>OU015496.1:83923571-84173571 GCA_907164885.2 Dolomedes plantarius | reverse complement strand
GAAATATTTTGATTATTTCATAAAAAAAAATTGAGAGTGCATCTTAATACATGTTTCGGTGCATTGTCACTCATGTCATCATGTCTTATATAAACATAAAAAGCAATATACATAAAATAATGAGATGAAACAATCAAAATGTCTCTAATCTAAGCATTAAACAAAACGTTGATATACTGATAAATTAGAAGCACGGGAGTCTTGAAGGAAATTAATTACAACCAATGAATTTATTTCGACAGACTTTTTTCCCCTTATATATTCAAATACACGAATTCCTCCTCCATTTAATCCGTTTTATGCAACGGAAAATTTACATTGATCTTCCCCGTGTTATTTATAAGGGTTCAAACTATAATTTAACAGTTCAAGAAAAATGAATTATTTACGACAGTGATTTATGTTTAAGATTTCTGTTCACTTTGTCTTGAACAAAAATGCAGTTTTTTATCCTTATTTAACATTTTAATGTTATCATTGTAGACATAAAAAGTGAGAAATATTATTTATCCCGCCATTTACGAACAAAAACTACATTATTTTATGTTCTAACGTAAACTACGGATTATTACACATCAAAAAGTATATATTATGCTTTCTACATATGGACCGCTTATTTTAAAAGTGATGTAAGTCCATTTAAAAAAACGGAGATATCACATAACTTGTGATTAATTTAGTGCAAACTTTATATTTACAACTAGTTAATATTTAATATCTTAAAAAATGCAAGTGTTTGTTCAATTTAAAATTAGCCAATAAAAGAAATTGCGTAGCGATTGTTTATGAAAGTGAAAATTTCCGCGAAACAACAAAAAGTGGACTTGAACCACTTTCAAAATAAACGATCCATATGGTTCGGCGTAAAAATTACAACAACGCGTAGTCACAAATGCAATTTTAGTTTGAAATATTCCCTCTAAATTACATCTACAGGCAGTTAATAGCATTTAAAATCATCGTTCTAAATGCGTCTAAATATATATTCAAGAAAAACCTCTCATACAGAAATATTTAAATGCTTTTGAACAATATTTTTGTGTACGTGTGTATTACACACACATATAGTGCTTTTATGTTATACTTCACGTATAGTGTTTTCGCGATACCAAATTGTCTCGCTAAGAAAAAAAGAAAACAAATTCTTTTACACAATTGACGTCTTGAACAATTTAGGAAGTAATAGATATTGGAATCGATTCTTATCAATTATAAATTAATTTGATGTAATGTTAATGGTACTTTTACTCTGTCTCATACCTAGTCCCATGGAGCAAGCGCGTAATGCCAAAAACATAACTATTTCCTGAACAAATTGCCTGAAATTATAACTATCGTAATTGATTTAACTTTTAAATGAAGGCTTAATGCATGAGGGCCCTCGTGTAATTATAATGATAAAAGAGTTAATTATAACTTCAGTATTTCAGCTAATTTCGCCGAAGTGTGGCATACAGAAACAATAGAGCTTAACAATTTTCCGTATTTCTACAGCAGCTTGAATAGTTGCGTTAAATAAATGCTTTAATAATTCCGATAGATAATGGTTTCCGAGGGATTTTTTTGCTTAATGGCGGCTTCTTTTAATTACAGTGCTGCAGAGTTTGAAACACAGATGTTTTGTTGGGAGAGTGGCAAAATATTGAAAAGAAAATATCAATATATGCCTTGTTATGTTCTCAAATACTCTTTGTTCTTCTCTTATAAAAGATTTTCTCTTAAATAATCAGAATAATTAACATTTTAATTTAAAAAAAACGTTTCAAAAGAATTTCATAAACAGGGATTTTCTACTTAAAAATTGCGTAGGATTAAAATTTAAAAAAATATTTTCTACTCAACTAATCCAGCCGTTATGCTTTTTCCTTCTTTTGAAACTTCTTATGTTTGATTCATGGATTCTGGCAGCTATGCAGGGAAACATAAGCCAGTTTCAGGTGTTCTCCTAAAGTGTCATGCGAAGACGGCTTACTTAGGCTTAATTTTTTTTTTCCCGGCAAAGGCATTTGGGAATTCTTTTACACACTATACTCTGTACTTATCTTGCTGTTTATGGATACAAAAAATGCATAGTTATTTAAAACATCAACCTTTTTAGGAGAAATTAAGAGTTCCCGTTGAATAAAGGCAGAGATTTTTACTACATTTTTTCCGTTAAAACATATCCACCCACAGCATTTTGACCTCCTAATGCAGGTCCGCATGTTTGATTCATAGGCAGTTATGAGGGGAAGCATGTGCATGCCTTTGGCGTTTTTTTTTTTTATAAAATACTATCTGATAACGGTTCGTTTATGCTTGGGTTTTTAGACGGAGGCTTCTATGAATACCCTCACGCATGTCCCACAGCAGCTGCATTGTTTCTTGCGAATACAAGAAATGCATACTTGAAGGCTTCAACTACATTCGCATTATAGAAGACTTTTCATTGAATATGTGAGCACACGTTTCCTTCAATTTTTTCGATAAAACATACCCAGCCGTAGGTCTTTGACCTCCCCGGGCAGAACATTATACTTCAGTCATAGAATCTGGTTGATTTGACTTGAACCTCGAGTTTTTCTAAAAACGTTGTCTAAGAACGGCTCGTTTATGCTTAGAATTATTTTTCTTATGAAAGCATCTATGAATGCCGTTATGCATAACAAACAGAGGTGCACCGAAACTTATGGATACAAAACATTGGTTTATATTACATATATTAACTGTATTTTTGATCAGTTAATTGTTTCATAAAATAAGGACACGCTTCAAAAACAACGTAAGAAATATTTAATATATTAGCTTAAGGTCTTCCGATTCACCAGTTTAACGTGCCCGTACTTTCATTAAATAACACACGTGAACTAAATAGCAAGTTTGCCAACACAAATCTTCTTGGTCACTAAAGTCAAGGGGTTTAATACTACAGTGAAGTCCCGATAATCGGAACTTCGGTACTTCGAAAGTCCGCTTAATCCGAAACCAAAAGTCAAAAAGAACTAAGGTTACAATAAAACTACAGTGATACTAAGTAATATAAAGTATATTTCTGAAAATTACTGGAAAATCCAAAGCTAGACAACAGTATTATGATAAATTAGGACACAGTAGCATAAACAATACGCTTTTATGCTAATGCTAAACTGACGCTAACAGTAACGACTCACCTCTCCAACTGTCGAGCACTGTGACGTATTGTTAGAACATCTTACACTCCGCTGTACTGTACTAGGCAGCGTTCCGCTCTCTTATCAGCCATTTCATCCCGAGATTTGGTTATGTTTAGACATACCTCATAAAATAAACTGTGAAATTACACGCAATATGTAATATTTATGTAATCATACGTTATGTAATTTAACTTTATTTTAAGAATGATTTCGCTTAATCGGAAAAATTCGTTAATCCGAAAAGGGTCTGGTCCCAATCATTTCTGATTATCGGGACTCCACTGTACCACGATTATAGGAACTGGGACCAGTTAAAATAGATGTGCACTTAGGTCCAAATAAATTTAAATTACAAGGATTTGGGCGCAATATCCAGAGTAAAACTGTCAAATATGAAAAAAAGTTCTCAATAGTTCTCTCTGTCAGAGATATAATCTAGTGTTTTAGATGTTTTTGAACACAGTTTTGTTACACAAGGTTTGCAACAGACCGTGATGTGTAGTTTACAGTGAATCCGAACCGCTTAAAACAACCGTTTCAACGAGAGAACCCAAACCCCGCGCAGATTTTGGTTACAAAGGTCGGAAGTGCGACAGTTTGTGCAATGCCCGGCTTCCCGAGATCTAGAAATCATAGAACCAATTTTAATTAACAAAAATTCCTTATAAACAGTATCTATCAGATCGCGTAATGAAGAACTATAAATGATCGGTTTTAGAGCTAGAATATGGAGATATTTCAATATCATCGCTTTTGATTATTGAATGTTGTTAAATGTCTTCTTCTTGTAATGAGGCAACTGAGTTCCTATAAAAAACCTGAAATATATCAACCATAAGATAATTTCACGCAACTTAATGTCATTCAACCAGGCTGTTTACGAATGTCATGTAAGTTAACAGATTTTTAGATGTCATTTCTCTATATCATGCACTTTGACCAACACTACATAAACAGAAAGATTATTCGAATACAAACGGGAGGTGACTAAAAAAGCATTCGGAGGTTTTTGGGAGTGGTTTCGGTGCTTTTTCCACACTCTCAAATTCAATAAGAATTACATTAACGAACGAATTATTACATATTTCCTGCTGTGAGGATACATAAATCTTTCATTTTTTTTCTACTCATAAATGAAAGCACCACTGAGCTTCGAAATAATTATAGTACAAACTAAAAAGCTTAAAAGTACTAAAAATATATACGCCTTGCCTTTATGTTTGAAGATGACGAAAATGTGCATAAAATCATCGTAAAAATTCGCAGTACTCTCGGTTACGGAAATTTATATTTGATATTTTTGTCTCTCCGAAGAACCTATAACGAGGCTAAAAATTGAAACGACTGGCACATAATGATACACGTGAATAACGGGATTATGAAAGTGAAAAAAAGATATTAGAAAAGGAAATAAAATCGAAGAAAATGTAACAAAACTTATAATTATAACAGCCTTATAATAAATTCTCAGTAACTTTCCTTCATGTTTAATTCAGGCACTTAACATGTGGATCATAAAATTCTACGATTAACACTGAAATGTGTTTACTAGTTAATTAAAACCTAAGGATACCTATGTAAATTAGTTACATTTTATTACGAAGATGTATTATGCTATAAATATCCTTCTAAGGTAACTCTGGAATTATTTCTCTTGTAGAGAATGTGTAAAAATTTGTCAAACACAGCGGATCGGATCAGACTTTCGGTTGCTCAAAATGCCGGTCAGTATCAATGTCCGCCGATTCTTTAAAAATTAACTTCTATAATTTAACAAGTTTGAGGGTCATCCTTTCAAAAACCCTCTCTTCTACTTCTGAAAATGAGTCCCTTGATGTCAGGTTAAGTGAACGTGTCGACCAGACATAGCCGCCACGTCGACAATCCAATCTGTTAGAGGGTGTTGTAAAAATAAAAAGCCCTCTTTACCGTCAAAGCAAATTGAGAAAGATCACAATTTTGTTGACAAAAAAAATTTTGGCACAGTGAGCTGGTAGTGAGTTGTTGAACTACCGTGTTGCGCAACCAGTTTACGAAGTAGTATTAGAATTAGTAGTATTAGTAGTGAGTTGTTGAACTACCGTGTTGAGCAAGCAGTTTACGAAGTAGTATTATAAATAGTATTATTAGTAGTGAGTTTTTGAACTACTGCGTTGAGCAACTTGTTTACGTAGTAGTATTAGAATTAGTAGTATTAGTAATGAGTTGTTGAACTAGCATGTTGAGCAGGCAGTTTACGAAGTAGTATTATAATTAGTATTATTAGTAGTGAGTTGTTGAACTACCGCGTTGAGCAACTTGTTTACGAAGTAGTATTAGAATTAGTATTATTAGTAGTGAGTTGTTGAACTATCGCGTTGAGCAACTTGTTTACGCAGTAGTATTATTAGTAGTGAATTGTTGTTGAACCACCGTGTTGAGCAACTAGTTAACGAATTAGAATTAGTAGTATTAGTAAAGATTTGTTGAACTACCACGTTGATCAACTAGTTTTGAAAAGTAGTATTAGACTTAGGAGTATTATTATCGAGTTGTTGAACTACCGTGTTGGCAACAAGTTTACAATTGTATCGAAATAAAATAAAATTCGTAATAAAAACCATATCAATTAAACATTAAACGATAGAAATTAAATGATAAATTAATAAATTTTGGTCCACATTCTTAAGAAGCTGTCATGATAGGTTTAAAGATATATTAGTACAAACAGCATCAACTATATAGCAGGACAACGCAGCGGTTTCAGACAACGACCCTCTCGCGTGTCTCTATGTAAGAAAATTTCAGTGTTCTTGAACTTACGGCTAGATAAGAAAGCCTGAAGGTAGCATCATCGCTCTGTTTGGAAACAGTAATGTAAGAAGAGAAGCCTTGTGTCGCGTTTTTATTTGGCGGGATCTTCATGAGAATAACCGCGTAACAAGGTCATAGAGACAGTCACTTAATTCATGGTTTGCAGACAAAGACAGAGAAAAGGAGAGGGGAGGGAAAGTTTGTGTTTCGTCAGACGACGTTAGTTGTTCACGCCAATAACCTTATAACGAGGAAGACATAAAAAAAAAACCCGGCTAATTCACACTTGGCAGCGCGGTAAAAACTGTATTTCGTTTCACTTAAAACGACATTTTATGTAAGGAGATACATTTGTTAAAAGGGCTACAGCGGACAGTTTTTTTTCTGATATTTCAGTCTTTGTTGTATCCAAGCTTTGTTGTAGGGTTTAGAGATACCGTCACTTTCTTGTATTACGCTTTTACGCTTTTACGGTTTAAATAAACTTAAAACCTACTTTTATTTGGGACTAAAAAATTTATTTCATGTGAATCACTTAAGGATGTAAGGGAATTTTACAATAAATATAACTCTTTCAATGAAAGTTTAAGCGTACGGATGGAACAGTGTCCCATCCCGCCCCCCACCCTACCCCCAAAAATTTTTATTGGTACTTAACATTACAAACATTTAACGATTAGAAACAAACACACACATTATATATATATATATATATATATATATATATATATATATTGAGAGAGAGAGAGAGAGTTCTGATATTAAGTAAATTGTTTTGAATATATCCTACATTTGGAGACTAATTGTCGGAAAATTATCGAAATATTTATAAACTTCAACTGAAATTTGTAAACTTTTATTAATAATGCTACATATGGAGGCAGGTTTTTTACAAGCTGTATCCATATTGTAGTTTTTAAATTAAGAGATACATAAACACTTCAATTTAAAGTGAAGGTCCAATAAAAAATCCACTTTAAAATGAACCGATTTCATCGTCTTATAAAAACAATGATTTCGGAAACTTAACTTGGAGAATTTTTGAACTTGTAACGAATTTTTTCACAAAACTCGGAATCGAGCCTGGATGTAACGGATATTGATGAATATTACGGGGAAAGGGGACGAAAATAAAATTTCCTCGTTATACCGGCGTAGCAGGTGAAGAGAACTTTCTTCTAGTAATGAGAAGATCTCAGTTTTAACTCTTAGTTGAAGAAAAATATATATATTCAAGTAAAAAATCGGCATAAGAACAGAACATGTCTTACGCAGTTATCAAATACTTAAATATTTCGAGTGATCCAGTTAAATAGCGACCTCTCCCGGGATAGTCATAAAGATTACAAACAAATCAAAAACGTAAAGTATTAGAACCACTATATCCATACGTAAAATGCCTTTCAATTTTCTTTTATTTTATGCCAACCACTAGTTTGTGCACTTTTCTAGAATTAAGAAGAAACGCATCGCAGTTGGAATAAATTCAAATATAATTGGTGCGATGCATCTTTAATTAAAATTTTTGTAATAAGTTATCTTTACGGGAACTCGAAATGAAAAGACTAATTAGGTTTCTAAGTTGAAAACAGGGATTTCAAACGATTGTAGTGTTTGTAGTATGTAAAAATAAATAACACAAAATCCCATTAGAGGAATATATATCAAGGTATAATAAATAATTTTGGTCAAATTAGATTTATTTAAATATTTTATTTGAACACTTTTTGAGCTTAATTTGATCGTTATACTGTTATTCTTAGTTGTCTAACACGTTGTTATTCAAAATGTTTCGTAAGAACGTCACAAGTGTACTAAAAATTAATTTTCACGGTGACATTAAAACATCATATCGGACAAAAACAAAGTCTTTTTTTATCTACAAGTTAATTACTTCATAATCCCAAAAGCTATCGACTAAACAAAATGCAAAGATAATTAGTTTTCATATGAACGTGTAAAAGTATAGTACAAATATTTCTTTATGAAAGTACAGGAAAAATAATTTATGATAATAATTTAATCATTTCGTGGCAAATGAAATAGATATTTTGATAAACGCAAAACAAATATGTGAAGAGCATTTTAAATACGAATAAAGTAAATCAAGAACATACTAAAAAAGTATATAAAGAGAAAACATACGAAAAAAGTTTATAAAGAGAAAAATGGACAAAGTCAACCATAATTAAAATACATGCTTAAAAATATCATGTATCAAGTTAAGCTTGTTCTTGGACGATTTAGAGGGTTTACTGCTAATTAAGCGTGAATCAGAGTTCCCTAAATAAAAATTGTAATCTAAGAGCTTCGCAAATGCACTTCTAGTTGCGTTGCAGATATATCTTTCTAATTATTAAAATAGAAATAAATAATAACTAAGCCTACAAACGGAAATGTCTTATATCAGAGATATTTTTGAAAGGTTTTATAAAATGCGATTATTTTATAACCTTCATTTTATGACACAAAATTTAAAAAACGTATGAATTAGAAGCGCAAAAACTTAATGAAATCGATCCCGGATACTGATTTGTATTCCACGATTTAATATTTCCCTTCATAATTTTTATACAATTGATTATATTGTAAAACAGGCTCTGCGAGAAGTCCTTGAAGTTTCGGAATCGTTTCTGAGATTTTTAGACTGTAGCGTCAAAAATTATTGAACCAAAAATTCTCATCGCATAGATGAGAATACGAATGATTGCTATACTTCAAAAAAGTCTCAAAACACCAGCTGTGATGTTGGAGTTTCATTTAAAAGTAATAAAGTAATTTTTGAAGTTTAAAAATTTTTTTCTTCCGGATTTCTCAAATAGAGTCAAAAGTAAAAAAAAAACTGGAATTTTTACTGCCTATTTAAAATAATTATTCCGTGCTCCCCTTTCCTTTCAATATACGAAACGTAAAGTTTCGGTTAAAAAGGACAGAAGTATAGATTAATGAATTAAATGTCCAAAAAATTTTTTTATTACCATATCAAATAATATATTTATTTGATATTTAGTCAAATACTAAACGATATCTGAAGGAGAACAGGGTCAGCACTTACTTAGCTTTGTTTACTAACTTCAGTTAAAAACAATTTATTATAAAAAATTATATAACTATGTTTCTAGTACATTACAAGTAAGAAGCAAATTGATAAATCTTTTTTAATGTTTATTTTTGTTACATACTTTATAACTTTCATATTAATTTTATAACAATTTTGAGATTATATTTAAATGCTAAATAAAAGTAATAGATTTTTCTTTTCATCTTAATTTTCATATAATTAGAAGTTCTTGTGTATAACTAATTTGCTAAAATAAGAATTACAATTATCCAAATAAACTATACTGCCTCCACAGAATGATTTATTTAAATAACCAGTGCCTGCTGAAAACTTTCTAAGAGAAAAATAATATTTTGTTCCAAGATAAATGTATTAACACATTAAGGAAACTCTGAAAAACTAATAGAAGACAGTACCGCTAGAAAAAAAAATCACTAAAATTAATAAATTTTTTAAAATTAATTTAACAAAAAAATAATAAAACTCACCGCGTTGTAAAGTGGCCGATGTTTTGGCGGATGCATGCATAAACTAATTTTTAAGCATCACACACTCTCTTTTCTAAACGTTGCTCCGTCCAATCCGTATCCGAAAGCAACAACATAACCAGTACAGTACTAGATGTGCGTGTGATCCAGCCGATCAATAGGACAAACGTACTAGGGCGGCGAAAAGGGACTGCAGCTTTTGAAAAGCCAGTGCGCGAGAGCCGAGCTTCGCGGATCTAGCTTCTATTCACTGTGGACGACGGTTTGGATGAAGCCTCGCACAGTGTGCCGGAGAGAGCCAGGTCGTTGCGCACGCGCAGTGAGAGGGGAGGGGCGCCACCATAGCTTCCCCCCGTGTGTAGGTTTTTTATTTTTTTTTATTTAAATTTTTATGGATGGTTTTTAAGGTCTAGAGTAATTTTTTTTTCATTTTTGCTAGAGAGGGTGAAATGTAATGAGAAGGAATCACAAGCTGCATGTGTACGGAGATAATAGTGTTAATAACAGTGTGAAAATAATAAGTGTGCGATGATTAAGGAAAAAATATACATTATGCATCGAGAAATGCCCTTTTTTTTCGCTCAGCTGTTTCATTACTTTAAAAATGCTCGGCATGATTTATTGAATTTAATACCGCATTCTTTTTAATGGGGATTTACTGATGTTACACACTTCAAACGTATTTTTTCGTCGCGCTCGATAACTATTGTTGTCACGTGGAAAAGAAAAGTTAATCATTCTAATAGCATATAAAAAAAATGCTATAATTAAATGAGTAAAAGTTTATAACTGTATCTTTTTCAATGAAAAAAAGTATCCTTGACTATTTAGCGGAGAGAATGAGTGTATATAAATTTTATGAAAATGTTGCAGACGTATAATTTTGTAAATGAAAAACTTTTATGAATGGTTACATTAAAACTCTTTCACTGCAAACTAAAATAGCGACGATAAATTAAAGCTCAGGATTAAAAATATATATTTATTTGAATAGCATCTTTATGAAGTGTATTGGGAATAATAATTAAGTATATTTTTTAATATTTATGGAATCCACAAGTTCAAATATTTTTTATCACTAATTATGTAAGTGTTATTATGGTTATCCATATAACATAAATTTCTTAATTCAGTTTTTACCATCTTATTAAAGTAATCATAGCTTAAAATAAATGTAACATTTTATTCATTCGACACTTAAAATAAAATTTTTTCGTAGTACGTATAAGAAATAACATTGAATAAAATTTAATACTTTTTATGTAACTCGATGAATGTACCTCAGTTGTTAGAAAAAATTATAAACCAGAACAATATTTGATATTTTGTTATATGTACAAGAAATATTTCAATTTAAAGGAAAAGTAAGGAAATCACTGAATATTTAGGTCGGAATATAATAAAATAACTTTTAATCTTGTATTTGTAGCTTATTGAAAACATTTCGAGTGCAAGAAGAAATAATATAATCGGATAATGTTTACTACTTTGTAAAGCATTCATTGAAAATATTTCTGTAGTTTTGAAGAGTGAAATAAATTAGAAAAGGAAACTACTCAATGTAAAATATATGCGTTGTTGAATATTTTCTTACAAAAATTGGGAGATAAAACAAAAGTTATAACATCAGAAATATTTAAGAATTTAAAGTAAATTTTATTTGGAAAGTATTTCTGCATTATGCAATGTTTTATGGATTATAGAGGTATTTTCCGGAAAATCAGCAAGTAAAAACCTTATAACGTGATATGCACACCATTAGAAAATTAGTATCGTAGAAATCTACAAGGGCCTACATTGCGCATGCAAAATAAAGCATCTCGTATCCCACACTAAAACAATAATGGTATCTAAAACAAAAACATCTTCGCCGAGCACTGTTTGGGTCGCCTCCATTACATCGAAGATGGAAGTTTAAACAGGATGGCTTTAGTATTGGATTAAGTAAAATAAACTGTCTATGTTGTCTTTATATGTTGTCTAAATTGTATATGTTGCCTTTCAGCTATATCACTTACTCCCAGAGCTGAAGTGATCTTAATATCGTTAGTTGCTGTGACTACAGAGAACAGGGGGGGGGGGGGGGGGCTTTACCGAACGAAGCTACTAGCAATCTTAAAGAAAAGACATCAAACTGGATCGACACATACCGCAAGCAGAAATGTAAGATTTTTAAACAGTTAAAAAATCGTAGCCAATGAACAATCACAGTCGACTGTGTTCTGGTAAAGACGTTATCTTATTCACATTTTTCTCTGAAACATGATCTACAGTGAGTAGATGGGTAAACATGATAGATGGATAGACTATATGATACTTGGTTTAAGTCATTTTTGAACACGATAGAAAAATTACTGGGTAAAATCATGTACTTTTCTTTTCGACCAATAGTGCACAAGTAAGATAAGGCGTCACACAACTCTTGGCTTATCACACAATTCCTTAGAAAAAAATTGACTCCCCATGTCATTGATTGATTGCTTTTGAACAATACTGTCATGTACATTTTACCACGCTAGATCTAAACTAACCGGGATCTACAACTTAAAGTCGATTTCGAACGGCATACAGCGCAGTGGCGTAGCGAGCATAACTGGCGGCCGGGGCACGATACCTTTTTGGCGCCCCTCATGGTCTTGGGGACCAAAGGGTCCAATGGTCTTAGGTACCATTTGGCGCCCCTCTGCAAGTGGCGCCCGGGGCATGATAGACCCGCTTGCCCTCCTCTCGCTACGCCACTGATACAGCGGGATTAGAACAAGTACAGTTCCATGACAAGCGACTTAGCACTTGGGTCATCGTAATGCCCCAGGTCGAATTACTCTTAACAGGGAAATTATAAGAAATAGAAAATGATCCTAAAATCCCCTGAACGTTCAGAGTAAGGGAACAGACCTGGTATCTTCGGAAACAGCAGTCCAGTGTCACATCGTCAATATAAAGTGCACTTCATAATAATATAATTTTCTCGTGTTTCATACTGAAAAAAATTGTAGCTTCTGAAAACGTTATCTTTGGATCTGCACACGAAAAGTGACAGTTTTATTGAGAAATGTTGATCAAATGCGTGGCATCAGTTGGCGTAAAATCCTTAGGCTTAGCTTGCATTGGTGGTATGTTTGGCATATCGCAATCAGAAATTGAGAAATGTGCGTGTCCCACAGAGGTTACAAAAAACTAACATGCCCAATGCATGTATGCGATAAATAGGGACTGAAAATGAGAATTTCTCGGACGAACGAAACAGATCAATAGGGAAGACTCTGCTCTTAACGTTAAGACACACGAGTTCAACCCCTAGTCCTGTCAAACAGTGGTTAGTGTTGCATGTGATTATTAGAAAGCACTATTACAGGGCTTTTAGTCAATTTTGTAGTCAAGGATTACAGGAAATAAAAATATAGCATTTTACAAAAACTATGAATAAAAATGTACAGGAAAAATCCTTGAAAGGCCATTGGCTGCGGGGTTAAACAGTTCTAAGTTCAATTACAGGTTCTGCAAGACGGTCCTTACAGCCTTTAGATTTTCTTTGTATTTACCCAGTGTCTAGGCTTGAAAACATTTCTGAGACCAGTAAACTTGACTGTGCTTTTAATAAGCATTTAAAAACAATTTTTATATAAATAATTAATAAACATTTTTAATGGTCAGAACTGAGGACGAAAAAACTTCATAGATTTGATATATAGTCCATTTACGTAAACATGAAAGAATGCAAGCTTAAGTCCGGATTAAAAAACTTCAATGCATGACAAATACCTCCATGTACAGAAACAAAAATATCCTGCGTGTTTTCGACTCAGTGCTCTATCTAGAAAAAAAAAAACTATTTATCATAATTTTGAAGGAAAATTTACATACTTTTGCAAAAGACACTCTGCATGGCAAACGTTAAATTTATTTTTAATTAATTCTGAAAAAAATCTTGTTGATAAAAAATCTTGTAGAAGTACACATAAAAAAGAAGTCTGTTTTAAATGAGAGTTTTCTCATTTACATCATCTGTAAATTGATATAAAATGTTGATAAAAAATAGAGGAGTGAAGGCAGTGTTTTATGTTTGAATAGAAATGAACATTAATTTACCTAATCAACTACAGCATGCAAAAAAATGGAGATAAAAGGAAAAAATACTCATTGATTTGCATAGAAATAAAATAACAATATATCTGACGGCCATGCCATTATGATAATAAGGCCGCCTCTCATTTAAAGATAGGTTTCGCAGCATCTTGCAACAGTTGATGTCGACTAGTGGAGTGATATTTTTTAATAAAACAGAGTGACTGAATTTATGGCTTAGTTGTGTTGTCCTTTTATTGATAAGATGAAAAATCGTTTGACTTGCCGTACCCGTGTTTAAATGTATATTGTGGTGAGCGTATAAATTTAACTCCGCTAAACAATTAAATGTATTAACTTCATGTTATGCAGTTTTGAGTCCTCGTGTAATTAATTATTAATGTACTATAAGTAGGCGGTAAACATTCGTATTTGAAAATATCTAAAAGTTTTTTTTTTATCCATACTTGGCTTCTGACATCAAAAATAGTGTTATTAAGAAAATGTTGCATAACTGAACCTAACCGCACTTTTGCCACTCAATTGCAAAATCTTCCTCGTAGATATTTAAACAACATATGCTACTGTCTGCAATCAAATAGCAATGATATCTATAGATTAAAATGTTGTTTCTTCCTTTATATCAATTATTTCTGATTAGTCCGATTAGAGTAATTATATGACAAGCACCTCTTAGGACTGCACTTGTAAACTTCCTTTCTGTTTCTTCCCATTGTCGAACTACATTGGACTATGATTACCCACTCTTATTTATGAACGGAAAATAAGAAACCACGGCTATTTTAATAATGGCTGTTTTGATAGTAAATACCGTATTTACGCGTGTATAGGCCACACTTTTATTCCATAAAATAGGTCGGTAAAAATGGGGTGCGGCTTATACATGGAATTTTAAAAATAAATATACCTTAGGACTATTAAAAAAAACTCCTTTGAGTTCCCAAGAGTTTGTCTTCGTACAAAATAATTCCTTAGTATACTAGTATATATATATATATATATAATATAATAGTTTTTTACACTGCAGTTTCACCACCATCAGCTAAGGTTGTACCTGTATTGTTAGGCGAGTATTGAACTATAAGGTAAGGTTTGGTTTGGTTTGGTCTACGGTCAACTTTTTGCTACACGAGGGCTCATTAGACCGGGACCTACAGTTTAAAGCCGATTCCGAACGGCTACAAACATCCATGCCAACAGTGAGACTCGAACCCACTGGATCTGAACCGAAGGCCAGCGCCCTAGCCATTCGGCCATCACCCTGGCAGCGAACTATAAGGAATGTACGGCATTGCTACATTTCGCAGAACGATGCTACTTTGAGTCTACGACGGAATTCAGAAAAGAAAAATTCCTCAAATGTTGTTTCAAAATTCAGGTGCGGCTTATACACGCACGCGGCGTATACACGAGTAAATACGGTAGTGAACATTTGGAAGCTTTGAAAGGAATGTGTGCTTGAAATCGGTTTTATTTGAAGCTGTCATAAAACTTAGTTTGTCAGTTTTTAATCTGAAACAGTCAGAAATAACTCTTGTTTGCCATCCATGTTCACGTTCTTTTGATCAGCTTGCATTTTATTACAAACGTTTGCAGAATGGCTTATGCACAAAATGGATGATCTGGAGTTCAGTTTCATATTTTTAATTTAAGTACTACTCGCCACGAATGCCCTGTTGCCCGGTTAATTATTGAGAAATAGCCTGTGAGTTTTAAATTTATCATCATTAATAATATTAAAATTTCCTGGTGGTTTAGTATATCTTATGCAATACTGCTTTATTTACGGACTTAGTTGCTTTTTTATACATCCTTTACGTTCTGGAACAATTAATTCATTCAGAATAAGTTATTAACGTTGGAAAATGCGGTTTCAAAATACAAAAAAAAAAGATGATGATGAAAAAAATCTCGCTGCTATATGTTTTAATTCGGAACATTTACTTAACACACTTGCATAATTTAAAAGAAAGAGTAAGACTTTCTTTCTAAGTCTTGTTACCTTACTGTATATATTTTTGTTATGTGAAAATTAATTTTTTTTTCTGCTTTCTGGTTTTAAGAATGCTATGCGTGTGGTATGCAGAAAATTCACTCAGAACAAGTAGTTAAAAAAAAAAGTGTTTTCCTGAATTTTTTGGGTTGCAGTATTTTGAAAGTTTTATGAGATTCTTTATGTGATATATGGAATTAAAAAATAATGCACATTATACCAAATTATATAGTATTACCTACATATATTAAAGTTTAAATTTTGACGAGAAAATAACTCTGGAAAGAGAGCTGTCTTTGGAGAATGTCTTAAAGTTAAAAAATTATGGGCAAAGATGGTTTTATCCTGCAAAAATATTCAAACCTCGTAACGAATAAAATTTGATTATAGGGGAAATAAAACACTTGTTAAGTCCAGCGGGTTGAGAATTTTGATATTCTGACCCGAGAGTAACTATTGTCACTAACAAAATTAGATGTTTAGCTTAAGCAAATTTTTTCGACCTTTTCGTGGGCATTGTTGCATTATTTAAAAATACGGAGAATGACTAAGGGTAAAAGTACTCAATTCAACTGTCTCGAAATGATGTTTTTCAATCATAAGACAGGGTATCAGAACAAAGTGTACATAAATAACAAGCCGAACAGCATTCCAACTTACGTCTAGCCTGTAATACTATTGGTCACAGTTCGTAAACCGGACCATATTATTTATCTAATACTCATGTTGGTGAAGCCACAATCCAAAAAGAAAGCATTTCCGCTTCAGTAAAAAGAAGGAGATGCATAACTTTCTCGTTCTTCAAGGTAAAAAGGCATTTCTGAAGAAGTAAAAATACTTTATTATGGCACGCACTACAGATTTTTTAAAACTTTTCCCTCTATATCTAGCACTTGCAGTAAAATCTCGCTTAAAAATTGTGAGTTCGCAAAATGGTTTTGGATATTTTTTTTATAACTGCCTGGAACTGAATTACTACTATTTAATATAAAGATCATGTCAGATAAAAAAAATTTACAGAGTGTGTTTTTGAATCTCTGATTAAAAAATGTTTCGAAGTAATTTGTAGTGAGTGGGTCTTTTTTTTCTACTTTGAGGTTTTTAATGATGCTTTCCAATGGTAAATTTCCTCGTATAAATAGCGTACTGAAGAGCTATAAAAACTTGCCAGGCTTGTGTTGAAAAAAAAGCTTAGAAATAAACATTCCCTTAAATGAAGTTTGATTTAATATTAATATATTTATATTCTTCGTAAATTTAATTTTAAATCAGATTTTTATAAAAAAAGACAAGAACGTGATTTTACAATTAATTATCCAATCACTGGATATTTTAAAATATTACATAAAGAACACTTCTTCAGTACCACAATACATTAAAAAGGGTAGCTACATGTTTCGAACTAGTCAATAGTTCATCATCAGGCCTATGAGCACTGCTGTGATTGCCGCAATGAACAATTAACAAATCCTCAATAGTTCATCATCATGCAGATCAGCACTGCTGTGATTGTTGCAATGAACAATTAACAAATGCTCAATAGTTCATCATCATGCAAATCAGCACTGTGATTGTCACAGTGAACAATTAACAAATGCTCTATAGTTCATCATCATCATGAAGATCAGCATTGGTGGGATTGTGTCAATGAACAATTAACAAATGCTCAATAGTTCATCGTCATCATGCAGATTACCATTGGTGTGATTGTCGCAATGAACTATTAACAAATGCTCAATAGTTCAACATCATGCAGATCAGCATTGGTGTGATTATCGCAATGAACAATTAACAAATGGGAATGCATTGCGACAATCACGTCAATGCTCTTCGGCCCTAATGATGGGCTATAGCTTTGTTCGAAACATGAGCCACCGCTTTTAACGGTGTCGAAAAGTGTTCTTTAATTATTATCCCCTAGTTTCTGTAAGTCATAATTTTCAAAAATATTCGATTAAATTAAAATACAGCAGAATAAAAAAACCCAATAAATTACAATAAAAATTTATATTAAACGAGCGAAAACTCTATAGGCTTTTATGCCTAGCGCAGTTTTGGAGATATCTACCAATGATAATTCAATCCGAACAAAACGGCACGAAAGCCAGTTAGAGGTAATAAAAAACGTCACTCCAGTGCCGTAACGAAATCATCTAGGGGAAGCCAATCCTGACGGTTTCTAAGAAGAAATTTTGTTTTTGCGCTTAAAAATATCTTAAAACTGAATATTTCTCCAGCAAGCTGCGAAGTTTCCGTCAAACATGAAATGTAAAGAAAGCAATATATTTATGGGTACTATGAAAACTTTATGGGCTTTCTGGAGCGCACGTTATGAAAAGAAATAAATAAAGGCTAGCGGGAGGACTGAGCACAAGAAGCATTTTAGTCTGATGTATAGGAACTATATTTTCCATTTATATTCCCTGAAAAACTCGGGATTTATTTCATTCACAAAATATTCTCAAAATACCTCCTCAAAGATACGGTATCCTTGACCTGTATAACGCTGTGCAGCGTTAGGAGGGAATTTTTTTGTGGGATGTGCGCAAATAAGTACCTGTCTTGAAAGCAGTTATAAATTTGAAGTCCGATGAGTTTTAAATAATATTTATGTAAATTTTATCTTATGTATCATGGAAAGGTACCACAACTCGAGAAAATCGATTTACAGCTTTTGAATGTATCTTATTCAGCAGACTAAAGGGGGAGTTTAATAAAAAAAAATGAGCTCGATTGGTTGGAAAATGAGAGAAATACAGCATATCAAAAGTAGAGTTTAAAACATCATATTTTGTAGAAAAACGACTTTTAAAGTTGTGTTGAAGAAAAAAAAATATATCTTAAACTACTACAAGAAGCAGCATTTAAACTCTATGGTTCCAGGTATAAAGGGGCTTAAGTTTAAAAAAAAGTGATTTTTAGATATTTGTTAGTCTTGATAAGAGAAAAAAAAACTTCTGACTTGAATAGAAGGCTTAGAGGTCTATTCATTTTGTATACAAAAGTACATTTCTTTATACAAAAGACTCAAGTCGAAATTTTTGTTCTGCGATTGGTATAAAAGCCAATAACTTGGTATATTTAAATCACTGGTTTTCACTTAAGTCCTTTATACCGGACACCATGGAAATATTTTATAAGTACTCAGTTTCCAGTGTTTGAATGCATCTTACAGAACAGACTTTAGGGAGTATTATTTTTTAAAAATAACTAGATCTGTTAGAAACTCGTACAGCTGCGCAATTAATGCTAACATACGGTCAACATTTGACCCTCTGGAAATTATCGACTCTACATTACAAACTACTTATCGTAGAAGGTAGTCTTTTGCACTAATACTTTTTTTATCTACTGTAGAGGCACTTTGTCTTGAGACATTCACCTTTTGGTATGCACCGCAGTTTGCTGTCAACTTTATTATGGTAGCACCATATTGGTGAGCCAGCATTGCTCCCTATGAGTTGGGCGACACTGAAACAACCAGGCCAGATTCGAGATTTGAACCCAAGCCCACTGAGTGACAGCTCAGAACGCCTAAACACTACACCAGTGATTCCAAACCTTTTTTTCATCAAGGTACTCTCTTAATAATTTAAAAATTTGGCGGCACACTAACCATAGGATAAATTTAAAAGAACTTTCCTTGGATAATTGATTGATGTACCTGTAAATGTATTTTGAAAAAATATCATACAAAATAATTCGCAGTGGTGGCACACTGGTTGAGAATCACTGCACTGCATCATGTGGGCGGCTTTTGCATGAATATCGCAAAATGTTTCTAGAATCAGCTGACGTTCAAATTTGAAATTCGGTAATTTAGACTCAAACTAGGTTTTTTTTCTCTATCTCTTGTGAAGTTTGTGTTTCCGACTTTAGATACCTGTTGTTGTTGTTGTTGCTTATGCCACTTGGCCGACAGCAACATCAGATCAAGTTCTGAATGCTGTGGGCGAAGAAGGTGCGGCTCCTGTTTTGACTGGCACCACAATGGTCGGAGTCCAACTTGGCCAAAGTACCAGTCCCGTAATTTTGAACCGAGTCAAGTGACGAGACCAGAACACTTAACCCGCACCTCCAGAGGTAATTTTGAAAACTTGAGGGACATTGCAGACTCGACAAATTTTACGTGCCCCAGCCGCCATTAGAGTACATGGAAGTGGATTTTTCAGCGACGAGCATCCAACCAGTGACTTTCAGATAACTAGCCCGCTACTTTTGCCAACTGGGTCACGGCGCCACCATTAGATACCTTTTCATAGATTGCATCACATATTTTAAATGATAAAATAAACCCAATTAAACATTTTATGAAATACATCCACGGAACATTTAATGAACTAAATGTAGAAAATTCTAGATTGCGAGACAAAATGTCTCTCGAAGGAGCATTTTGTATCAAAGCTGTCTGGGAGGAAAATCATCTTAGACACATATCATACCAAAGAGAAACGAAGAGCACTCAAAGACACAAAGAAGAGTTTTGGAATCACAGTTGCGGCAGAAGCAGGCATAACTCTCTCAATACAATACGCTACGCACTTTACTAATGAAAGGCTCGGGAGAGACGTACATTAAGTCTGTTCAATGGGTAAACTCATCAGCCACTTAATTGTATATTAATTGCTTTTCAAAGATTTGATAAAATCATTAGCAAGATGACTGCATTAATGTCTGGCGGAATGCTGGATTTAAATATCTTCATCTGCGAGAGCTCAGATGAATATATTTATATTAAGTACTTCCCTTATTTACAATCTGTTAATCAGACAAGCATCTTCATAAAATTATTTACATAATGTATTTTGGAAGGCACAAAAATAAAATGAGATCATATATTTTCATAAAATTTCTGTTTTTCGGTTTGTATATTTAGGATTTCGATTATTTTTTGCTACATGGGTATTTAACAGGTCAAATTGGACTCCGATCCTTGTGGTGCCTTATAAACCGGGGCCGCACACCTCAGTCCTCTAGAGTATAGGGACCTATTAAATTCCGGCCAGGGGGCATTAGAAACAACAACAACTGTCTTCTACGTGTCACGGATTCCGATTATTATTATTATTATTATTATTATTATTATTATTACTGTCATCATCATCATTATTATTAAAGGGGTAAGACTGAAAGCTGGGGCCCGTACAACAGTTTTCCATTTGTATTAGAAATTCTTCATGGTTTGCAATGTTCCACCCACATTGTATAGTGGTTAGTGTCTCGATCTTCTACAAAATCTTGGGTTCGAATCCCGGATAAGGCCCTGACGTCCCCTCATAGGGAGCTAAATGGGACTCCCATAAAAAAAGTAACCAAGATCGGTCATTGTCCTCAGGACGAAGTACCAATCGCGTTGGAGAAAGACGGTTTTTCAATATTTGTCCTAAGTTCTCCTGTCAATAAAATCATGCATGTTTCTACTTACTTTTAATTATGGCCATATCTAAGACCTCTTACTATTCAAGCACACATTTCATAAAAAAATAAGTAAACTGAATTGGGATTTAAAAGCTGTGTGATCCTCATTATTCGAGCTGACAAACACATTTTTGTCAGATCGAGCATACTAACAAAGAATTTTCGCTAATAGGTCTTCCGAAAATTTCGTGAACTGATAATTCGTAAACTTGAAGAATGCATAATGTAAGCACAGAATTAGTATGCATGGGATCTCTTGCTATGTCTGCGTTAACTGCAGGTAATTGGCGTCCGTGTGCAATATGAATAATTATCGAGAATGCGATTTTCTCCAATTTTCTTCTCGGGGGTGAGTTGGGGGGATTGTTCCTGCATTAATGTGTTATCTCAAAAATCCATGTCATTCGCCGTGCCGCTTATAAGATAATGATTGCTCATGGCAGCCGTACTAATATCTGAAATGTCTATATTCTTCCGTCACTGAATCTGCTCTGAATCTTTGCTCAAATTTAATAATGAGTCCCGAAACATTCGGGTGAAAAAGCTGTCGGGCAAGATGAACGTCAAGAATCCGTTCCGCAGAAAGAACAGAGATGTGTAATTTGTTTATGAAATCCTTTTGCATCGCTGGAAAAGGGTTCTCGACTCTTCTCATCATGCAGATTTATTTCTCATTATTTCCGAGGTTGAAATTTGTTTTCCAGGAAGATAGGATATTTTCGGAGAACAACCCCCCTTTTTTCTTCCTAATTATAGTATATTTATTAACTGAATAGATTCTGTAAGTACATATTAGACTCCCGTTAAAGCAGGTAAAAATATTTGATAGTATACTTTTATATTTTTGCAAAGACTGATTATTTATTCGAAAGATTATTTATAGTAGTAAACACCGTCAAAGGTCTGGTTACTTTATGTAAGAAAAGTGCCGAATCTAAACAAAATGAATGAATCTCTTATTTCAGCTTCAAGTTTTAAATCATAAATTTTTAAACTAAACAATTATAAGTAGTTTTTCTCCGGGGACGCAAATGATTTTATTATAGTATATTTATAGTATAATCTTGATAATTAGAAAAAAATTCTCTCAGAACCAATTCAAGCTATTGAAAACGTTATTCAAGCAATTGAAATCGCTAGATGATATTTCAAAACAAATCAACAACGCAGAATAAGGGTAAAACTATAAGAACTATAAGGTCATTATGTAAGAAATTAAATCTCCTTCAAATGCTTCATAATGATCAATGAGATTGAGTCATATTAATTCATAATAAGATTCAATAAGGCCATTAAATAAGTCTCTTTGGAATGGTTTATAATAATCATTGAAAATATGTTGAAAATATACGATATAAAAAATACAAGACTAACATTATAGTACCAGTGATTCTGCTCAAGGATCTTTTTTGCAACGGTATATCTCCAACTTATTAGGAAAAAGCCTCAGATAATGATGATTCTGGTTGCTGCTCTATACACTTCAAGGTAGTCTCTAGCATCGACGTACTTTCCGAAACAGTTGTGTGTATGTGTATAATCAGATATTTATTCATGCTATGCCGAAGCCCCTCAGCATAAACTAAGAAATTACAACTCCCAATGACGAAAAACATTCTGTAGGAAACGCATCACTCGAGGGTCCTTCCGACATTTCGTATGCCCTGTCAAATGTTATCTCGATCTCTTCCGAAAAGCCGATAAACGAACACTTGGCGAGAAAATACTGTGATAGACTTTTGATTAAAATTCACCACTGAATAATCGAAACTGCAATATACTAAACAAGTGGTAATCAACCAGTGGAGGGGCATGTGATATTCAAGGGGGGTGTACGTAGATGGTTAGCAAAAAATACGTGTAAAAAAGTATTTTATTAGTGTTACTTGCTCCTTTTGGCCTCGGAAGTTGTCTGAAGATCATCCAAAGCGGGGGGGGGGGGGGTAGGCATAAAAAGTTTGAGAATCTCTAAACTTTTATTTGGCCTCCTACATGGTATAGTGGTTAGCATTTCGAATCAGTGGCGCACCCAGAGGGGGGGCCAGGGGTCCTGCCCCCCCAAAGAAGTAGAAATATTGATTTTGCATTATAAATATTTTTATTCGTTCATCTCGCCCCCCCCATGCATTATAAATATTTTTATCCATTCATCTCGGCCCCCCCCCAAGAAAAAATCCTGGGTGCGCCACTGTTTCGAATTCTCACAAAGTGGGCTCGGGTTCGAATACCTGATAAAGCAAGGACGTCCCTATGTTGTCACCTTGCAGGGAGCACTGTTGGATTACCTACATGGTATTGGCATAATAAAGTAGTCCACAGATTTGAGATGTGGATGGGCCAATGTCCTCAAGACAAAGTACCTGCGGCGTTGAATCTTTTATCTCTATACCAAGTTCCCAATACCAAAATTTTTCTTTAAAAATAAGTAATTATACATTTATACATAAGCACAGGACTACTTTTTTTTTCATTTCTTGTGCGATCGATGAAGATTTGCTACGTCCTATTCAAAAGTAAGGCAAAGATTCACAAGCTTTTTTCAACATTCAATTAATTTCGTTATGTAAAATTTTTACGTAGAAACATAGGACGAGTCACAAGAAAATATCTGCACCACTTTACCTGATATTACTGTATAAAATATTTCTCTCGAGGAGACTGGTGCTTGAACTGTAAACAATGCTTAAAAAGTCAACACAAGACATCTATCTCTACATGTTTATCCTGTTGGAAAATCGTCAAATGTTTCCTTTCAGGAGTATATTCACTGAACGGGCCCCTTTTCCAGCTTCTGAAAGATCCTGTTTCAAAAAAGTAATCTCCGAATCTCACAGTTTGAAATCAAAGCTCTAACATGGTACTTTAAACTACATTCTCCTCCCTTTGAAGAATTTCCCTTTACATCCATAGCCTAAACGTACTGCCTCGTATCTCTCCTTAAAATAACACTTAAGGACGCAGCACATTTTATATAGTAACCTATCATCAATATTTTCTCTCTCGTTCCGATTTTACTTTCTTCCTTCCTACCTCTAGGGAATGAGAGATCAATGATTATCAAAAGGAAAGAGGAAATCTCTCCAGACATGGCCCCCAGTGATTACCGCCTGTTTCCAAATTTAAAGAAACCATTCAGAGGGTGGCGCCTTTCTCACCCAGTGCGAAAGCGGGAGATCTCTGGACAAAATGGGCTCAAGTATTTACCAGTTTTTCTTTTCCGTAGACACCATTACTGCAGATGAATAAAAGTACAAAAATGTATTGAAATGACAATAGGGTAATATGCCTATACATTATAAGAGTAAAATTAATAGCGTATTAGAATGATGCGTACAGTTTAACACATAAAAAAGGGAATTTGTGTTTCAAAAATTATTCTAATTTGTAAAGAAATAAGTATTTTACAGACCCAGTGCGAAAACTTCAGGATATCTAGGTAAAACTGGCTCAAGTATTTACCAATTTTTCTTTTCTGTAGAAACCTTACTGCAAATGGATACACGTACACAAATTTACTGAAATGATAATATGGTAATATGCCTATACTACATTACAAGAGTATAATGAATAGTGTATTAGAATGATGCGTACAGTTTAATACAAAAAAACGGAATTTGTGTTTTGAAAACTATCCTAATTTGTAAAGAAATTAGTATTTTATACACCCAGTGCGAAAGCTTCTTGATATCTAGGCAAAACGGGCCCAAGTATTTACAAAGTTTTCTTTTCCATAGAAACCATTACTGCAGATGAATACGTGTACAAAGTGTCATAGAATGGCAATGGAGTAAAAGTATTGACGCCTAGATTTTATAAGATTGCAATGAAGAAATTCACATGAGCATAATACGTACAGTTTCATGCTTAAAATATGTTATTTTGTATGTCCAGAACTATCATGATTTGTACAGTAAGTAGTATTTTATACACACATTCTTAATTAGATTTCTAAACAGTCGGGTTCGCCGGACTCAAACCTGCTTCCTCTAGATCAAACCTTAGATAAATCGGACGGTTCCAATGACAGTATGGCCACTGTAAATTAATCATCTCTGTTACTCACAGTTATCACGACTACAAAGTTTGTAAAATTCGATAAATTTAAATGTTTTAACAGCCATAAGTCTTCTGACTAAAGTCATCTTACACAAATATATTTAGGAGAATTGCCACCTAAAAAACGTAACGAAATTGAACCATTAGTCTCTATATAAAACTAGAATAAAAAAGTTAAGTATTAGTAGTCATATTGTAATTAAGTGTAAGAATCTTTGTTTAAATGGTGCTCCTTCTTTATGAAAGAATTTTTCAAAATTTCTGAATAATATTTCTAAATATTAAATGACAAATTTTTGTTAAGAGCCAGCTTGAGCCAACATTTTATCAATACCTGATGCAGAGGAGAAATAAAATCGACTGCTATTTTATGCAGTTTTAACATTTACAAGTCACTCAATTTATAAATTTAAGAGTATTTTTAGACTGAAAATGTGATACTAACGTTTTTGGTCTTTTTATATCTTTTTAACATAGACTCAAAGCATTTGTTGTGATATTAATTTATCTCAAATATTAACTGATTAAGAAATTAGAAGGGCCTCATTAATTAGTTATTCAAAAAATAGCTAATTAATATATATATACATATATATATATATATATATATATATATACATACATAAATACATATATACATACATACATTCATACATACATACATACATACTTATATATATATATAAGTTTAGTGACTGACTGACTGACAGATAACGCACAGACCAAACCGCTGGACCTAAAGGGCTGAAATTTTGCATGGCGATTCATCTTATGGTGTAGGGGTTCACTAAGAAAGATTTTTTTAAAAAAATTTTCTTAAAATTTTCAAAATTAAATTAAGTTATTTTTGTAACTTTTCTTAAATTTGCATTTAAAATAATAATATTAGGGTTATAAAATTTAAATCACGAGAAAGATCATACAAATTCCTTTAAAATGAAATCCTTTTCAAATATTTGCCTCCATTTTTTGAGTTTTGAGGAATTTTTAAAGATTAATTTTTAGAATTTAATTTATGAAATGCTGATCACGTGGTTTATTTTCTCTTTGTGATACTTTAAATTAATTTTGTGTCACGTGCATAACAACGAAATAAATTGACAAAAAAAATATTGATATGCGGTAAAAGATAAAATTTAATCACTAGACTAATTGAGATGGAAGTTCTTTTAGAATTTAATTCAAAATAGTATGTTTTGTGGATATTAAATATACAAATTAATTGCATACATTAGCCGTTGTATTTAATTTGAACATTTTCTTCTACATTATTTTGTCTATAAAATTATCCGCTACGATTTATATATATATATATATATACATAAAATCATAACGTATATTTTCGGATATATATATATATATATATATATATATATATATATATATATATATTCATTAATTACATACATTGACCGCTGTATTTAATTTGAATGTACTTCGTAGCGAAGCACGGGTATTCAGCTAGTACTTTATACATTACTACCAGTATTATTCATACAGTATCATATCATTTATGATTACTGTTTTAAAAACTAAGAATTTAACAAAGCAAACTGAATATCAATTTTAGCACTTTTGATGTCTCAGATACAGTTTTAAACAATTTTTCCTAGCAAATATTCTCTGATAAACAAACAAAGAACAAGTTCTATTTAAAATATACAATATATAATACCTATTTTGTTACAAATTCTAAGAATACTCCCTTCATTTGAAATTTAAATCAATTCTCCAAATACTCCTAGTTTATAGTAAATCCTATTAATGATCCTGTGAATTTAAACTATTATTTATTCGAGACTTTCGTAGCAAAGGTAAAACAACTATTTGCATTCAAGATTGTTTGTACAATTAAGTATAATTATTTTCAAACCAACACGATACAGCTGATAACATATATGCTATTTAGAAGTGATTGTAAGAAACTGAAGGTTAAGGGTCTAAGAGACAGTATTTTTTAAAAATAAAACTATCGGAAGCGGGGTAAATTACGTTTCACGAACTTCACTACCAATGAATGAGACACTCCCTCGATAAAACACGGTGAAAACCGCAAATCCCAAACCCAAATAGAGTTAAACTTTAAACCGAGAACTCGCGAGGATGTGGTGCGTTATAAAACGAACGGGGAAAAGAGAAATTTAAATTTCCTTTTAATTAAAGAGGGACTACCGAATCACAGACGACATACAGATCAGAATAATTTAATGCCCTTTATTCTTCCCAATAAGCTGCTTCTTCCATGCACTTTGGTGTGCTCCGATGTAAGCCGATGGCCCCATAGATCACTTTATTAAATTTAAGGTGAGAGTCAACAGAGAATTAAGAGGAAGGTTAACAGCAAAGTGCATCATCAGTTTCGGGAAGCAAATTCATTATACTACTAAGGCAATTTCGTTAAAACTCTATCTGAAGCACCGTACGTGCTTAAAGGGAAGGGTAATCGTATTACCACGTGTCACTAATTACTTGTGTCTTTCTCTTCCAAGTTCAAATAAAGTTTTGTTAATCTTCGGTAGATTGTTTCGTGGAGGCGTATAGTTTAGAGTGAAGAATGAATAGATTTATTGATTAATTAGCTGAATTTGGGAGCATTTTCTTCATATGAAATTATCGGTTCCGGAATATGATCACGTAGTCTCCCTTTTATAAGATAATGTTGATTCTTCCGGAAAGAGTCTATCTATATCTAATGGATTACTCCAGTATTTGTTGGAAAATTTTACAGTATTTCATATAACGTGTTAATTATTTAGAGCACTTTAGGCGTTGTACATTTATTTAAAATTGATGTACATATTTATTTAAAAATGATGTATCTAAAAATGATGTAGTTGTTGCAGGGAAGTCTCTGTCTAAATTTCAATTAAAATTTTTCACGGAAGACATAATACTTGAAACTGATGATCTATTGATTGAATTAAGATCATATTGCTATAAACAATTTTTACGTAACTATATAAGAGTTTTAAATTTTCCCCCATTCCGTTTGTAGGTCAAAAATATGCTTATGTTTTTTCCTAATTTTTAATTACATGATAAAATCCCATAAATGTATGCACATGCACACCAATTATTGTATACCCACCCACACACATTATATATATATATATATATATATATATATATATATATATATATACATACACACATGCATACAAGCATACATATACATTAAAAACATTTTATTTGTTAGCTTTTTTGGGGTTTATATTATTTTATAAGAAAGTCTTTCATACTAAATTTATCAAACTAAACGTTGACAAGCGGAAATTTCTTTGAATAGACAAATACATATAATACATATAATTGCATTATCTCCATTAAATCAAGTTTTAAAAATAAAAATCAATTAACAAAATCATTATTACTTGATATGAAAGCTATTATATGACAAAACATTTGAAAAAGGTT
This sequence comes from Dolomedes plantarius, assembly GCA_907164885.2. Classification (NCBI taxonomy): domain Eukaryota; kingdom Metazoa; phylum Arthropoda; class Arachnida; order Araneae; family Dolomedidae; genus Dolomedes; species Dolomedes plantarius. The sequence continues at coordinate 84,145,110 of OU015496.1, read as the reverse complement.
GGATTTAGGTATTTACTTGGGTAATAATTAAAAATAATTTATCATTAAACAACATTCCCAAAAGATAATAATTGCTGTTGTCTACATTCTCAATTTTGCCAAAGGATTAATTCATTTTTAACATATAGTCTTTGATATATGAAAAATGAAACAGGAGGGAACGCAAAAATTTGTTTGTAAAAATATCCATATTTTTAAAAATAAAACAATTTTTACATCAGATCTCAACAGAGCAGGATTTTGGATTTAAGGGATATATACGGAATTCAAAACTTACGAATCTTTACAATTTATTATCCTTGATATTTTGCATATAACCTTAGTTATTGTTTTAGTTATCTTTATTTAATTTTCCTTTACACCATTTCTTTCTATTTTTCACGCAAGCATTTTATTAGATTAGGCTTTGTGCGTGATATTTTTTATTTTACCAATTCTAATTTGCTAATTACAAATTCATTTTCACGTAAGCGGAATGGATTTGCTTGAATAGCTTAAAACATAATATATTTAGTTTTGTTCAACGTTGTTGATTACATATTTATAACTTAAGTTAATTATAATTGAACGAATTATTTCATAACCAAATTTTTAAGGGGAACGATGTTGCTTCATAAAATAGAAACTCAACTATACTTTAAATAATCTAAGCTGTTACCATTATGTTTTTATAAATTTTTAATTACATGATAAAAAAAACCCCACAAATTTATACACATACACACCAATATAATATATTTATGTATGCATATATATATAAATATATATATATATATATATATATATATATATATATATATATATATATATATATATATATATATATATGTATATGCATACATATATATATATATATATATACATATATTTATATGTATCCATACTATTTATAATATATTGTATAAATTTATGCATATTTATAATATATGCATACAGGTATTTTTTGTTAGCTTTGTAAATGTTAATATTATTTTGTAAAAAATTATTGCCTACAAATAAAATGCTGATAAGCTATGTCAATTACCAAAATAATTATTTATGTGCCGTGAAAAATACTCTACGACAAAATGCTTGAAAGGATTGGATTTATATGCTGCTTGGGAAATAATTAAAAATAGTCTATCCTTAAACACCTTTCCGAAAGCATATTAATTCCTAATATTTACATTCTTAGCAAAGGATTAATTAATGTTTCTGCGAACAAAGCTATCATTCTATGTCATTCTATACTTCAGAAAACTAATGTCCTCGAAACCTGCCCTAAAGATCTATCCTTTTTATGAAAAATACAACAAGATCAACCAAGATTTTATATACAAAAATAACTATTACTTTGAAAAGAATATGCATTTTACTAAAAAACAGTCTCGTTAAAACAAATTGTGAAATGGTCGAAGTAAAAGGTAATCGCATTACCTCCTGCCTTCCTTTTAGTTCTGTTGTTCGTTCTCTTTTTCTCCAAGAACAAATAAAGTTTTGGGTAATCTAGGAAAGATTTCTGGGAGAAGGCGCGTATTTCAGCACGAAGAATGAACTTGTTTGTTAATTAATTAGCAAACAGGAATAAGATTTCCATTATGCTAATTTGGTCTACTGAATTTTTCCGAGGCACACAATTCTTACGTAGAAAGCACGATGGATTACTCTTCAAGGAACAAGCAGATGTAATATTTCAGGCAGTTATCTGGTATTAACAACTTTGTTTCTTTGTTTGCTGGTAAGAAATCTTTTGTCGGTATTTCAGTTGACACAGTTTGATAAATATTGACTCATATGTAATCGAATTTCATTGTATTTCGTACATAGCTGTTAATATAAAACTACAGTTTATTTGCAGCAATAAATATTCTGCAATTTCTCTTTAGTTCATATTATTGTTTCTTTTACATAACTTTTTACAGTTATATTATTCATTTATTTTCTACAGCTATTACAAAATGTAACATTTTTCTTATTTCGTGGACTATAACACGGATTAGGTCACGTGTAAGATTCAGACATGATGCACGTATCAGACAGAGCGTAGACAAGACCAGACATTCGTTCACTAACAAGACACACTAAGATATCGAAAATCTAACTTTTCCGAGTGGAAAATATTACAATTTAACTGGACAGTTGACTAACACCAAAGATCAATGATTTCGTCTTATACCCTTCCTTTATTTACTTCAAAAAAAGAAGTTTGCTTACTCAGCTCAAATTAACTAACTAAGCCAAAAACTGTGCAAAAAAAGAGCACTCTTTGGTTGTAGCAATGTTGTCATCATAAAGTGATAACACTGTATAACATGAAAAATGTCTTTCAGATGAAAATATTCATTCCTGGCACCAAAAACATATCACATGAAAACTTGTGAATCCGCAATGTGTCTTCTTCCACCATTGCACATTAAACTCGGTTTGATGAAAATATTTGTAAAAGCTCTGGCCAGAGAAGGAGTGGCTTTCTTGCATCTCAGGGATAATTAAAAAATGTAAGTCAGGCAAAGGTAAAAGAACAGGTTTTTATTGGCCCACAAATTAAAGCAGTCTGATGATGAGATTAAAAATAAACTGCCACAAGCAGAAAAAGAAGCATTCAAATCAGTGTGATCACGTTTCCTTGGAAATGAGATAGCTGAAAACTATGAACATCTTGTTGGTGACATGGTGAAATGCTTTCGTGCTAAAGGTTGCAATATGTCTTTAAACCTACACTTTTTGGACTCACATCTGGACTTCTTTCCTCAAAACCTTGGCGAAATTAGTGATGAGCATGGGGAAAGGTTTCACCAGGACATATCTATGTCTGAAAAGCGTTTCAGTGGACGACGGAATGGAAATATGCTAGCCGAATATTGCTGGTCCGTTATCAGGAACATACCAACAGATGTCTACAAGAGGAAACGGCCAAAAAAAATCATTTTAGTGTTTGTGTTTTATATAATCAAGCCTCTCTTACATTTCTCAGTAACCAATTTGTGTAAATATGAGAAGTGGGTCTCCTACAAAAACGATACGTATTGGACCATTTTGGTTTTTATATATATAATCAAGCCCCTTTTGTTTATACAGAATCACATAGTTTCATCTAAAGGACAGAAAAAAAGTTCAAATTTGTTGTACAGCGTAATATATTTGATGCGGAAACATAATGTAGTGACGTAGGTATCTAACTAACACAGATATGTTAAATGAGAGGTTCTTTTTATAGGAATTTTGAGTTAATTCTTTTAAACCAATGTAGAGAATTTTAAGAGCTACACACACACACCCATACACAGTGGCGGATCATCGCACAGGAGCAAGAAGGGCTCACTTGGGGGCCTCCCCAAGTTAGTAGTTTGTAAAAAAGATACATGCTGCGAAACTGTGGCACAGATACCATCGTCATACAGAAAATTTGCTGACAAACAAGCTTCGTAAATTTTTTTATAACTTAATAATTGACCAATAAAATTCCCTTTCAGACTGTGAGAAATCATCTTGAATAATAAATGATATTTACAAATTTTTGCGCGTTTGCATGCCTACTATCTACTGTTGTGTGGGCAGACAGTTTTCTGAACTACAAACACAATTTTCAACAGTGTTCAACAACTGGATAAATTTTGGCCGAAGTTTGAAATATCGCGAATTTTTCGCATGTCATTTTAAACTAATGTCAACTCTCTGAAAACGATTATACAGTAGATTACTGATAGCATTTAAAAAAGCAAATTGATTCAAAGGAAAAGTATTGACGAACCGTTTTAAAAAGCACGATTGCCATTATGAAACCACTGCCCAGATTGGTATTAACATTTCGTGGCCACAGGTAAGGAGCAGATTATTCTAATCAAGGGAGAATTTTCACATGTTTTATCGAGTATCAGGCAGAAATCGACAGTTTTTGTTTTGGAAATTCAATAGTAAAGATTAAGTAATCCTAGTAGAGAATTGTTTATTACACATTGTATGGGATGAATTTATATATTAAAAGGGGATCGAAGTACAAAAAATATTTCATTTCTGGAGTTCAAAGAGCAACTCATTACTCCATTATTTAAAACTCTACTCCCAACTCATGTTGACCAATTAACTTTTATCCTGAGATTTGTTGATAAAAACGGCAACATAAAAGAACGGTTTTTTGGATACCTCAAAAGCGTAAGTCACGAATCTGAATAACAACGGATCGTATTAAAATTTTATTAGAGTTATGTAGATATATTATAAACTTTGACGGTCAAACGAACGATAACGAGGCAAATATCGTTGGAAAATACAAGCTAGTATAAATATATTGGATTTCAAGCTAGTATAAAATATACTGATACAGCAACATATGTACATTAACCTAAATGTTATGGGACGTTGTGCAGAAACCTGTTCTGGCGCATTGCATTATTTTGACTTCGTTCCAAATTCATGTGTATATTTCTTGTCGTCCATGGAATATACTCATAAAGAGTTTGACACATATCCAGACTAGATGGGCCTCAATTCGAAGTTTCTGCATTAAACTCTAATTATCAAAATAAAGAGGTTCTTATTCAAATTAGTATGTCCGACAATGAAAAACCAATTAGTAAATTAGAGGCAAAGAAACTGCCAGTATATTTTAATGAATGTGAAAGTAAAAAATTTATGGAATGAAATATTTCACAAATAAATAGGACAGACAAATCATTACAAGACATCCTGTACAATTCATTGTCAGAGACAAAACTTTTTTTACTCACTTTTCGAATTTATCATGGATGTCAGGAATACATTCGATGAAATTGAGTACGATGTAATTTTTTTAACAGAAAGTTGAAACTACGAAGTAGCAAGGTTTAAAAGAAAAAAAATTTCAATCTGAAGAAACAATTCATAATGAGACATCATAATGATTCATTCATTTTACTCTGATACGAAATTTCGCAATAAATGGGCATAAAGTTATTTGTGACGCATTCATTTCCGAAATATCTATCAGAACGGCCATCTACACTGATGTACTAAAGAATTTTCAATTATTTTTCGATTTTAAAATGACTGGTGTTGAATTTTATGGATGTGTGGACAGAATAATTGCAAAATATAATAAAGTCATTGACATTAAGTACTTTAAAGATGAAATTCTTCACTTCAATGCATTCATAAAATTAGAAAATAATCTCCATTTATTTTAAATGCCACAATAAACGCTAATGAGTCATGATGATCATATCCGGGACTTCAAAAGGCGAAAAATAGAGATTTATTTTTAAGGAAATGATTTTTTGATTAGTGCATTTTTATTAAATAATAAATTGATTTCATAGCATTAATTAGTACTTAGAACAAGGGGTCCTGAAAACTACATTGTGCCTGGGGCACTCTATGTGATTGATCAGTTACTGCCCATACATTAAGCCTCACAATCACATTCACACCTTATTGACACTTTATTTGACAATTTACTGAGCATTTAACTTTAAGGTTCACGTCTTATTGTATCTGTATGATGTGTCTTTATCGAGATTTCCTCTTATTAGGCACTGTTATAATGCCCACATGTTACATAATAAGATCAAATTATCCAAAAACAGATGTCTCCATAAGTACAACTTCAAATTCCTCTTTGTTCATCTATGCTTGCATCAGAGTTTTAGAAAAATTGATTCTAAAACTCTGATGTCATTTGACATTCCCATTATACGGTTATACGTGGTTTTGTATATAATGACGTTTTTATCGTGTGTAAATTATTTTCTACCTTATCTATCATCATTCAATTCTGAAAAATGTTTTTTACAGGAATGCATTATAAAATATAATAAATTACTTCTCATAAAACGACACCCACATGGTATAGTAGTTAGCGCCGTGGGTTTCCCAGGCATTGGGCATTCGATCAAATCCCGACATAAGTCATGGTCGTTAACTTGTTGTCCTCTCATAGGGAACAATGCTGGTCACTCTCTAAATAGAGCTACAAGTGTCTCCGCATTACAATAAATAAATAAACTTTACATAAAACAGAACTACTTTTTAAAAAGAAAAAAGATGTTCTGCCTAGCTAAGTATATTTTACATAAGATTTTTTTTCTTTCTACTATAGCTAATTTACGTGGGAATTCTTAGATAAAAGGGAAAAGAATTCCTCATTTTAAAAAAAATACCTGTTTTGAAACTGTTTTATTTCATCTTTTTCATGTCAATTTATGCGTTTATCTCATAAGATAAATTAATAAAAATGACAGCAACAAAGATATATATATATATGTGTGTGTGTGTGTGTATGTGCGAGTTAGTGTGTTAGTGTTATTCTGTCCATGCATTCATGGACACAAATGTACGTACATGTATAGAAATATCAAACCAAGACCTACTAGGATTTTTAGTTAGGCTTTTTAATATTATTACAGTCGATATTGTGGTTATATTCCCAACAACGAGAGTTTAAGGATCTATTTGCAAACCCCCCCCCCAAATATATATATATATATATATATATATATATATATATATATATATATATATATAAACTATTAAAATTAAAGGCAATTTTGGAGATTAAAGGTATCTTTGCATTTGCTTTACAATAATCTCCGATCCTTTTATTCATCTACTTTCTCAGTCAGACGTCTGAACTAATCAATTTGCTTTAAGATAAGGATTTAACGAGAATTAATTGCGATGTTAACTACAGAATGTATCACGCATTCTTAGGGAACAAATTCATTACGGTACTAAAACAGTTTCATTAAAACTCAATCTGAAGCACTCTACGAGCTGAAATTGAAGGGTAATCATATTACCTTTTATCACTGAGTTCTCTTTTTCTTGAAGTAAATGCAATGAAAGCTTCGTTAATCTTGCGGAGAATGTTTGGCTGAAGCATATATTTTCCACTGCAGAAAAAAACTTATATAGTAATTTATTAGGGAAAAAATTATGCAATCTTTGCTACTCTTCCTGGGTGAACAGAATATACTATTACTTGCTTTATCAGCAGAATGATTACAAATTATATAGATAGAGTATAACATGTTTCCACTGTCAACTGAGCTGAAACCTATGCGTATGTGTATATATATATATATATATATATATATATATATATATATATATATATATATATATATATATATATATATATATATATACAGGGTGTCTCAATAAACCTTGACACATTTGAAAAAAATATACTAAAAAAAGTGCACAAGGTAGGAACTAGAAATTCACATGCGTGTTGCCTTATGTATTAGAGTTTTTTTTAGTACAGTCAATGAATTTCAATATGTGCAATTTTTGTGGCATGGAAAGCATCTGATTAGTAATCAATCTCAGCATATGTGCGTTCCAAAATGGATTCCGTAACATATGAAATTGTAGCAATTATACCTTTTGAGTTCTTCAACACTACAACCGACTATAAAGGACACTTCCCGTTTCCAGAAACTTTTTATACCTAGCTAAGATGTCGTTACGACTTAGAGGATCTTTTCCAAATTTCGTTACACTTGAGTAACAGATTCCGTTTTGGAATACTAGACAACACATATTGTTCTCTCTGATGGAGTAGCCATTATACAACTTCCGCTCTCAAAGAACAACTAGCGCCAACTGTTCAACTTGCTTGACACATAAAAAAAAAAATTAATATATACAGTAACACATCTGTGAATTTCCAATTCTTACCTTCTATACTTTTTTATATACATTTTTAAAATGTGTCAAGGTTTTTTGGGACATTCTGTATATATATATATATATATATATATATATATATATATATATATATATATATATGTGTGTGTGTGTGTGTGTGTGTGTATAGTGAAACATCTGTACCCGGCCACCTCTAATCGGCGGCTACCTCTCAAAACGGCCACTTTTTTTCGGAACTCTGACTGACCGTCTTAAGTTTCACCTGTATTCTTCGATACTGAAAGTTCAAATTTCAATGCTTAGCACTCTGTTGTATTTAAATAATGAAGAACATTATACTCTAACAAATACCTTGCCTTCAACACGCTATTTGTATTCACGAAATGTTAAATAAAATAACGCATTTAAAATTAAAAAAATCAACCTTTCTGCTGTTGTATGTCATATAATTTGGCCGGCGAACTTAATGCATGTCCGGAATATTTCAAGTCCCCAGTACAATGGTAGGAGATATCTAGCTCGATCTCATTTATTTACCCGAACTACTGTAGGGAATGTCTGAAATCAAGATTCTGGTAGTATCGAGTAGTGCTTTTACTGGTAGATCTTTCAAGGCTGTTTTAGATAGGCAGATCTAACAAAAAGTTATTTCCCTGTCGGTGGTGATGCAAGAAAAGGTAAAAACATGGCTGAAAACATGAAAAAAGCACTGACATAAGTGCCGTTTACATGTGCCACAAACCCGGGTAAAAGCAGGGTCGTTTCTTACTTTTTCCCTACGATAGGGAAAAATGCAGGGTGGATTTTCGACCCTGCTTCGACCCAGGATAAAACCCGCTAATTACCCATGATGCATTTCGAAGCTGGGAGTAAATAACATGGCGGGTTTAAACTTGTGTGAATCCATGAAAATGCAGCTAAATGATCGATGGAAGGATCTGGAACCCCTTAATAATCGCATAATTTTCAAGAAAACAGTAGAAAAGTGCCTATTTTCTTCCGGAGGATTTCATTTATTTCTGCCCATCTAGTTTAAAAAAACCAAACCATGCCCAATTACATTATAAATAGAATGGTACTGCCATCTGGTATGTAAAATAAGAAACAAAATATCATTTCAATAAAATTTCAATAACATTTTCATTTAAAGTGTTATGGTAAAATTAATAAATTTAATAAGTATAATCAATAATTAAACGTAACATTAAAATTTATTTATAAATTAATTATTTTAGAATTCACAGATAAAAATTTATTTATATCTATTTATGATTTTTTTATTTATACATGACTAAAAATTACTGAAACAAAATTGAAATCAAAATTACATTTTGATTTTATAAAAGGATTTATTAAAACAATAAGTATCTTACAATTAATCTTATAATTTAAAAAAATGCACCTATCGATTGGAAAATTTTCTTTCCAGTCTTTATTACTTCAGGAATTTAAAACAATTTCTTCCCACCAAACAGAGCTTCGTAATTTTGCCCACATTCTTTGTTGTGGAAAAACTAAATTTAGCGATGAAGCCATAGATCGTACGATTATATCTAATATCCGCATCAATCTTCTAGTTCTTATATTCCTTTTTTCCTATCTATTTCTAAATTTATTTTTAAAAACAACAGAAAACAATCGTAAACGTTCTATAATTATCAACAGCGACTGACATGTGCTGCATTTAAATAACAAATAGACGCAGACGTAATTGTGTTTTAGAAGAGGAGTGCATTGGTCGTGTCGACTTTATCTCCTGTAAGCAAGATATATGTAATCAAGGTGGGAGTGCTCAGTAGTTAAAATTTTAAGTAATGAATTAAAATATTAAGGTAAGAATAACGCGGGTAAAAGAAAAAAATTAATATTAAAGTTAAATTAAAACAAAAAAGTTAATTTTAACAGAAAAAATATAGAGTTACAAGTTAAGAAAATTTAGAAGAAAAATTAGATAAGACTAATGATCCACGGAAAACAAAAAAGTAATGATATTAAGAGGCTCAGAAAAGCAGATATCATAAGAATACAAAAAATATTTTTGTAAGTTTTTCAATCTTTTTGGATTTTTAAAGTTTTATGATTTTTTTGTTGTTGTTATTTTTAAAATTTAAGAATACGAGGTCAAAAGAACAACAATTGGAAAAAAAAAGGCCTTCCCCAGGATCATACACTTCGTAACGAGATAAATGCGGAGTTCGAAGATGGAAAGCTAAAAATAGCAATTCAGTGAATTTGGAAAAGTATGACACCGGCTGGGATCGAACCCATAACGTGATTTACAAGGAATGATGGTGTATGAGGATCACTTCCGCCGAATCGTGTGACGGCCTTTACTTCCGGTAAGACGGGTAAAAGCAGGGTGAAAATGTGGTCCCATGTAAACGGACTTCGAAGGTTTTCCCTATTAGCGGGTAAATACCGGGTATTATTGTTGTCCATGTAAACGCAGCTAATGTGATCTCTTTTGAGAAACGCTCAACAAAGGGAGAACAGCGCCGATTTGAGTAGAGCAGCAGAGAAAGTGTTAAGGGAAATCATTAAGACCTGACATTAAGTATACATTAGCTTAATATATTTACTTAGGAATAAATTCAAATTTTATCTCCTGGGAAGTGAATCAATGAGCACACTTGCGAACGACAGATAATGTTAATTGAATAACCTTTTGATATCAGTGAATCAATTATTCTTGAACATATGCCTACCAACCAACGCTAGATCACGTAAACAAATTTTTATAAAGGTACATTGAAAATTGAAGGCAATGTTAACTATAATGAGTACATCACCACTTCAGCGTACAAAATTAATTGCAATGTTAAATATAAGTCGTACATCAACACTTAAACATAGAAAGCTAAAAGCAATGTTAACTATACGAAGTCACATCTAAATGATATAATTGCCTTGTAGTTAAAAAGCAATTTATATAAAACTCACTCTGTTCACTGAGTGCTTTTAAAACGAAACATAGAATTCGCGCTCGTTGAACAAGGGCAAATAAGGATCTACAATTCATGAAAAGATCTCTTTGATGATATACATGGCTGAAAGTAAAGGATAAATTTAATACTGAATTATTGAACCGAAATTTTTATGATATTTATACTTTAACTTTTTCTTGTATTCAGTTAAATTTAGTTTGGTTCAAAGGTAGAAAACCACATCCTTGATACAATAATAAGGTGAATTTAATGTTTAACCTTTTCATTACGGGGTGGGATAGCATGTATCTCAAGAATAAATATATATATATATATATATATATATATATATATATATATATATATATATATATATATATATAGATATATATATGCTATATCAGGGGTGTCAAACTCGCGGCCCGCGACGAACATTTTTGAGGCCCGGCCAATATATTGGCACACAATAATATATAATAAAATAACCGACGCAGAATTATAATAACATAAGAAAAATTCGCTAAATGTTTTTTTAATGATATTCTTTTTATGCTATTATTAAACAAAATGCATATATTTATGTTGAATATGCTGTAATTAGGTAAATAAACCTACGTTTCTATTAATATTGATTTTTTTTGCGGCCCACCTATAGTTAAACCCTGTTTGTTTGGCCCAAGGTAGCCGTTCAGTTTGACACCCCTGTACTATATATATATATATATATATATATATATATATATATATATATGACCCTCTTAATGGCAGATCTTACAAATGGGGTATGAAGTTTCCCGTTCTAAAGAGGGAATCGGAAAAATGGGCCCCGTAAGCTAAAGTTTAAAACTGATAATTCGACGTCATATCTTTTATACCTTATTTTAAACAGCTATAAATATAATGTGCTGTGTGCAAAATAAAGAGCTTAAAAATCTATGTTATATATATTTTTTTTTAAATTTCAAAGATTGTGCGAAATATAAGTTGTTGAAGAAAGAGACTAAATTAACACAGAAGTATACTATTTAAACTATTAAAGTAAATAAATGCAAGTACAAACCATAGAATAATTCCTTTCAGGACAGCCTAAAAGTATAACTCATATGGAAGATGAAAACTTGACTTGATAAAAACTTGATCAAAAGTAACTGCTTATGAATTATTAATGTAATACTTTTGTAACAATGAACCACCGGAAGTGCAATCTCCTAGATTCGATGCAAACTAAAAGAGATCTGATTACATTACATTTATTTTAGGGTTCATATTTTATGGAATTAAATATAATTCATAAGGCAAACATATATTAAACAAAAATAAATCATTAATTTATTTTTCTTATCCTGTTTTATCTGCACAAAATTTTCCTTATAAAAAATTGTTAATATAATTTTAAAAATAATTTTCTTTTAAGTGATGGCAAAACTATTTGTCAAAGATAAATTACGTCATGTCGTAATATCCCCAAATATAAGTTATTTATTGATAATACATAAATTTATCTAGTGATTACAGTGTTGAGAATTTTATTATTTATGAATTATATAATCATCATTATTCTTCCATTACGCTCTTCTTTATCCTCTCATCTTCCAGCATTTTATCTCCCGTATATTATGACTTTATTATCTAAAGGTGACTATTATTAGTTTTATTTTTTATGAGTATACTTTTTCTTTGCTAGGGAATACTCATTAATTTTGATTAATTTGCTATTAATCAGTTATTGTACCTCCATATTTAAAAGGATATTTTCGTTTATTTTATTTGGGCTCCAGCCAAAATCAAAATTTATCTAATATGTGTAAATGAAATTGTCAATAAATGTCAGAGCAATATTATAAGAGTGGTGTGGGATCAACACTAGCAATCTCCATCAAACCTTTTCTCTTTTCGGTAAAGGGCAATGACCTATCATATGGATAATTAATGATATAATTTTGAAATTACCGTTAGAAAAATTCCCACATTATTTTTTATTAGTAGGCTTTTTCCCAAAAAGTTTTGTGTTTAACTGATTGAAATACTATACGGAAGTATTCTTAACTCAATTTTGAAAAATAAGAGAGATTGCTAGGTTTGATGCTACACCCCTCATATATAGAGAAACAGTATTCCTGAAGAAAAGTTTATTTACAATTTTGTTCAAACTCTGTTTCACTTTATAATGATAGCGTATATAGAACATTGTCGTCCCTAAGTATGTAAAAATTTGGATTTTGTTATTTTGAGATCTCAAGATTCCTAAAAGTCAAAATTTTTTATAACATCTAAATGAATACTAAATCCCACAAACTGTAAAATGATGATAGGAATGAAAAATCTTTAAAATTTAATTACATTTTCTGTTTGAATTTCGTAGAAATTTGAATAGAGAATTCTATACCTGTTTTGTAATGCATATTTTAAGATTTTTCTTTACTTAATTAAATTTACCTGTTACCACGACAGTCTGTTTTTTTAGCTTAGAATTACCCAAGATCCATCTTGCCCTGATAGATCTCTCTTTCTGGTGCTTGCTAATCAATTTGTCAGATGCTTGATATTCTTACAAAAATCACGCCAAAATGTTAAGGCTGTCTTACACATTTGAATCATTTTACCATATTTCTAACATGATCAGTATCTTGATCAGTATCTTGATGTGTACGATGGTCATATCAGCGTATCAAAAGGCAGTGCACTGATACGACATGACAAGGATCCAGTGGCAATTGATCTTTCAACAATCCATCAGAAAAGTAGGCATACATAATTGATATAGGACTTGCAGCAATGTTGGACGATTCCCGTATCGTTAATCACAACGATGATAACGTGAATCATATGCAGGTAAAATATGGTGGATAAAGTTATCAGGGAAAAATTTACGGACAGGTCGACAAAAGACACATTAATAACAAGACTAATGTCCTCGTTTCTGTGTCATGATACGTGGTAGGTGACACGCATTTAAATAATAGAAGAGCGGATGCCCCCTATGAGTAGACAAAGGAAGTTCATGTTAATAATCAAGCCTTATGGTGACATGTGAGTCAAATCATGTCCAATAGGCGTTGTTTAACGCCACACCTATACAGGGAATCCTGATGTGTTACACTGGATTTAAAATACGTTCATAGAAAGTAATTAAAAAATGTACATTCTTTAAAATATTCAATATTACTAAATCTAATCTTCAGGTTTTTCATCTATCAAAGATTTTTTGATGAGTTTTCTAAGAGTAAGTTACAATTTAGACATATCTTGAATCAAGGCTTAAAATAATTCGAAAATACGATCTGTAGATAGGCACTAGACCTTCTTTCCTTCTAAGTGAACATAATCTATATCTGATTAGTGAAAAAATGCAGTTTAAAACTATAAAAAATTGTTTCTATTGCAATTTTTCTGAACATTTTAAAATGTAAGTTAACTTTGATTTTAAGTTTATGAACTGCATTATTTCCAATACACTGGTTCCCGAGGTTTGTTATTAGATTTATTGTAGTCAGATCTCACAGGAGATCACAAAGTAAAGATAAGTTTTAAGTCCTTAAAAGTTATCTCTATTATTTTTTTAATGCGAAACACCTCAAATTTCCACAACATTTAATGAAGAACAATTTATAAACTTTTTCATCCATCAGTTCTTTACATGATAAACAATTTTCAGAGCAAAACATCAATTCCAGATGACAATAAGAGCAGAGGAATCAATTGAGGGTGAATCGACCTAGTACCGGGCTACAATCTAATTCCTCAAGGAATTTGCTGTTTATAATTATAATTCATAGGTTTCTCTTCAATACAATTTTCGATGAAATTTTCACATCGTTTTTTAGATGTTTATAGCTTCCAACATTTTGCAAAAATGATACTAATATTTATGCTATCTAAGGTGTAGATTTTATTTATGAAATAGTATCAATATTTTTTACAAAATTTATGAGGAAATCAGTTGAGTCGTACATAAAGCTTTTTAAAGAACACATTTTTAACGATATTCAAATTTAATGGATGTTATTGAAAAGTATGAATGCTCTCTATGAATAGACTGTTTGACAGTGCTAGATATCAAATTCAAATTTTTCTTTTAATTTTTACTATCAATTACCCGTATTGTATATTTAAATGCATAGCACTAAAAGGCAGCCTGTAAACCTTTAAAATTCCCCTCACGCGTATAAAAATGCTCCACATATATTTTAAGAACAAAGGAATCTAAAAGGAGTTCCCATCAGAGAGTGTTCCTGAAAGCACATTTAAAAAAAAATCTAATATGAAATTAGTTTGTAGCGATGCATTATTGTTTAAAAATGCTGTGTGGTTAGTGCGATTTCAAATTTCGCTAAACTTCCTTTTATCAGTTCACTTAATTTTGCCGGGGATGAAAATCTGTGAAAGATATATTTGTTTGTTATAAGAATTCGCTGTTTCCTCTCTTTGCAACCTTTTAAAAGGAAATGAAAGTTCCAAAAAGGATTTCAAAAGTTGGATAAAGAAATGGTACAGTTAATTAGAGAAATAACAGGGAGATTTGGGGAGAGAAACACGACAAAGAAAGTTTTTAAAACGAAGTTGAAGAAAAATTGTCGACAGACTTTTGAAAATCAGCGTTATTTAAAGCACGCTAATTGCTTTGGATGTTGTAAGGAAAATATGCTTAAAAGCCATGTATATGAATTCAAACCCTCTAAATTAAACATAACTATTTACGATGGCAAAAAAAATAATAATAAAATAGTAATATCGAATGTGAAAGCAATTTTACACCAGACAGAGAATAGTTAATAAAAGATAACGTATATTTTGCATTTTATAATTCATACTAACGTTTTTATTTCATAAATTAATTGATACCATGCAGAGAATTATGCGCAAGCAGAGTTTCGACATATTTCAAGCTTCATTTATATGACTAGTGAAACGAACAAAAAATTGTATTAATAATTTATTCGTTTTTTTTTATCGCAGCTATTTCATATTTTATTCGGTAGTTTTACAAATATATGAAAGGGCAGAAATAAATAAATAAGCTAAATCTTCATTACTTAGTAAAGTATGCAAACAACGAAGAGACAACATACAGTGCAAAACATAATTATTTTCTGCTATTGTTAAGTATAATAATCTTCTATTTCTATATATTTATGTCAATTCTTAAATTAAATAAAAAGATAAATCATAAATAAATTTTAAACTGACTGTTGTCTAGTAATTTAGATGATAACATATTCTCAGGTACAAAAATGAGAGGAAATGGTCTATTCAGCAGTTCAGTACTAATTATCTACAATAGAAAAAGATGAAGCCTACGCAATGGAAAGTAAAATCGGTGAATATTAGTGCTGAGAAAAAACTTGATAAACACTAATAATTTTTCTCTAGTAAGAAAAATCTCATACAAGACATTGGATAACATCGTAATGTGGAATATGATTGCAGAGTTTGAGGAGAATAATACATTAGAGTGGGTCTAATAATATAAAATCAACACATATTTACTATTCCGTGAATAAAAACAATTCCTGTGGCTTCTCAAATGCCTCTTTTAAGAGACATAGCAGTTCTTATAGAAATATTGCTGGATAATAGTCCAGATACTTACCTTTATAGACTGAAATTTCCTTCTCTAGAAACACTTTCCATTTGGTTGTGTACATATTTTAAAAGCACACACGCTCTCAATTATTCTCCTTAAATCAACCTTGATTTTAGTTCACTTTTTAATCTCCATTTGCTGTCCAAGGTTTTTATTTATCTTTAAGGAATGCCTCTTTTACGGGCAAAATTTCAATGGTAATATGAAACGCATTTGCTTCTCGTGACCGCAATTCAACTCTTGTTATCATCGGTCATTATTTTACAATAGTAGACTACTTTATAGTTCATCACTAGTTCCCAGTACCTCAGATACATACTTATAGCAAAGCTCATACCGGTACCAATCCTGTACTCTGCTCAAACATTTTATTATCTCATGTTTTTTTATACGATATTAGCCATTTTAAACTATATGAATATCCCTCTGTAGCAAACATATACTACTATACCAATATAGGCAACATCTTTTGGTTCCTTACGTACTTATGGCAAAGCTCATACCGGTACCAATCCTGTACTCTACTCAGACTTTTTTTATCTCATGTTTTTTTATATGATATTAGCCATTTTAAAATACTATATGAATATCCCTAAGCAGCAAACCGATAATGAACCAATATTGGCAACGTCTTTTAGCTTTTTATGGTGACTTTATATAATCAAACATTCTTCTTGCCCTAAACACCGACATTTCTTTCTTATTTTGCTATTACAAACGTTTAAAGTTACAGTAAAACTAACATCCAAGGCAATCTGTTCCGTGATTTTCGTACCAACAGAATAAATTGAAATATTTGAGCCTTCAGTTTTCAAATCCCTTTAGCATTAGTTTACCATCAAAATTATGTTCATGTTATTACAAGCTCTTGAAATTAATTTTGGACAAAATTTAGCCCTCATTACAAAACAATATTTCATAAACGTTGTTTTTATGAAAAAGAGAGAGAAAAATCTTGTTTAATCAATATTGGGTAAATTATGAGAGTGAGTTATTTATATTAACATTGCAAGATAATATTTATTCAACGTTTTTCTTTCAATTGAAAATATTTTGTTTAAAAGTTTAATATTTGGGATATAATAGATTACTGTTTGGAGTGATTAAGAATATAAACTTATTTTGCACTTACGAAACGTTTCTGTTTAAGGAAATGCTTTTCTTTTTAATCATTCCTACTATTTTATAAGATATGATATTCTAAGACTGACAAGTTAACGGTCACTGAGGACTTCAACTATAGCTTACATTGCACTCCGTGTATGCGCATTTATTATAAGCTTAATAATGCCACATCTATGTGCGTTTGAATCTTCGATACCGATTCAAGTCACTAAGTCATAAATAACCTAAGAACATTTACACGGGTATTACCTAACGCTCTCTAACATACCAACAGACTACTGATAGCATCATTGTTAATATAACATATATGTTTTAGTGCATGTATGTGTCCGATTTAAAATTACCTACTTAATTACATGATATTTAAAATTACATACTTAATTACATTATATGAGATTTTTTGCTCAGGTATGGACTTGGAAATGTCAGAATGGCTATAAAATCACTCTTCTCCGGAGAAGACATGATTGCTGCTCATCTGGACGAGCGTTCTGCACTACAGTCGAACCCCGTTATAGCGAACCCGGTATATAACGAACTCGTGGATATAACGAGAGAAAATTTTGGTCCCGCCATTTTCCTATTGTACGTAATTTAATCAGTATTGTCGATTTTAGTCGATTTAATTCCTTAATGATCATTTTTAATAGATTTTATCATTTTCTTAATACATCATTATTGAATACACATTGCAACTAATGAATTATACATTTTGGGAGCTCTAGCATTTTTCTTAGCAGTTCGGATATAGCGAATCACCGGATAAAGCGAACAAAACCTTTGGTCCATTGAAGCTCGTTATAACGGGGTTCGACTGAATATGATTTGGACTGTATTGTTAAAATATATTGGAGAGCTCGTTGCCTGATGGTCAATGGCCTGGCATTTGTTTAATAAAGAAATCGCTCTTTGTTGATGTTTTGCTTGAAAATAAAAAAAAAGTTCACGGATTGAATTTTATGAATTTTTATTGACATTCGAAATTTAGGATGTGGTTATTTAAAAGCCGTTTGTCGTCACTGAATATCTGAAGTCTTTCATTATATAGAAAAGCATCCTATTAATGTCATAAATAACCAAAAAACCATTACACGGGTGATTATCTCACGTTCTCGACCCTATCAACGGACTTCTGATATTATCACTATTATGTAAGAGAAATGTTTCAGTGCACGTGTGTATCTAATTTAAAATATACATCCTTAATTACATACGTTGGGATTTTTTGCTCAGGTATGGACTCAGAAATGTCAGTATGGCTATAATATCGCTCTTTGCTGTTGTTTTGCTTGAAATTTAAAGAAAAAAATCACATCTTCTATGTTAGGAATTTTTATTGACATTAGAAAATTAGGATTGGATTATTTAAAAGCTGTTTGCCAATATTTTCAACTTTATTTTGCCGAGAACTGCAAAAATGTATATCTCTCAAATGTACACACTCATATATAAATACACGCCACTGAATATCTAAGGTCTTCAATGAACCACCAATAAATAATATGACTGCTATGTAAGCGAAATGTTTTGTGCATGTATCTGATTTAAAATTACATACTTAATTACATTCATTAAGAATTTTTGCTCAGGTATGGAATTAGAAATGTCAGCATGGCTCTAAAATCCCTCTTTGTTGTTCTTTTGCTTGAAAATTTAAAAAAATTCACAGATTGTATTTCTTGAATTTTTATTGACGTTATAAAATTAGGATGTGGTTATTTAAAAGCGGGTTGTCTCCTTATCTTCGATATTTTCAACTTTATTCAGCCTACAGCTGCAAAAAGAGTATATATTTCTCTTAAATACACCCCCTTATAGATAAATATACGCCACTGAATGTCTAAGGTCTTCAACTGACTGCTAATAATATGACTTCAATGTAAGAGAAATGTTTCGTGCATGCAACTGATTTAAAATTACATACTTAATTACATTCATTGGGATTTTTTACTCAGGTATGGACTCCAAAAATGTCAGCATGGTTCATTGTTGCTGTTTTACTTGAAAATTAAAAAAAATCACGTATTGTATGTCCTGAATTTTTATTGACGTTATAAATTTAGGATGTGGTTATTTAAAATCTGTCCGTCTCCTTATCTTCGATATTTTCAGCTTTATTCAACCTAGAACTGCAAAAAAGTATATCTTTCTCTTAAATAAACCCCCTCATAGATAAATATACGCCACTGATTATCTAAGGTCTTCATAGGACTACTGTTAAGGGGACTCACGACCCTTAAGTCGAGGAAATAAGACATATTTTCATACTTTTTTTTGACTTTTTGTAACTATTTCAATTTACTCCCAATTTTTCCAAATTTTATGTATATGATAAATTGATATATTTATTTTAATAAACAAATTTTCAACTCTCAAAATAATTTTAAATATTTTTTTAAATGCTTCAGATATACCTTGTTTTTTAAGTATTTTTTTGTATACTATCTTTCGCAGAGAACTATGAAATTAATTTTACACTTAAACGCATAATTCCTGTTTTATATTTAAAATAAATAATTCAAAATACAATTGAAGATAATACATTCAACATTAAATATTTTTTCATTTTTTTAAAACTGCTCAAATTATACTTAAAATTTTCTTAAATTTTTCCATTAATTTACCCCTGAAAAATAACAAAATGTGCCGTGATTACAATAATTCTAGTTCAGACGCAATAAAATAACATGATTGTGCAGTGATAAAAATTTCATGGAATTATGTTTCATGGTTTATGAGATATCAGTTGCGGAATGATGCAAAATTACATTTTGAGAAAAATGAGTTTAAATTTTTTCTTACCATAAACTTTATCAGCAATTAAATACTTAGAATATCAATATCTCTGGAACTAAGCGGAATATTTTCATGCAGTTTGCTTTATTTTGTTCAGAAATGATCAGGCTTTAACATATGTTTTTTTCAAAAATCGAATGTTTTAAAGATTTAAGGGTAGTGAGTCCCCTTAATATCACTAATATATAAGAGAAATGTTTCAGTGCATGTATGTATGTGATTTAAAATTACATACTTCATCCCATACATTGATATTTTTTGCTCAGTTGTGGACTCAGAAATGTCAGCATGGCTCTAAAATCACTCTTTGTTGCTGTTTTGCTTGAAAATTAAAAAAAATCACGATTTATATTTCATGAATTTTTATTGACGTTATAAATTTAGCATGTGGATATTTAAAAGATGTTTGTCTCCTTATCTTTGATATTTTCAGCTTTATTAAGCCGAGAACTGCAAAAAAAGTATACCTCTCTATTAAGTAAACACTCTCACAGATAAATATACGCCACTGAATATCTGAAGTCTTCCATTATATTAGAAAAGCATCCTGTTATATTGTAAAGGAAATGTTTTTCGAATAATGGGGAAGAAACATTTCTTGCTCGGTTTTAGCGACACCACACATGGAAGACAAGAATTACAATGCATTTTATTTTTGAAATAAAGCTAATAATTGACGTTAAAAAAAACACGCAAAAAAAGTAAACACGCTCACAGATAAATATACGCCACTGAATATCTGAAGTCTTTCATTATATTAGAAAAGCATCCTGTTATATTGTAAAGGAAATGTTTTTCGAATAATGGGGAAGAAACATTTCTTGCTCGGTTTTAGCGACACCACACATGGAAGACAAGAGTTACAATGCATTCCATTTTTGAAATAAAGCTAATGATTGACGTTAAAAAAAAACAAAAAAACAGTAAATTGTTCCCACCGGGTTTCGGGATTTGCGATGCGAAATATTTTAATTGCGAAACAAAAGACGGGCTTTAAAGGTATTTCATCTCTAACGAAATCTTGGAAAACACCAAATCTATTTTGATCTTGGAGAATCACCTCATCCAAAATTCTTTTCCGAGAGGAATGAGAGTCAAAGCAAAGCAAATAGACAAATTAAAAAGAGAAACTAGAAAGGGAGAACAAAGGGATGCCGACAAAGGAGGGTTGAAAAAGAAAATGATCTAAAAGAAGAATCAGAGAAACGTCCATCTAAATTGCACGAAAGATTGAACAATAATGGTGCTCGTATTTCAAAACCATCGACCATCGGCTGAAAAATTCTTTGAATTTTCAATCCAAAAGATTTCGAACAAATAGGAGTTGAAAAATTTCGGGAAAAAGTGGATCCAGACTTTTACTTGATATTTTCTGATCAAATAATACATTGAAATTAAAGGAGGAGAAAAAAAACATTTTTTTAAAAATAAAAATGGTGAATATAATATTTCCGAACTCTTAACATTAGGAAACTTGCATAACATAGATTTGACGATCGGTTTTCTGTTAGCCTGAATTTTACGATGAAAAAAATTTGTAATTGTTATATAATATGATAACCTTAATTATTCTTAGATGTTTGTTAGCAACAACAGTTAAAAGATTTTAAATCAGAGTATAGCTATTGCTTTTAATTTGACATAATACTGTTTCAAAACTGCTGCAATTTATTGTGCCTAATTTACTGCAATTGCAACATAAAATATTATGCCTAAAGACATTTTCATCAGCTGTATTTTAAATTCATTATTTATTTATATTCACTGTTTGGTCATATGTTTCATTACATGTAACATTAAACGCAAATAATCATTGTAAATTCACTATAAAATTTCAAATAATTTTATAGTGAATTCCTTATAACTTTATTTTTTTCTATTTTTCTAACCTAACTCTTCCTGGAATTTATAATAATTATTTGCCTTTAATGTTACATTTAATGAAACATATGACCAAACAGTGAATATAAATAAATAATGAATTTAAAATACAGCTGATGAAAATGTCTTTAGGCATAATATTTTATGTTGCAATTGCAGTAAATTAGGCATAATAAATTTCAGCAGTTTTGAAACAGTATTATGTCAAAATAAAAGCAATAGCTATGCTCTGATTTAAAATCTTTTAACTGTTGTTGCTAATAAACATCTAAGAATAATTAAGGTTATCATATTATGTAACAATTACAAATTTTTTTCATCGTAATTTAAAATATTACTTCATTCTTTCCGCTTCCTTCCTTTCTGAGCGGAACATTAGTGAAATGATACTTTGTGCATGGAATACTAAGTATGGTGTTATTATAACAATAAGTTACTTATTTTGTAACTAGTCGCATTAAAAAAATCAACTTTCTAGTGGAATAGAACACCGAGTGTTACATCCTTTAAATTTTAAAAGAAATGAACTTGTAGTATAAACGTAATGAAACTGCACAGATATAAAACTTCTTAAGTTTTTAATCCTCTTAATAAAAAGGGCCAGATGATGGCCGGATAGCTAGGGCGCCGGCAATCAGTTCAGATCCTGTGGGTTCGAGTCCCACTGTTGGCATAGATGTTAGTAGCCGTTCGGAATCGGCTTTAAACTGTAGGTCCCGGTCTAATTAGCCCTCGTGTAGCAAAAAGTGAAACGTAGCGCCCCAAACAAAACCAAACCTCCTAATAAAATGCAAGCATAAAAAATGGAATTAGGATATATCAGTACAGAATAATATAGCAAGAATTTTAAGTGAAAGGAAAACTGATAAGGTCGCAATTCTTTACCTAACATTGTTAGTCATATTTATTTTAGCATGAGCTACACAATAGTTTAGAGCAGGGGTGTCAAACTCAAAGGCTAACTTGGGCCAAACAAACAAGGTTTAACTATAGGTGGGCCGCAAAAAAATCAATATTAATAGAAACGTAGGTTTATTTACCTAATTACAGAATATTCAACATAAATATACGCATTTTGTTTAAATAGCATATTATTGTTTGTCAATATATTGGCCGTACCGCATAAATGTTCGTAGCGGGCCGCAAGTTTGACACCCCTAGTTTAGAGGGTTGTTAACATTTAAACGTCCGTCATTCTGCTTATGCAAGGATTCGGTCATTGTTTGTTACCTGTGTAACCTTGGTGTTTCGTAATTACTTGCGTAGCACACCAGTGCACCAAAGTTCTGATATCATTTATTTTTAGCACATCAATTTTTATACCAAATGCGGTTCTTGGCGTAGAAGGGTGCTTAAGTTATAAGGAAATGATGTCAGATTCCTTAAGCATAAAACTGACCAGTGTCATGACAAACTAAATTAGCAGAACAAGTTATTAACGATACTTAATAATTGGCGTTTAAGGGACTTGATGTATTAGACGTAAGCTTTGCAGTCAAACACTGCAAAGCTTGCCGCTTAATAAGCTTTAATATTAAATGGTACATGCATAGATAAAACTCCGAGTTGCTCAACCAAGACAACGTTCGCTAACCAAGACAGCGATCCGTTGTAAATGTTGGTCGGTCAAAATTTGATCTTACATTTCCAATATTTAAATACAATTCTAGTATAATTTTCCTTTTAAACTATTCCACGCCTGTGGACAGCAATAATCACATTCAAGTAAATAGCAAAAATTCCCATATTTTCAGAGCATAAACCCTTTTAACACACTCACAGAACTGACAGTCATTAAGAAGTCCACAAGTTCGATTACAGTTACAATTATATTTATCTTTTTGAACTTGGGTAATTCGAAAAATCTCGTACATCTAGAGAACAAAGAAAGGAAAATAAGAAGTACTAGCTGAAAACCCGTACTTCGCTACGGAGTACATTCAAATTAAATACAACGGTCAATGTATGCAGTTAATGCCATGTATATATATATATATATATATATATATATATATATATTTATTTATTTATAAAAAATAAAACGATCAATGTATGCAATTGATGTAAAAAAAAATGAAAAATATATTTCTAAAAAAATCGTAGCGAATATTTTTATAGACAAAATAATGAAAAAGAAAATATTCAAATTAAATCTGATAGAACGTACTAAAGAATATAGTACAGTTTGAGGAACATTTCTTTTACAGTATTTTAATATTTTTTTGGATAATGTTCAATCGTCTGCCGCATTAGCAAGAAGAAAAAAATATTTTTTTGTTTATTTCGTTGTTATGCACGTGACGCAAAATTAGTTTAAAGTATCGCAAAAAGAAGAGAAACCACGTGATCCGTATTTAATAAATTAAATTCTAAAAATTAATCTTTAAAAATTCACCAAATATCAGAAAATGGAGGTGAAGATTCGAAAAAGATTTCATTTTAAAGGAATTTTTATGATCTTTCTCTTGATATAAATTTTATAACCCTCGGATTATTATTTAAAATGCAAACTTTAAAGAATGTTAAAAAAACAGCTTAAAAATTTAATTTTAAAAAATCTAAGAAGAATTTTTCAAAAATCTCTCTTAGTGCACCCTACACTATAAGAAGAATCGTCATGCAAAATTTCAGACCTTTAGGTCCAGCGGTTTGGTCTGTATGTTATATGTTAGTCAGTCAGTCAGTTACGGAACTTCTCTCTCTCTCTCTCTCTCTATCTATCTATCTATCTATCTATATATATATATATATATATATATATAGATAGATAGATAGATAGATAGATAGATAGATAGATAAGCTTTAAATATTAGTAAGCCATCTACAAACCCTTACAATATTTGTCTTTTTATTTATTTACATCGCCCTGCTGCCCCCTCCCAACCTAATGAATAGTTGAGACGAAAATTTAAGGCATTTTGATTAATATCAAAACCTGATGCTAGGTATAACAAGCTTAAGGATTGCAATCAAAAAGCTCGTTTACTGGACAACTTTACATTGCCTCCATATAACATCAAATTCTTTTGTTTCTTTATCCCAGCTTTTTTTGTTGTTGTTTGTTTCGGTTTCATGCTTTGTGATTGCTTTTCCAAAATTAAAGTGGTCGTTACACTCTCAAAAAGAAGTTCGAAAAATAACAAAAAAAAACAGATGAAAGAATTTTTAATAAAACCGAGCCAGTTCAAACTTCTCTCGTCTATTTTTAAACACTCTTTTTCGGAAGTTTGAAAAACATGAAACCCCCCTAAAAACAGGAGGCAGTTAAAGTACTCAAAACGCAAACCTTCCAATTAAAAATTATTGTTGAAAAAAAAAGAGAAGGAGATGAAAGAAGATAAGCAATTATTTAAAAACATCCCGCTATCGAGTTTCAAAGATGATAGAAAATGTATTGATTTTTTTCAAACCTGCTTTTACGCTTATCATTGTCTTTGAGAAGGGTCTGTGATTACTGATCTCTTAGTTCCACCGAAATCTCCATCTTTTTTCACAAAAGACATTAATTAGCCTGAAAGACCAATATTTTTCCAATGAATCTTTTGTCTGGCTTCCTCTGGTAAACTCTCTAGAAAAGTGCATTAATTTCGATTTGAAAGAAATAGATGCATTTCGGTCACGAAAAAAAAGAGGAAATCTTAGAAAAGGGATGAGAAGATTGTCCTGTCTGAAAGATTACTAAGAAGTACAATAAACAATAAAACACAAGAAAAAGAAATAGATAACAACATAAATGATTTTGATGAGTTTAACGCTAAGAGATGTTTAACAGATAATATTTCACCAAAGGACATGCTAGACGAAAACCTTTCTGTCAGCTTTTTTTCACATTGCCTCTATTTTAAAAATAAATAACTTGTTTAAAAATACTTTTGAAGCGATGAAAGATTGCCATGGTGATAAATCACGGGATTTTTTCTTATAGTATCTTTTAAATTGTAATTAAGTATTATTAATGTTTAGAATTTCAATTAATAGACGTCAAATGATTTTTTTTTCTGTTTTGCTTTTGTTTCAGTTTTAATTCCTCGCGTATTATTTTTCAATTATGAGGAATATCGATTGCATTACAGGAGAATAACAGATCTAAAATTGTGAGAAAAAGTCTGAAAAATAACAAATATTTTAAGTTAGGTAGGTTTTGAGCTCTGCGGTTCCCTTTTGATTCTCGAGTGGTAAAGAGAACGGAACTCAATGGATTAAAGTCGATCTCGAAAAGCAATCATATCTTCAGTAAAAAAAGGCCACATACTCAATTTGGTTGGTCGATGTCGTGTCCATATGAAGTCAAATTGAACCGTGTGCTGTTATCACTGCCTTATCTAGATCCACAATCTTTTCATTGCAAAGCTCTTCCTGAAAAGAGAATTCCCCTATGCCTTGCAAGGTCGCTAGTATCGCAGGACAGTTGAAGTTATGTTCCGGAGTAAGCTTTTCTCTCGGACAATTTCTATAAAATGTATAAGTCCTGGTTCCATCAGCGTTTATTTTCATACCTTCCAGGTGTCGAGTTCTCAGTCTGGCCATAGTCCTCGTGACCTGCCTATAAACTTACCATGGAAAAATGGGTGTCATTGCCTCAGAAAGGTTGGATTTCTGCCTTTTGTTCCGCGGAAGGAATTTGAACATACTCAAGTCTAGAGTCCTAGCCATGGTCCGGCAGATATTTGCAGTGATGCATGGACGAACATTTCAGTAAGAAATAACTACTGCAACTGGCAAATAAATTAGGAACGCTATTTTAGTAACATGATGGTTGATTAGGGGAAAATATACTTTAAAGGAATTAGATTAATTTTGCTTTATGATGATTACAAAAATGCTATTTTTTTTCGTACTGCGTAATTGGTTGGAGTGTTGCAATTGTGTTGCTTCTGAAAGCCTAAACAGGAAATAGTGGGGAATCGGACTTAATACAACATTAATTGCATAAATCGGTAGTGCTCAAACTATGCGACCCACAGAGATCGTGAAAAAAATGGGAGGGGTCTCGGATAGTCTAAAGTAAATTTATATCATACGGAATTACATACGGAAAACATGCTTTAGACAGACTTTCTATATTTAAATATTTTTATTTATATTTTTTTACATGTTCCAAATATACGATATTATTAAGTAAGTTTTCAATCGTACAAGGCTACATTGCTTCCCTTCGCTTTTACTTATATGTGCGAGACAGGTTTTCAAAATTAGTAACTATTTATATAAATTATTTCTAGAAGGTGATTTTTTGTGACTATCTCTTTTTCTCCCTTCATACTTAACCAAAACCGATAAATGAGGTACCATTTTAAAGATTAAGATCTCCGCTTCTGCCGAATTGTTAATTCAGAATTACACATCGTACTGCTTATTTAAAAATCGAAATATAAACATTATAAAAAAGTTCCTCCCCTAGATGACGTGCTCTCGCTTTTTTTTCCAACATTAACTAAATTTAAAAATCGTCTGCTTTCATTATCATTTTGTAAATAAATTAATAAGTTTCTTTACTGGCAATATTCGCGAAGGTGTACATTATTCTTTTTCAGGGATAAACAATTTTTTTGGACTAAAATGTATTTTTTTCCCCCTGAATAACATTTTATGAATGATATTTTTCTTTGGCATGCCTTTTTAGAGTTTAATTTTATTAATTCAATTCTATGTACACAATTGAATTGCATATGGCAAAATTCTACCAAGCTATGAATGGAAAGCTTCTAATTTGTCTCATTAAAGGATAATATATATATATTATTTCTATAACATTTTTAAATTTTTGCTTTTATTTTATATTTTTACATGGAGGGCTAATTTGAGAAAATGACTAAACGTAAAAATATGATTGGGATATCAGAATAAAAGACTTACCGTGTAGATGCGCTAGTTGAAGAGAAAAATTCAATTGAAGCAAGGGTTCAGGCGTAACAGATTGACAAAGTTACCATGTAAAGTCTACGGGAAATGCGTGCGCAGGCGCTTCTTTCTTTACATTTACTTTTAATGCTAGCACACAACTTTTAATTTTAAGAACACGCTATTTGTAATGCATTTTTAACTGTCGTTGCCCTTATCTACATAAGGCGCTCATTTCAGTGTCACATTTGAAGTGTGCATGGGGCTCTATGATCAGTCTTGTAATAAGTAAATACTTCATCTATATATATAAAACAATTCCGTAACTGACTGACTCACTGACATACAACGCACAGACCAAACCGCTGGACCTAAAGGGTTGAAATTTTGCATGGCGATTCTTCTTCTAGTGTAGGGGTGCACTAAGAAGGATTTTTGAAAAATTCTTCTTAGATTTTTTAAATTAAATTTTTAAGCTGTTTTAGTAACTGTATTTAAGTTTGCATTTAAAATAATAATTTGAGGGTTATAAAATTTATACCACGAGAAAGACCATAAAAATTTATTTAAAATGAAATCTTTTTCGAATCTTTACCTCTATTTTCTGATTTTTGGGGAATTATTAAAGATTAAATTTTAGAATTTAATTTATTAAATACTGATCACTTGGTTTCTCTTCTTTCTGTGATACTTTAAACTAATTTTGCGTGACGTGCATAACAATGAGATAGACAAAAGAATATTTTTCCCATTGCTAATGCGGCAGACGATTGGAAATTATCCAAAAAAATATTAAAATACAGTAAAAGATATGTTCTTCAGACTGTACTATATATTAACTGTACTATATTCTTTAGTATGCCCTATTAGATTTAATTTGAATATTTTCTTCTACATTATTTTGTCTATAAAAATATCCCTTACGATTTTTTTATAAATATATATATATATATATATATATATATATATATATATATATATATATATTGGTATTAATTGCATACATTGACCGTTGTATTTAATTTGAATGTACTCCGTAGCGAAGTGCGGGTTTTCAGCTAGTCTCTATATAAGTTTTATAGTTATATAAGTTTCATAGTTATAAACTTATATATATATAGTTTTATGAATATATAAGTTTTATGAATATGTCTCGATGTCTCTTTTCCTTAGAAACCTATTTTAAAAGAACAACTGAACTTGAAAATAAGGTTGAGGTATCAAAAATGGAGGTTTTTGAATAAATTTGCTAAAATTTTTCAATCATCTGACGTTTATCTTTGTTACTTGATAAGAATTTGTCCTTTACAAAAAGATTAACTGTTCGACGGGTTTCTACAATACTATTTAGCAGTAATAATCTGTACCATTTAACAATAATAATTTTCCACAAAAGAAGTCAATGTGAATAAAGTTATTGCCTCCGCCGACGAGATGTTTTCTAACAAGGGGCACTAACGGTTTTGCCGTCAAGTTGCTTCATTGAAACTAAACAAAATATTTTTCCTGATGTTCAACAACCAGAAGAAACCGCAGCTATGGAAGAGGAGACTATGATAGAAGTTAAAAAATTCTCATTACTAAGACGCCCGCTTAGCTGTTCAGTTTGAGTGCCCAAGACTATTAGTTAAAGTTGATAAATTAGATGCAAGGACTGAAATGCTGAAGTACAATAAGAATTGAGCTGCGTAAATTAGAACAACATTTGTTATTCCGAAAATGAAGTGAAATTACCTCGATTTCGAGCAACGGGGCCACTATTGATAACGAAATGACGATGATATGATAGTACCATTATCAAATATTCCTCCAAATATTGAACAAATACTATCCGACGTCCAGGTTAACCCTTTTCATTATTTTGTTTTTCTAGTTTAGTTTTATATAGATAAATAAAATTTATAATTTTCATTGTTTTAATATGAATGTTATAGTTTTAAAATCATGCTGAATTTAAATAATGATTTTTGCTGCTTTTTATCTAAATTAAATGCAAATACATATTAATAGTTAAATAAAGTCTTAGTCACATAAGAATTAGCAAAAAACAAATGTAGATGTATGAAAGACTTTTTTTTATTGTTATTATGCAAAGTTAATATGTACCCCAAATCTACAGTTCATTGGTTTTTGAAATACTAGTTTCTCAAAATTTGCTAATCTCGTTTTGTATTTTTTTTGCTAAGATATTCTTATTTTTTAACGAAGGATTACGTTCATTCATTACGGTCCTACAGAAAGCAAAACTTCAGACGCTAAAATCGTCCGTCGTCGTGAGTTATAATTTTGACAGCGTGCCAAACCCAGTCTGTATCGCTTGGCCAAGCAGTAAACAGTTAAATAGAAAAGTACCAAAATGCGTCAAAATTTTGTCATACGCACATATATATATATATATATATATATTTATTTATTTATTTATTTATTTATTGATATATATATATATATATATATATATATATATGCACAACACATACATACATATTTACATACAAAAGAGGTAAGCAACGATAAGTAATCCTATGTTAATAACCCGCGGTAGTTTCGTTAGAAGAGACTATCTGATTTTTTTTTATAATTTAATATTAACAATAAACTTTCATTGGGTCACGTGGGATTATTTATTTAAAGAAAATGGGTCGCCATCGAAAAAAGTTAGTACACCAGTGGCAAAAATGATAATGCGTTAAACATAAAGAATTCTTCCGCATTTTTGCATAAGGCCGTTTGAATTCTCCCTTTGATATATTGTCAACCTGGTATTCGATATCTAGAATAGATCACATTACATAAACAAATTTGCTTGGATCATGATCTCTCATAAAATCAGTTTTAGAAAGAAATTGGTTGCATCATATGTCTGATTTTGCCTCAAAATAGTATAAATATATTTATTACTAAAAAATAAGACACTGTAAGTGAAGTATTGAAAACAAATAATTGCTTTAATTATAATGATTCAACACTTTTTTTTGACGCAATAGAAAAGTTAAAATCACTGGAAATAAATATCGGTAATTAATTTTACAACTTCAAACTGTACCTAAATTTTCAAAAAAATTATAGTTCTTAGAATGATTATATTCACTACAAATTCTTAGAATACATTTACAAAACCAAGTAATAGATTTCCTGTTTCACTGTTGATAGTGCATAAAGAAGGAATTTACAAGTTTTGTACCTTCCAAAATGTTTAAACTATAGTTGAGCATTTCATTTTCATAAATGAAATATAAATTCACCCACAGTGAGATATACAGGTAAAAAATCATAAGATGTGAAAATGTGAAAAGATAAAAAAAAGATAAAAAATTTCACATATTTATGATACTTAAAATTTAATGCTAAATTTTTAAATCTCTGTGATTAATGTGGACCTTCAAAAGCCATTGATCGAAGCCTAATAAATCGGAAATTTACCCTTTTCTTTAATTCTGGAGATTTTGTATCGGAAAATTAAGAAAGTTCCTGACAAGAAAAGGATTATTGACCATTCTCTTTGATGAGCAGCTTTGATTCTAAATGAAAATTAGAAGAAAAATTTATCATTGCAATTCTGCCCTGTCTGTGAAAGGAAAAATCCAATGAACACGATAAGCGGCAAACACAGATCTGCATTCTGAAAAAAAAATGAGATTTTAATAAGATTTATCCTTTAGCAGCATTAAAGAAATTCTTTGTGTGCTTAGCTAAATGTTCTCTGTTTAGTCCGATCGGTTAATGACTAGGAATGATTTCTTCCTTTTTCTTTATTTTGCAATCTTAAAATATCCTATAAATCGATGAAAAACACTTTGAAATGTCTTTGAAAGAAACGTATTTTAATTTTTTTTTAGTTTGCTACGCATGATGGGCGTATTCACACGAGGTGACGCAAACTTACCGAATCCCACCTTTGTATGTGTAAATATTGCAAATCGTGTTACATCATCCTGCAGCTTAAGTATCACCTTCATGTAAAAGCACCGGGCACCGTTATTGATCTCCCTGTCTCCCCTTTACAAAATGATGGAGAGCACCGAAATTTCTCGACATCTGAGTTGGCGAAGTAATTTTACAATGTAGCCAAAATTTCCCACCGCAGCCTTATTTCATAAATATACTACTTAAA
Organism: Dolomedes plantarius; assembly: GCA_907164885.2. Classification (NCBI taxonomy): domain Eukaryota; kingdom Metazoa; phylum Arthropoda; class Arachnida; order Araneae; family Dolomedidae; genus Dolomedes; species Dolomedes plantarius. The sequence goes on along the minus strand of OU015496.1, from coordinate 84,113,243 downwards.
ATATTAAATGAAACCGCGTTTCAGATTTTCTCTGGAAAATGTCATTCTATGTTCCTTAATGATACATTCGGTTAAGGGGATGGGAGATTACTTCACTCATCCCAAGCCTTTGAGTTATGCACCAGAATGTAACCGTCTTCTACCTTGGCAGTGTTTTCGAGTGCAATCATGTCAAAAGACCGTCCCGATTGATACGTTTACCATGGATAATTTGCGTGACGGCATTCTTTGTTCTATGCGGGACAGATGTCTATTCTGAACTGATAGAATTAGATCACGTGGAGAACGTGGCATGGGGGGAAAAAGAGTGACATAAATTTACAAACGGCTGAAGACGTTGGAAAACCGTTAAAGAGGGGTGCAATTACAAAACATTCCTGGAAACGTTCCAGTCGGAGCAAAGGGTTCAAAAAACTTATTTTAATTACAGGAAATCCCCTTGTTTAGAGCCCTTTTAGTACCCAGTTTCCCCAAATGTCTTCGTCATTTTCGGAAAAGCTAAGTCCAAAATAATTTCGAGTTCATTATCTTGGAGGAGATTGATGCATTACTCCATCAAATTCTCTCTGTCATAAATGACTCCGTAATTAGGTGAAAGTTTTGCGCATATTTCTTCCATGAGAGGATTTTTTTTCCGGCGTTTTCAGCAGATTTGAAAAATTAATGGCCTTGAATGGCGACAAAAAATTGACTGGCAGCAGACTGATGAAGATTTAGAAGCGGTATAGGTTTTTAGAGAGAGAGTTGTTGAAAAATGAAACTAAAGTAGATGAGATAAACGCCTTGTGATACTTTATTAGGTTATTGCAAAAAGGAACATTTATCGCCAGTCGATCGCAAAGTGTCTTTTATCCTGTCGTAAAATACAAAGTCAGATAACATAAATAATAAGCAAAGATCTATTAGTCATTATCTCACGTTAGACAATAACATATATATTTTAACAATAAACGACTTGGGAAGAAGAAACTGAAATGAGGAATTTCACTTTAAAAAATAATTACGAAACTTTACCTTAAACATTTAGAATTACAGGGGAAAATATTTCATAGTTGAATTTACGTTCAATATTTGTAAAATGTCGTTTATGCATAACACTAAAACAATTTTTTGTCTGCATTTTGATTTAGCAAAAAAGGTTCAAAATATCACCGTATTTCTTAGAATATGGTAGTCCTGAAATGTAAAAATACAGAAAAAACCCTTTTTTTTCTAATATTCGGCCATTAGGTCATAGGACTACCGGTAATTTAAGGGCTGTAATTGCAATTTGTTAACGAATTTCGCAAGGAATTGCTCCAAAAAGCGATAAAACATGAACGGTATCTATTCTGAACTGCCGACGTTCAAAATATACCCCGTACCCATTACATAAGAATCATAAGGGAACAACACTGTATAAAAATAATGTTCTTGATACCTTTAAAAAAATCTTTTATACCATGATTCATTTCATATTATTATTGTCATCTCTCGACTGAAAAAGGAATCTTTTATATAGCTAAACTTCTTTAATTTTTACAAAATGAAGTTAGTTTGGTTTGGTGACTCCCACCCGTGGAAAAAGTAAAGAAAATGTCCAAGTATTTTACAAAGAATACAAATATTTTTTATAAATCATCAAAGACATTCTCTGACGAAAGGAGGTGAGTTAATTCTCAAAATAATAAGAAATAAATTTTCTTTTGACGGGAAAATCAGTGGCAAGAAATAAATTAACCTCAAAATTAACCTTTTTAACAGCGAACTACCGCAATTGTTTATAACCTCTGAAAAAATGAGATCTAGTATGTTAAGGTATCTATAAATTACCCATAATTTCTTCATTATAAGTCTATGCATAAAATTTAAGAATTCGTAAAAAAAAACCTTCGAAATTTTGTGTTTGAGGGATTCAAAATTCGTTACTCGCCATTTGGCTATTCTACGGATCGCCATTGAATTTTTTTTCTACAAATACTTAAAGTGTTGAGTCCTAGTATTAAAATTTAAGTAATTTTAATGAGAATTACTTAATACTAGGTCTCAAAAGGAGTTCTTAAAAGCGAAAAATGATAAAGAAGCAAGATGATTCAATAATTTCAAACAATTTTTTTGTCTGTCTTATGACGACAGTCCTTAATATATTTTAGGTTTTACTGCCAACGAGATCAACTTTAGTCAAGTGGTCAGTCGTAAGTCATCGCATAACCTTGTTATTTTTACATAATTTGATTTGAAATCATAAAAATTTGGAAACATTTCAATAGGTTTTTGAACAAATCCTCTAAACGTATATTTTAACTTGATTGTCCCTGAAACAAAAATATAAAATTTTTTTTCTCTAAATGACGTAAAATACTCACTATTGCATTAAACCTTTAAGCATTTTAAATCATGTTACAAAACTCTGAATTTTATTGAGAAAGAACATTTACGTATACCGTTGTTAGTTTACACGTGTTTTAGCATACTAGAATATAATTACTAGCTGTAGAAAAAAGCTTAATGGAAAAGCTCTCATTTTATAATAATTTATTTTTAATCGTAAAGCTTTCAATTCATTTTTTTCAAAGTGGGGTATGTTAGTATTATATTCACGAATACTGGAAATTTTAATGAGAATGTTAAAGCAATAATGAAGGCTAAAAAAATGTGAAAAAATACCGCAGTACTTAAGTCACACTTTTTTTAACGTAGTTTTAAAAGCTGAATACAATGAAAAGTTTTATTGTCAAATGATACAAAAAACGATTTTTTAATTTATATTTTAAATCTAACTGAATGCGTTTCATGGAATGTTGACTATATAATTAGAATAAGTTTTAAAAAAAACTTTTTTTCTGAAATATATTTTCTTGTTCTGTCCTTAGTAAAACACATTTCTTTAACATCTTCGCAATTTTTCTGTCTCTTAAATTACATATGAATTGATGCAACGTGTTCGTATTTCAATTTATTAAGTATATTGATTACTATCAGCTTAGGTTAAGTAGATTTACTTAACTTCCAAGAAAAAGTTTAGAATTTTTGTTATAAATTTATTTTTTTTAGTCGCTTTCATGAACATGGTAGCTTTTTTTTCAGATAACAGATATTGTCAAATAACTTTCATTTAAATTTAAAGTCTATGCCTTAGTTTCATTTCATTTTGTTAAAATGTCCTTAGAAACAAGATTTTTCTGTGATATGTCTATTGTGCTGCAAGTTTTCTAACACGAGATTTACGTTTCACTGATACGTAATTTACGTAATGTGAGATTTACGTTTCACTGAAAGAGAGTTATTCAAAGCAACGAGAGACAATTTGCTGTCTCAGATCAAATTATCAAATCGAAAACATCTCAATTATTGAGCAAGGTGAGATTTTCATGAATGCAATCAAAATAATTGCCCTAAAAACGAAATTATATTACATAACTGTTCTAACTTATTCTCTGTCTCAAATAAAGTTATCATACCGAGAATGTCTCATTTAATGAGTAAATGTGCGATTTTTAGGAATGCAATCAAAATAATTGCCCTCAAAACGAAATTATACTACATAACTGTCCTAATTTATTCTCTGTCTCAAATAAAGTTATCATACCGAAAATGTCTCATTGAGAGAGTAAAGGTGTGATTTTTATGAATGCAATCAAGAGAATTGCTGGCAAAACATAATTATATTACATAACTGTCACTAACTAATTCGCTGTCTAAGATAAAATTATCATACCGATCACGTCTAATTTAAAGAGTAAAGGTGTGATTTTTATGAATGCAACCAAGGAATTGCTCTCAAAACAGAATTATATTACATAACTGTCACTAACTAATTCAGTGTCTCAGGTAAAATTATCGTACCTTAAACGTCTCATTTAATGAGTAAAGGGGCTATTTTATGAATGCAATCAACGAATTGCTCTGAAAACAGAATAATATTGCATATCTGTCGCTAACTAATTCAGCCCTTCAGATAAAATTATCATACCGAGAACGTCTCATTTAATGATTAGAGGTGCGATTTTTAGGAATGCAATCAAAATGAATTGACCCCCAAAACAGAATTATATTACATGACTGTCCTAACTAATTCTCTGTCTCAAATAAAGTTATCATACCGAAAATGTCTTATTAAAGGAGTAAAGGTGTGATTTTTATGAATGCAATCAAGAGAACTGCTCTCAAAACAGGATTATATTACATAACTGTCGCTAACTAATTCACTGTCAGGTAAAATTATCGTACCGTAAACGTGTAATTTAATGAGTAAAAGTGCTATTTTATAAATGCAATCAAGCAATTGCTCTCAAAACAGAATTATGACATAACTGTCGCAAACTAATTCACAGGTAAAATTACCTGGGACACATTTTACGATAATTTTATCGTACCGAAAAAGACTGATTTAATGAGTAAAGGTGCTATTTTATAAATGCAATCCAGAAAATTGCCCTGAAAACAGAATCTTATTACATACCTGTCGCTAACCAATTCATCCTCTCAGATAAAATTATCATACCGAGAACGTCTCATTTAATGAGTAAAGGTGAAAATTTTATGAATGCAATCAAAATAATTGCCCTTAAAAGAGAATTAGATTACATAACTGTCGCTAATAATTCAACATTGCATGCAAAACAATAAATCTTTATTTTTATAGTCATCCATCATCCTCTGCGATGGGTTGAAGGAGTATGAAAATTATACCCCTCATCACCAGGGGAAAAAAATACGAAACTGTTTAAGAGCTTTTAAAAAATAAAGCGACAGACCCAGAAACAGAAAAATATTGATTTTTTTCCCTCTTCCAAAAAACCACTTTCACACTTATTACAACATTTGCCAGTTTTCTCCGGGATTACTGATCTATTACTTGCTCTGAGACCTCCCCTTTTCACAAAAGGGCATTAATTAGCTTGATAGACAAGAGATTTTTCCAATAAAACCTTTGTCTGCAGTGTGCCCTGTAAGAGAGAACTTCCATTTCCAACAGGGAGAATTAGATCTCTTAAAAAAATACTCTCAAAGAGCGGGATGAGGGGAAGAGATAGTGCATTCTGGGAAGATGGATAAGGCTAAGGTCCATCTACACGCAAATGCAGGTCAAACAGCGATAATGGATCTGGGCACGCAAAGGGTTAGTCAGGAACGATTCATCAAAAATGGGATTCTCTCTCTATTTTTTCCCTTGGAGTTCTGTACATCGAGTAAATGCCTCTACAGTACTTCCAGAGTTGGCACAAACTAAGGAAGTTTATTTCATATGTTATTTTTTTTTCTTCTCCTCCTTTTCCTTTGGTTTCTTTATGATTCCAATGTGGAAGAAGTCCATTAAAAGGAAACGTTTTTCTGCTTGCGCTGGATTGTGGCGGCCTGTTAGTTTATTGTTTATTTCAGGTGATGTCTGAGGGATTATTTGTTTTTGGACCAACTCTTCTCATTGTATCTTGGGTTTCAGCCATGTTTTTATGAAAAAGAGTGATGGTTCTCGTGGTTTTTCCCCCCTTTTCGTGACGGTGAATATTAAAACCATAAATTCACGAATGATTTTAATTGAAGTTAAATTCTGGAATAAATGGCTTCACTTGAATGCACAAACTTCCATTTTCTTTCATCATATAGGTGGGCGAATCTATCTATTTTTGGGTCAATACACTCACAAGAACATGTGCAAACAATAATCTGGATTATGAAGCCACCCACTCGGATTATTGCAGAATTTAAGCAAGCTTGTAATTTAAATAAGCTTGTTTAAATGTTAAACTAAAAGATTATAACAGGATTTATTTGATATGTCTTTCAGCTTAAAACTAGAAAATCCTGATTCTAGTGTTTAAATACCTCCGAGGGTTGCCTAAAGTTGACAAGCTGTGCATACACACCCCCACACACTCATATATATATATATATGTGTGTGTGTGTGTGTGTGTGTGTGTGTGTGTGTGTGTGTGTGTGTGTGTGTGTGTAAGTAAATACATAAATATATATGCATAATTTATCTTCAGAATGGGGAAGGTATGCATAGAGAACTGACATTACATTTAAAATATTATTTAATAGTTTCATATTTGGCTTGAATGACGTTATCAAACACTAACATTTCAGCGATGTCAATTTTCCTTGAATGATTTCAACCATTTCTGCGCAACTCATTTCAAAAGACTTCAAAATTAAAATACGATATATTATAGTTCACAAACGGAATTATTTCGTTCTTGTTAATAATATGTTCCTACTATTAGCATTTAAAAACAATTCTGTATATTGTTCCAAACTGAAATTTTGTTCAGGTACTTTTAGACGGGATTTCAGTACTATATTTTGTTATAAATAGAAAGAAAAACATTTAAGAATTTTTTCTTAAATGGAAATTATGTATCTACTCGCTTTTAGTAGACAATTTTGTCTTTTCTTCAAGTTAGTCGAGTACTCTTTTGAATGTTCAATATCTTGAGTAGCAAATATTGAACGAAATGTATTACTCCAAAGTAATTTTGAGCATTGAATATTACACAACTCTTTTATTAATTAATTTCTTATTCATTCATAGCTAAGAATTTTCATCTAGGAACGTATTTTAGATACGTCGTTGTTTTAGCCTCTAAGCTTCATTGAAAGAGTGCGCATAAAGTGCTTTATTTCCTGCGATGAGTTTGATTTTTTTTTACTTTCAGGCCTAAATTTTTTCAGTATATTTAGTGAAATAATACACATCCAAAAACTAAATATATTTTTGATTTAAAACTTACTAGCAATATCTATAAGTAGAGTAAATTCAGATGATTTTATTATTTGAAGATGAGGATTTTTTTATTATTGATGAGCAAGACCAAGAAATGCATTAAATCGTTGGGATTCATGTCATTGACTTGTTTTAGTTTTGAATTTTTGTTTATGTTCATAGCTTAAAGATTTCAATATTGTTTATAGATAAAGATTTTTCACCCAAAGAAAATAAAACAATAAAAATGTCATCTAAAAAAATATTGGTTTGGTGTATTAACCTGATTTTTAAGGCAGCCTTTGGGACAAATCAAGAGCGTTACCTTTGACTGCCTTCTTCAGTATTAAAAGAAATGATTTGCAAGCATTGAAAAGTACTTAATCTTTGCCTAAAATACCTTTTATGTAACCATACGAAAATCTTTTGACGAATACTACAGATGTACTCTATTTGTTTATATTCTGTAAATACACATTCTATATATTATTATGATTTCAATAACTAATTTTTAAATTAATAATTAGGAGTTTTACTTAAAATTTTAAAATCCATTACAACTTCAATTAACAAAATACGTGTTGAAATTATGATTAGGAGATTTTTTTATTATTTCCAATATATTATTGCTTAATCAAATAATTTTATTTGTTCATTATGATTTTAAATATTATTCATTATACAGAGGGTTCAGAGTTAAAGTGAACCAAACCTATGAAAATCAGTTCTGCAGAGACTCATCTCTAAGCTGAACAACTGCATTAATTAACCATTGGCTTTTGCTTGATTTCTCTGCTTTAATAACGCAAAATTTATACTACGGTCTTCATTCATTATTGCATTGAAAAATATGATGTATCATGCCAGTGTTAGTTTGGAATGGCCGAAAAATAGGTTTTGGTTCACTACAAATCTGAACCCTCCATATCGCTGATTCTTTTCAACCACGTCATATCGCAAAGATCGGCAGTTTTTAGTTATGCCTGTTTTCAGAATGCCCTGAAAGAGTAGTATATCCCTGCAAGATCGTCATATCGCACCCCTAAATATTTAGCCTCTAGAGAGCAGAATTAATATTTATTTTTAATATTTTTACCCTACTTTTAAACTTTAAAATCACTCTCCTGAAAAATCACGTTTTTGTTTAGATATGACGTTGTTGAAAGAAGTGAACGAATATTATAAAATCAAAGATTAAATTTTATAATTATTCAATGTTTAACAAACCAATGAATCCCTATTAATAGCATTATTCCCTGTATAGCAGGGGAATCGAATGTTATTAATATCTGGAGAGAAACTATGGATTTTTTAAAGAAAAAAAATGTTTATTGTCAAATTTATCACATACAGTTTTATAAATATGCATTACTTTTTCTTTGCTTATCAAGTAAAAATATGAGTCTGTAATATACTTAAAATAAAAATAGTTTAACTGCAGTACACATTAACCTTTAGCTTACGGATCCCATTTTCCGATTCCCTCTTTAGAACGGGAAATTTTGTACCTCCCACCCCTTTGTAAGAGCCGCCATTAAGGGGGTTATATATATATATATATATATATATATATATATATATATATATATATACAGTCGAACCTCCATATATCGAAGTAGCAAAATGCCGGAAAAAAATTCGATATATAGAAATTTCGATATATAGAATTGATCTTAGTTTTATCATAATTCTCCTAAAACATTAAAATTAAAGCTAATTTTCGTATACGGATTTCCATTTCCAATTTATATGCGAATCACATTAAATGAAAGTTAACTAAAAAATGAATTAATGTGAAAGATTTATTGAGTACTATATACCTTTAAAAAAACAATAATCCAGACAGTGGTTACAGTGATCATAGTTACATTCTTTTAAAAAAAGAACTATGAATATCTTGCTGAACAGCCAGTTTTGCGGAAAGTTCATCAAAAAAATGCTCGCATTTATTCAGTCCATTAAAAACTTTATCAGGGGTCCACGAAGTATTGTTTCAAACGCCAAAAATTGGGAGATTTTATTCTAAAGTGGAATAAAATCTCCCAATATGTCGTGAAAAAAATTTCGATATATAGAGATTTTTTCGGTATATAGAAACAGTTTTTCTATGTAATGAACATGGAGATTTGCTAAGAGTTCGATATATAGAAAATTTCGATATAGGGAAGTTCGACTGTATATATATATATATATATATATATATATATATATATATATATATATATATATATATATATATATATATATATATATATATATATTCATTCTTCGGCCCGTATTCTTGGGATGCATGTTAACCCACCCTGTAAGGAATAGGTTAAATGGTTACAAACATTGTATTAAATTTATTTAATATAAAATATATTTATAAAATATATTGTGATCCAAAAAGGCCTCTCTATTAATATTTAATTGATCTTCACAGTTTCACTTTATAAATGCAACACTTCAGAACAGCGATCCATTTTTAATGCAATTCAGTTTTTAATCACAAAAGAGAGATCCACGACAATTAAAAACAATAAAGCAACCTCGCCGTGTCAAAGAACTGATCCATTTGTAAAAGACAACTCGATTTTTAGACTGGGAATCCTGCCAATTCCTCAAACCCGTACAGACAGCACTGAGATTTTTCTCCCAAGAAAACAAACCGCCAGACCAAAACATCTGTTACTCTTATCCATCTTGGTTGTCTCTTCTCGCCGCTGCAGCAACAGAATTCTAAAATCAGAATGTTTAATTGCTCCGGTTTTCAAAGCAGACACCGAGCATTAAATATACACTCTGACGAGAACAAAGTATATTTGTTACGGGAGAGATGGGGGCTCACAGTTTGAGGATGCTTTGAATAATGGTTGTTGCTATTTGTAAACAAGGATTCTATGCAGTTTTCGTACGGGGCTATATGCGAGGGAAATAAGCGTACATTTAATTGTTAAGTATTTTATGCATTGTTGTGATCAATGGAAAACCAAGGATACCGCTCTCAAGAATTATTGGAGTAATCGGGAATTTACGTTCAGAAAGAAATTATGAATCTTCTGTATGAGTCTTAGAAAACAATGAACTTGCCACAAAATTCAAAGGAAGTAAAGAATATAAACAGATGAATAGAATAGTATGTTAATAGTATATTTAGGGATTGTATATGAATAGTATATTAAACAAATGAATAGTAAAATTATAGTTCAAAGGAATCATAAGGTGCATCTCCTAAATTTGTGATAATATTTTGAATCATTATCACCACCCAATATAAAAATGAATTACCTGAGAATATAAACAAAAATATTGAAAAATATAAACAACAATATAAGAATATAAACAAATGTATAGTTATAATTCAAAGGAATCATATGGAGTATCTCCTATATCTGTTATAATAATAAAAATCATTATCATAATTTGATATAAAAAGAAAATATAAACCAAAGAATATAAACAAAATTATCAAAAAAATTTAAACAAAAATATAAAAGAATATAAATAACAATATAAGAATATAAACAAATGTATAGTTATAATTCAAAGGAATCATATGGAGTACCTCCTATACCTGTGATAATAATAAAAACCATTATCACAACTTGATATAAAAAGGAATTAAAAACCTAAGGATGTAAACAAAATTATCAAAAAATGTAAACAACCATATAAGAATATAAAAAAATTAATAGTTATAATTCAAACTGATCGTAAGGAGTATCCTATATTAGAGATAAATATTTAAAATCATTATTATAGCTTAATTTCAAAAAAGGAATAACCTAAGAATATAAATAAATGAAGCTATGATTCAAAGGAATCATAAGGAGCATCCCTGACATTTGCGATAATAATTAAATCATTATCACAGCTTAATATAAATGAAAGGAATTAGTGAACAAAAAGGAAATTTCAAATGACAGCCAATGAGGATTAAATCTTTCAATTCATTACAAGCTTAAGAATACTGTATAAAAATTTTTGAAAATGATAAAAAGGAGACGCTAAAACGTACTAAAATAAATTGAAAATATGTGATAATATTTGTATTACACTTATCGTATAATTTTCACATTTAGTCGATTTTTTTTTTCATTTTTTTAGCCAATTACATTTCTTCAAATAATCTCATTATAAATACAAAAGAATAGATCTTTTTCATCGAAATATTTACAAATCCAATAAAAAGCCATTAATTAATCCAAAGAAAAAGGTGGAAACTTTTATGTCTGTCTTGGAATAAATGTCAAAAGTTGGGCTTATTCTCGCTTCAGATTTCTTCTTTCTTACGCTTGAGGTCGAAAAAACAAACCGATGCTACCTTGATCCCCAATGGAGCAATAAAGCTGATCCTTTTTCCCTACATTAGGGTAAACAGCAGTAAAGCTGTTTGATGGATGGGGGAGATACTCCCTATTATCCCTTTGACAAATAAGTTTAGACTTTTGCACGCTCATAATGTAACCTTTGCATTGAAGAGCCTTTTTCGGTTTTTAAAGTTATCACAGGTAAGAATATTTAGAAAACAGGAAATATAACTGCTACATTGTATAAAGTAGTATAAATGTTAATGATACGAGATAATTTTTAAAAAATGCGAATGATGTACTTTTGAGAACAGCCTTTTCTGTCTTTAAAGTTATCACAGGTAAGAATGTTTAAATAACTGGGAATAAAACTGATACAATATATAAAGCAGGATAAATGTTAATGTAATGAGATAACTTTTATAATGCGCGCGATGTACTTTTGAGAAATAAATTAATAGTTCCCCATATATTGATGAAAGGAATCTTTTTTTCAAAATAAAAATTGAAGATTACGTTAAAGTATCCCATAATTCTTTAATCGATATACGGTAGCGCACCTAAAAATTTAACAAATTGCACGGTTCACTCTGTATTATTAGAAATATTTGTTTAGGAAAATGTTAATGTCTTGTGATTGTAAGGTTCAACGTACACAAAGGATACTTTTACAGAATGATCCTTTGGGAAAATAGAAAGATATACATTTTAATTGAACACTGGCAGAGATAATTATTTCTGTCTGTAAATATTTTACTAATCCTTCGCTGTGAAAAATTCTTAACGACACATTAAGAAACACCCCCAAGTACTTATGGAAAGATTTATGACTATATATTACGGGGTATTCACGGGCACAATCGCTAAAATTATTTTTCTTTCGGTTCTATAGCTACTAATATAAATGAGTATGTATTTTATTTCACTTAAAATATAATATTTTATTGTAGTTAAAATGTTATATTATTAATTTGTGTATAATAATTTTCAAATTCTAATGCACTCTTTCTGCTCGTTTCTAACACCTACTTAAAAAAGTTGTTAAATCTAAAAGGGTCTATAAATGCCTATAGCTTTTACTGTAAACTGATTCAATAAAATATCTGTTTTATACACATGATTTGTTCTCAAGGATTTTTCTTTCTGTGCATTCATGCAACTCAACGACATAGATGAAATATCATAGACTATCTTTATACGATTCATTAAAGCCCCATCGTTATAACAAATTAAAACGTTTGAAATGTGTCATGAGTTGTAGATGAGTTTCCATAATTAAAAGCTTATATTTCGTTGTTTTCTTTCAGTGTCCTCCCGAACTGGCTTTCTGATATGGAAACGGATGAAAAGCGAACTTAATTCGTAATAGCAATCGAAAATTTTGGATTCTTGCTAACTGTCAATCCAGCAGTATAAAAAAAGGAGGGGGGGGGCATTGAATGTCACTGAGTTTATAGCATCAGATTAAGTGTTAGTAACTCTTATGAAACTGTTCTTTCCGCACCAACTTGGAATATAACCAGAGAAAATTTGGAGAAAAATTTGGAGAAGAATTCCTTAAAGTATTCTGAATATCTGTTAAGGTACTTGAAGATGATAGGAGCTTACTTTTCAAAAACCCAGTTTTACTGTGGATCGGGTAACAACAAGTAGTTTAGTTGAAGGATTCAAAGATCGAATTACATTATTCTGTCCAATATTAAAATTAACCGAGCGTCAAGTGCTTGCAAGTGGAACCGTTCGTTTTCATAGTTAACTCCTTCTCCAGGACAATAAATTATTTCCTTGCTGTTAACTACGTTCCTTTTCACATAGGCTTACGTTCCTCCATAACGGTATTCGGGTAAGCAAAATTTTAGACACTAAAACCGTCCGTCATCGCGAGTTATAATTTTGGCAGCGCGCCAAACCCAGTCTGTATCGCTTGGGCAAGCAGTAAACAGTAAAACAGATAAGTACCAAATTCCGTCAATATATATATATATATATATATATATATATATACAGTGGAATCTCGATCGATCGTTTTCCGAATCATCGTTTTTCCGTATGTGTCGTTTATTTCACCGATCATATTGCTTTGTTCTGTTTCCGCATCTCCCGCATTTATCATTCAGTTCAGTCGGTCCCTTGAAAAACGATAGATCGAGATTCCACTGTATATATATATATATATATATACACATACAAAAGAGGTAAGAAACGATAAGTAATCCTACGTTAATAACCCGCGGTTGTTTCGTTAGAAGAGACATACGGAATTTTTTTTTTCAATTACGCATCATTATATAATAGATTCTCCTCCATAGCAATCATAAACTTATGCAAAAAATGTTATTAGAACTTTACTTCAATTTTATTTTATAAAATGTTTCAATTACTCCATTCTTTCAACCTATTGGACTATCAACAACGAAACTTAGTAAAACCAAATGATTAAACGTGTTTAATCTTGAAATTATCATCTAAAGAGTACTACTAATTTAATGGTAAAACTGGCCTCTTTAAAAAATCGTAAAAACTTCTTTAATTTAAACTGTTTTGCATTAACGAAATTACGTTTGAAACTTATACTGTTGCATTTTAAACGAAGTGAAGTATCAACTAATTGTGCTAATTATCGTAGGGGCAAAAACACAAATAGTAATTCAAGAAAGATCCTGTATATGGTAAAAAAAATGACTATTTAGAGGCTTTCGCGAACATCCTTTATAGCATTAATCATGATTTGTTTAAAGTAATAATAAAGCAGATAAATTTACAGTTTTCTTACGAAAAATAAAAATCAGTTATTTTTCTCTGTTTATGACCCATGGCGATATCCTTGCAATCAATTTGCATTTTATTCTATGTTATTTAAGTTTTATTTATTATTTTTGTTTCGCAATGCACGAATAATTTGCTCTCGTATAATTGAGACTTCGTAGTCTCACAGTTTGTATTGACATTGTTTTCTCTTAAATGGTTACTAAAGTTCCTCCTCGCAGAATATTTTCTGTACTATCGAATTTTCAAAATACATTTTGCAGGAATTACTTAATGAACAATTTTGAGAAATTTTCTTTACAACTTTTTCAAAACTCTTAAGGTCTTTTTAAAATCTAAGACTAGTAAAAGAACAAGAAAAATCAATATCATTGTATAATAGGATTCACTAAAATCCGCAAAAGAACCTATTATTAGACGAATATTTTAGAATTAACTGTCTTATAGACGCAATAAAACGTTTTGCCCAGAGGGATAATAATATGCTGTTCTTTGAGTTCTGTAATCAGAAAAAGAACATAACTTGTTGGTCCGAAATTAGTTGCCATTGTTACTATCTGATTAGGATTTAAGACGCTCTGTTTTGTAATTTTATTTGTAACTTAAAGGAAATAAAGTTATTTTATTAAAACGAAATGATAAAATATGTTTAACAATTTAATAAATAATTATATAAATAATTTAATAATAATGAATAAACACATATATTATTCATTATATGCTATAAATTTAAAAATTTAATAATATAATGAATAATATATGTGTTTATTCATTATTTATCTCATGCTATCAAATATCTTTTAAGGACCGAGGTAGCCTAGCGGTAGCGCGACAGATTTCGGAGCTAAGGGTGCTGGATACGAATCCCGACCACTAGCCTATATGGAACACTTCCGGTTCCAGACCAATCATAACAACAGCAAATATCGTTGAAATGGTATGACGAATTTACAGCTTGTCTTTACTATTGCTCGATAATTTTAATTAAGCAAAAAATGCATCGAAATATTTCCAGTTAGACTAAAAATAAAATAAAATAAACTAGTTTACGATTTAAAGTTACCTGCATGTTTCTGAAAATAAAACGAATGAGATTATGATTAAACAAAACAATTTATTTTTTCTTATTTTTTTTTCTTTTAAAACTAAAACTAATTTTACAAAATTCATCATTACTGTGAAATATATAAATATGTTTTTGCTAGATTCAATAAATATATTTTTATTTGTTATATTTAGACAAAAATATTAAGCCAAGCATTATAATAATTGTCATTTACTTTTTAAAACCATGAATTTTTCGACCATGTTCTGTTGTATACCATCATCTAATTCAGAACTTCTTTGTGAAATCGTTTCCCTTTAGGGTGTTATATTTTAAGTTCATTGTGAAATTTCAAAGTAAATTAATAATACCGTGTTCAGTTTTACTCTTTTTGAGATAAACTTCCCATTCTTTTGTGTCAGCAATTTTTTGTTTTTCCTCTCTTATGGTATTTCGCACCCACAGTTCCCTTTCTCTCACCCTTTTATTTATTTCCAAATAGAAGCGCCCAGCTTGATTCATTGCCCATGTGCGGGTGGTTATCGATAACTCTGCGTGGGTGGTGTAGTTGTTTACGCATTTGTTTAAGTTTGACACTTGCGGTTGAAGATCACCTTCTGAGGTCACCGAATACGATAGGAAATCTTTCTTTTTTGTGGGTAAAATTTCCCGTTTCTCGTTTTACTCTTCTTTGTTCAGTTCAGCGTTAATAGAAATATTTAATCCTTAGATCATGATTTTATTACGTATTTGGAACTCTAGGGATTATATAAAACATATATTTAGGACCGGTAAATCTATATTAAGAAATGTATGTTGACTTAGGGATATTCTATTAACCAGAGAAGAATCTCATGAAATGCCGATATTGGATACGATATAAATGGTTCATGAACAGTAATCAGGCGTGATGGGAGTATTCTGAAGGATTAGATTTTACAGTTGATACTTTATATTTTAATACTTACCCCCTGAAATACTGAATTACTGAATAAGTACTGAATGAACAGTAATCAGGCGTGAAATGAGAATTATGAAGGACTAGATTTTACAGTTGATACTTTATATTTTAATACTTACCCCAAGAAATACTAAAATACTGAATTACTGAATAAGTACTGAATGAACAGTAATCAGGCGGGAAATGAGTATTATGAAGGACTAGATTTTGCAGTTGATACTTTATATTTTAATACTTACTTCAAAAAATCTTCCTACTAGTAACTAAAATGAATTATTATACACCGTTTAATTGACGATTATATTACCTATTTGGAAGACGTCTCGGATTAAATATATCATATTTTTTAAACGAATAATCAGTATTTTTCAGGAATTAAATGATGATTTAAGGGCATTCTATTTAGCAGTTAATAAACTCAGGAAATACCCATATTGGATACGATATAAGTGGTTAAAGTACTGAATGAACAGTAATCAGGCATGAAATGAGTATTCTGAAGGACTAGATTTTACAGTTCATGCTTTAGATTTTAATATTTACCTCAAGAAATCTTTCCACAAGCAACTAAAATGAATTATTTTAAACCATTTAATTCACGACTTTATAACCGTGTTTGGAAGAAGTCTCAGATTAAATATTACAATTTTTGGATGAATAAATCAGCATTTTTCAGGAAATATATCATGATTTAAGGGCATTCTATTTAGCGGTCAATAAACTCAGGAAATACCCGTATTGAACCCGATATAAATGGTTAAAATACTGAATGAACAGTAAGCAGACGTGAAATAAGTATACTGTGGGACTAGATTTTACATTTTATACTTTATATTTTAATTCTTACCCCAAGAAATCTTCCCACTTGCAACTAAAATGAATTGTTATGTACCATGTAGTTAAAATTCAATTTGGAAAGAATTATTTAGCTTAAATCTTCATTGGGTTGATGCATTGTTATACGTGATTTCCGTTATATGGATATGATTGCCATGCCAAAAGAAACTAACGTTTCCCCAAAAGTCATATATATTATTTAATACTGAAAAAACAGTAATCAAGCAGGAAATAAGCGTTGGGAAGAACAGGATTTTACAGTTAATACTTTATACTTTAATACTTATCGCAAGAAATCCTCCCACTAGCAACCGAAATGAATTATCCTACGCCATTTAGTTCAAATTCAATTTAGAAAGAATCTTTTCGCTTAAACCTTCACTGGGTTGATGCATTGTTATACGTGATTTCCGTTATTTGAATATGATTGCCACGTCAAAGTAAACTCACGTTTTTCCCGAAAGCCATATTTTGGAAAAAAAATCACCAGTTAAACATGAAAAGTCAGTTTGAATGTTCTAGAAAATTTAATTTTTTTTGCGTTCATTCGTTTAAAACAATCTACAAGACAAATCGGATATCGCACGTGAAAGTTTATTTTTCATGGCTATATGCCTTTAAACAATCTTTCAGAGAAATCGGATTTGTTTTTTTTCAATATCGGTTGCATGAGTGATGAATCTGACATAATAGAAAAGTAAATAATAGTGTTTGGGGGGAGGACATCAGTGCGTAGAGCAAAAAAAGAATAAATCAATCATTTGACGTTAATTTATTCGAGAAAAGAACTGACAGGAAATTTGTTATCACGCAAACTTCAGTTCCTTTCTCTTTTCATAACATTTTTACGAGGTTTCATAGAAAGTGATTTAAATTAAAAATAATATGCAACTCCTAAAAGCAGAGATGCGTAGATTGGTGAATTTTGTTTACCGTTGCACAACTGTTATTGTTTACCAAAGCGGGACACTTGTCAATGAAAACATTAGCCCTTTAAACGCGAGAATCTTTGGTTGTTTTCAATGGGTACACCGTATAAGTGAATCAACCCAACCCCCCGATGCTACCGCAATTTTGACTGACCACCTACAGGGGCGACAACTTGGGGGTTTGTACCTTCTCCCACCTTGTCTGACCTCATAGAAGGACTTTCGGGCCAACAAAGTTAACATACCCATATCCGGCCTAGACACCAAGGTATTTAATTGCATTCGTAGGGATTCGAACTGTACATCCCCCAACGCGCTACCACTTGGCTACCTCGGTCATAGAGGTTATCATTATCTGCAGTTATATAATTAATTTGCGGAATTAATTCTTATAATTTTACTAAAACAAATGAAGGAAATTTAATAACATAAAATTTTTGCACAACTGTAAGTAGAATATTAAGTAGGAGCTCAAAACTTTTACAATATCAGTTTTTTTTATCATTTTGATATTTTATAATCCCAATAAATTCTACATTTAATTCAATATAAAAATTTAACGATATTTGAAACATTGAGATTCAAATTTAAAATAACACCCATCTCTTTAAATTAGAGAAGCGTAGACTGATGTATTTTTTTTTCATCGCACATCTGTAAGTGGATATTAAAATTCCAGATCATTTTTTTAATATTAGCTTTTGAGCATTTTTATGTTTTTGAATCCCTAGAAATTCCTAGAACATTAAACAATTTAAGCAATATAAAATTTCTTACGTTCGACAATTTCTCTGTTTTAATAGTCTCTGAATATTACTCCTTACAAGCAAATTTTCTATAAAATGCGTTAGAAAATTGTTCATTCAATATAACTGGAAAGTTTAGAAATTTTATTTTGTTGTTTAAATATTAAGAACTCAAGGAAATTTTTCATCTGCTTAATACAATTTATTCTTTTTTAAAAGTCTTTATATTGGTCAGAAAGGTTATCTTAAGTTTAGAAAAGCTTGAATTTTAAAACAAATATTTTTTATCAATCAGCCAAATTAATTCGGAATTATTTAAAATTTAACTGGCGATACAGGCACATTTATGAATCTTTCTGGCATACGATACCTTGAAATAATTCAACCTAATGACATTTTCAAATGACTGACCACTGAACTCTGACAAAACCTTTACGTTCTGTATCGAAAAGAATTCTCCAGAGAGAGAATTTTGTTAGATCTCAATTAATTGATTTTCTTATAAAACATTTAACTATCGACTTCAGGAAAGTTCAACAAAAGTAGTCGAAGATCCGGAAAGAAATGAAAAAGAAAGTAAAAATATGTCATTTTCCAAGATCACTAAAGCGTACGGAAGGGATTTGGGGAAAAATGGCCTCCATTCAGCAGAACTGACTGTTTTTTTTATGCCTGAGAGGCACAATGTAACTACCTCTAAGACAAATTCCTCATTTCGATACTTTCAATAAAATAGCAACGAGTACAACGTTTCTTAATTTTTCTATCTAAAGAACTTTTTTGTGACGTAAATATATATATATATTTCACTGTCAGATTAAATATTTTCAATAAAAAAATGAGTTAGTTCTCTATTTAGTATTGTATCAGTGCTATTAACGAAATTCAAAACAGGGATATGGGTTAGATATTAATTTTGTTGTATATGTTTTAAATACTGAATAAATAAAGAATGAGGATTACCTAAAAGTAAAGCATTTTGTAACCACCTATAAGACAAATTCCTCATTTCGATCGTATTCATAAAAAAGCAACGAGTACAACATTTCTTAGTTTTTCTATCTAAAGACCCTTTTTTTGTGACGTATATATATATATATATATATTTACTGTGAGATTAAATATTTTCAATAATAAAAAAAGGAGTTAGTTCTCTATTTAGTATTTCATCTGTGCTATTAACGAAATTCAAAACAAGGTAAGGGTTAGAAATTAATTTTGTTGTATTATTTTTGAATAAATAAAGAATGAGAAATACCTAAAAGTAAAGCATTTTGTAACTACTTGTGAGACAAATTCCTTCATTTTGATAATATCAACGAAATAACGAGTACAACGTTTCGTAATTTATATAAATAAATAAATAAATAAATAAATAAATAAATAAATAAATAAATAAATAAATAAATAAATAAATAAATAAATAAATATATATATATATGTGTGCATATATATATATCTTACTTTTTACTGTCAGATTAAATATTTTCAATAAAGAAAAGATAACTTAGTTCTCTATTTAGAATTTTATTTGTGCTATTGACGAAATTTATGTGTACAGTTATTCTAAAATACGAATAGTTTTTCTAATATAAAACAAGAACCGTAATACTAAATATTTTGAATGAATTAGTAACCGATATATTTATTCTTTAATTCCCACTTTGAACAATCTTGTTATGATAAATGTGTGGTCGTCGACAATTTTTTAAAGCATTTTTTTCCGCTCAGATAATCGTAAGAGGAAATACGACATACGCGCATTATAATGTAGCTGGAAACATTACGCTCGTTAATGTGTTGCTACTTTAAAGATAAGAACACAAAGAATGTTAAATGTAAGGAACCACACAAACATATCCATAAGGAACCGAAAGTTACCCTTACGAAATTTTTCATTCAGAGGAAAATTATTGAAGGTATCTGTTCTTCACTAATGTGCCTTAAAAATCCTAATATTGTTTGTCATATAAACAAAAAAATTTAGATTCAAAGTATGTGTATCGTAAAATTTCAGCTGTAAGAGAAGAGAAAATAACATATTTCTCTCACAGCTAAATATAGTTTATTTCTGAACTCCATGTATTTTAAGGTATTAAATTTTAAGAATAAGCAAACCAAATTTCTGTATTGAGGCTCTATGTACTCAGGCATTTCTATTTGCATTAATACTCTGAGGCACGTATTTTATCTTGCATACATAGATTACTTTTCAGCTACCTTCCCCATTTCATAACAATGAATTAATAACAACGTATCCTTCACACTTGGCTTCGATTTCTTTTCCTCGAGACATGAAGTTATAGAAACACTTGGAAAACAAATCTCTTCGGTGCTTTTGGTGGATACAAAAGCTTTAATAACATTTACATCTGTTTTCTCCGCATTATAAATACTTCGCTTATAAATTTACTGCCTTTAAATGACAAAACTATTAAGCCATTATAGTTAGAATCGAGCGCTTGGAATTATTAAAGTTCAAAGATAATGGAATTCAAATTATAACAAACGACGTAAGCGTAGGAATTATGCTTTTTCACGAGACTTCTAGGAAACAGCCCATACATGCATGAACTACAAGAGGGTATACGAGTATACTATTAATAAAACGAAACACGCTATTTGAAGAAAACATCTATGCGTGAAGCGTAGAAGATTAACGTGTTAATCCGGGCATGATTTCCGCGATGGATACACGCTTTAAGGACACCATCTAATTTACGATGACTTTTAAACTTTATCAGGCTCCTACGTACAAGAGCTCCCAAGTCACCAGAAACACACCCAGTGCAGCAGGCGGCGGTATAAGGGGTCGGGAACAATACGAACGCCATCTCCAAAGCGTATATAGGCACCACCATAAATACATTTTTCATTAAATCAGGGGAAGTACACGGCTCCGCCATCCGGCTTCGAATTGCGGATGACACGTCTGAAAAATAGTTTCGAGAACGGCAACCCGCACTGGTGGGACACCCTCAGACGTATCTATCCGGTATTCTTTTCTCCCGTTTTTCTTTTTATGCGTGCACTTTTTCTGGGGCTTCTTGGTGTGCGGGAAGCGTTGACCAGGGAGTCATTAGCAGCCGCCGACGTCGTTTATCTCCCTTAGATCTGGGGCGGCCCACCCTTCTTCTTTTCTGCCCACTCACCCCCTCGAAAAGCTCTCTTATCTCCGAACAACGAATGTGCGCCGCACAAATAAATAAATAAATAACAGACGGGAATCTTACCGAGAAACCTTCGCTCTCACTCATTTCTTACTTTTTAATACGGCGTTTCATGTGGGCCCACATACAAATACTTCTTCTGCTCATACGTGCGTATAGTAGTGCAAAAACGGACCAAGAGTGTTTCAGTATTGAGCATGATTAACGAAAGTGCGAGTGCGTGCATTCTGCATCTACGTATGAAGGTATCTTTGAAGATTTAGGGCAATATTTCTGTGAAAGATTGGAGAAACGGTGAAGAAAACATTGCAATAAAACCATCACCATTTTTTTCTGAGTAAATGCAGGAAATGTTTGATTTTAGCCATATATAAACCGGGAAAATGCATCACCAGTTGTTAATACTAACGAACAGTCGTATATGATAAGAATTCATAATGAATGTTCTAAAAAATAAAAATGTATATGCATATAATAGTGCAAAGTTGACCGAGAGTATTGGGCATAATTAACGAAAGTGCGAGTGCGTGCACTTTTCATCTACGTATGAAGGTAGCTTTAAAGATTTAGAGCAATATTTCGGAGAAAGATTAAGGAGAAATAGTGGTAAAATATTGCAATAAAGTACCAATTTTTCTGAAAAAATGCAGCAAATGTCTGATTATAGCCATTTATAAAATGGGGAAAATGGATCGCCAAATGATAATACTAACCAACAGTCAAATATGTTAAGAATACATAATGAACATATTAAAAAAGAATATATTAAAAAAGAACATATAGAATATATATTAAAATGCAGCTTCTATGACCCGACTGCTTGTCTGGCCACTTTTTTAGTGTTAATTTAACAGTTTCTACTTTGTGCGTTTTATCCAATTCTGGACAAGTTTTTAACGCTGAACATTTGGACAGGTGCTATAGCCCACAGAGTTTTAGTCATGGGGTTCAAAGGTACTGGAAAGCCCGCGAGCGAATGGCATAATAGCAAAGTGCTCGGCATTGACAAACAACAACAACAAGATGCAGTTTCTTCCACCTTTGGACTTATTCAACAATTTACCTTCCAATCTACTGTGTGTTAATTTTTATAAACATTTCTGGTACATCCTTGGAGGTGGATTTCTGAGCTCCTAAAGCTTTATGGCTCTCGAAAAGGAAGTATTTACTTTTTGAGCTAGAAGTCTGATAGAAACCAATAACACCGTTACTTATCAAATTATCCAGGGCAATAATGGTAAAAAGATTAAAAAGAGAGCTCCGATTTTCCATTTGGTGTAAGATCTATCGTTAAGCTATAGGTATAGATGGTCAGGAAATAAATTTAAAGTGTTTTAAATTGAAGAGAAAAAACAGTAATTTTTTAAACAAAACATTCTACGAAAGGTTTTACGTAAAATACCAAGCAAATATCTTTGATAACATTTTATGTTATATTGCATCGATACTTATTTAATATTTATGTTTTGCATTAAGCAATAATATATACGATTGTTAGCTTAATATGAAACTCGATATTTTATATAATACTTTACGAAATATTTTATATTTTTTTATATAATATTTTAAAGAGCAATTTACCTAATTTTTCTTTAATACACTTGAAAGTATTCTAATTTAATAGACTATTTTAAAATACTGTGGTATACGATTACACTACTTGTAATTTTTGAACTATAAATGATAAGATAACTTAAATTTTATGACTTGTTTATGGGCAAAACCAGTCATAAAATTTATGAGAATTTAAATCACATAAACAGTTATTTTTCAATTGGTATTAATGTTAAATTCACGCATGAGTATTACGTGTATGTATCAAATTGTATACTAACGGCTTCGATATTATACAAAATTAAATGCATAAACTGACATAATATCACCAGCGATTAAGGTGACTGCCTACGTACGGAGCCAATTTTTTAAAAAAATCCTTTTTAAAGGATTTTTTGGTCTTTTATTGCAAAATAGCACTTAAAAATTAAAAAATGAACAAAAACTTACTTGTCAATACCATACTTTTTTATAAATTGGTCAATTTTAAGTAATTTTTAATGAAATTTAGCTAAAATGCCTATGATTCTGCACAAAATTCTAATGCTTCTATTTTAATTTTCTTCTCACCCATGATATATATGACAGTTATCTTCAAAATGACCTACAATCTAATAGAAATTTTAAAATGCAAAAATAATACTGACAATTTTATGATCCAATATGAAAATTTTCATTAATTCGTCATTCCTTTACTTATAAAAACAGCCCTCCCTCCCCCCCCCAAAAAAAAAAAAACTATTTATTATACATCGATTATTGTACGTCATTTCATTAACAATAGCATCTAAAACCTTTTCCGAAAAGTTATCAAATTATATGCATTGTTATGTGAGATATTATGATAACGGTAGAGATTTATGCTAAAAAACGTAATATTGAGAAAAACGCATTTAAAGTTGTTTGTCACTTCAATTTTGTAGCAGATGTTTATTTAAATAGCTATAACTCTGCTTCTAATTGATGTAGAATGAAAATCAAAACTGCTTTGAAAAGAGAAAAGATTGAATTTCACGATTCTTACAAAAAATAAAATTGACCAAAATAGTAAAAAAAATGTACTTAACCACTCGATTATTATGCGGAAACCAATATCAATAATATATAATAGCTATAAATTTATGCAGTGCTCATGAGTAACCTAGAGGGGATGACGCAACTTTTACTCATGCATTTCCCCTTATTCTCTCTAGAGTATTGCCGAGTTGCATGTGTATCTTATTCATTAAAGAGAAGCGATGACCATAGAGTCATTAGCAACCACGGTCTTCATTTATCTCCCTTAGATCTTTGTGCTTTCCTCCTGTTTCTAGATCCCTTACTTCGCTCCCAAACCTCCCTTTCGCTTTCTATTTCTTTCCGTTATCTCGCGAACAACGCATGAGTTCCACGAAAAGAAATAAATGCGTAATAGCTCCACCGCTCATTCGGAGCTAGAGGTTGCTTTGCCCTTTTCCTATTTACAGTAACTGTAAGGTAGGGGACATTGTTATTTAATCTTATCTGCAAACCGTTAAATAATCATATCAGTTAATTAAACTCTCCTGCATGTATGGTTTTGGAAGGGGTTTATTATTTTGGGACGGATTTATAAGCAACCGTATATTTACAGAGGCACCAGTAGGTTATATGAAGCTAATTATACATGCTTGGTTCCTATATTAATATAAATAAATGGAAAATTTTCTTTGTAACCCATAGCAGCCTTTCGTGAATGTCAATATATTTTCCTACAGAATATCTCAATGTTTCTCTCATATGTCCGGCATCTGCATGTGTAACACGACTTCAGTGTATAGTAACAATGAGTCAAATAATAGTAACATATGAACTAGAAGCAGATTTTAATGTTTTCGTTTACAATCATACTTCTTATTCTCAAAGTAGCATACTGAATGTTGTTTGATATCACATGTTATTCTTTTTACTGTGGCTTCTAGATTCAATAATGTGTTAAGTCAGAGGAAAAAAGTTACTTTCATATTAAGTAACTTTTTTCCTCTGAGTAAGAATCGTGAGCTCAGAATTGCAAGGAAGATATATATATATAATAACGTCCCACTAATATTAATTGTCCTACATCTAAGGCGTATCTTAAATTTTCCTCAATAAAGCACAGCCCTATTTCAAAAACGAAATCGGAAATCGAAATAACCTAATATTCTATACAATGCATGCGCGACAAAGTTATTTTTAGACTTCCGTGATCTCGACTCTCCTTCGAAGAATCATACGACTTTCGACTCGTATACCACATGATCGGGGTCAGCCAATTAAAATAATTCTAACCCTAGCGTCAAAATGAGAAGTTACTCAGTATAAAAGGTGAGGCAGAGGATTTTCGCGCTCTCTGCTTCATTGCTTCTTTGCTCTCCTGTCCGCATACTGCTCCCAACTATATTAGGATGCAATTGTGTTCGATACTCAAGCCCCGGCGGAGTCCGGACAGAAAAAGTCTCTCACAGAAAAAAATCCCCCCATTTTTTCGATTACCTATAACACCAATGTCTCCAAAAAAAACGGCGGTTATATATATATATATATATATATATATATATATATATATATATATATATATATATATATATATATATATATATATATATATATATATTGAATTTATTTTATGGCGGCTAGTGATGGTTACAAAAAAAAATCGGCGTTCTTAGGGATGGCTGTCGAATGAGTTTTTTCTATAACATTGACTCTATGGAGTATTGAGTATTGAATTGGTTCTGGGCAAAATATGGCCGTTTAGAGGAGTGGCCGGCTAGAGAAGTTTCACTGTATATATATACTAGCTGTACCCGTCCCGGCGTTGCTCGGGTAATGTAATTACCAATTTTTTAGTAGCCTTAACCCTTTGTTAATGGGCGTCGCTGTCATCCTTTTCCTCACCACGATACATTATTTTACCCATATAAATTTAATCCTTTCTGGCACATTTTGGCAAAATTTTTGACATAGGATTACTTAAAACTTTCCACAACAGTCAGCGAGACGAAAAACGTTTTCCACAAACACACCACAAATTATATGATATTAACTAAGTGTTGGCCAAAAAAATTACGGCATTACTAAATGCGATTTTTTAATCGATTATCACTGCAATAGTAATCGATTTCCTTTAACCACACAATCCCTCATAGAAAACAAACGCCCCAACACATCACGTGCTTGACGTCGAAAACGACCGACGAAAACGGCTTGACGTCGAAAACCTGTTTTCCCCCGCTTTACCTTCGTCCGGAAATGAAGAACAAAATCTCCAAAATGAGATTTCTCGCAAGAGTTTCCGAATCATAAAATAAATTATTAAAAAATAACTACAATTTGTAAATTAATTTTGGTTCTGGATTTCGAAACTGTGATGTCTAGGGTCTCTGAGATAAAAATTTCGCAAAAATGTAACGACATTTACGTATAGATTCGACAATTTGGAAAAAGGGGTCGCGGCCAAAATCGCGTTTTTTTCCGAAAAACGGGTGCGTACAGGCGATCGAAAAAAAATCACAATTAATCGATAAATTAAGACAGACAATTTTAATTGTGATTTCCGTATAGTGTAATCTTTCCCGTATAGGCTCGTCCGAAAAAAAAATTCTTGGACGGATACCTTAGGATTTACGGAGCTTTTACTCGTCCGGGAGCTCCAAATCGCGACTAAATATTTAATTACGGAAAATCTAATTAAAAAATCGAAAAAAGGGCTTCGAGGTGCATAATGAGACCTCGAGGGGCATCTTCTTGTCGAATCTCAAGACTGTCCGACCTGCCGTCTTTGCGCCGTGCCGCGAGCAGACAAAAACTCGGTCACACACACACAGACTTTGCCTTTTATATATAAAGATATATATATATATATATATATATATATATATATATATATATATATATATATATATATATGTGTGTGTGTGTGTAGGAGGAGAGATGACTTCGTTACTTTTAAAATGTAATTAGTGGAATGAACTCCGGCATGAAATATAGTTGTTGGTTAGGCAATTTTTTAAAGTCCTCCTGGCTCCTCCATTGAAAGCATATCTCGTGATTTATATCCAGTCATTTAGAAGAACTCAATTCCGACGGTCAGTCGATACACTCCGCAGGTACATAAAAGGCAGAGATTTATAATCGTTCGGGATACACAGTACGTGTTCTTCCACCCCACCCCACCCCACCGACCATCGCAGAATAAAATTTCCCCCCGTCTTGTCGATTACCTATAAAACCAATGCCTCAAAAGAAAACGGCGCTAATTTATATGATGCATTCCTTATCCAGGAGAAAGAAACTTTAAAGGAAAAAAAAAATCAATCTTCGTGGGTACAGGAAATGCCGAGACGAAATGGCGTTTTTTATTCCTCTCTCTAAAAAAAATGAATAAATAAATAAACAAATTTTTTTTTGAGCGGAATGGCGTTTTGTTGCACAGGCTTCCACAACCCATAAGCTGATAGATGAGGCGGAAGAGACGATATCCCGTCGTATTTTACCAAAATTGTTTCACGGGCCAGACAGTTTAAATTGTATTCACAAGCCACTTCCATACATCATTCCAGCCTGTGGAATTGCGTCGCTATGTTTTCTCTCCATTTTTTTTTTATGTATTTTAGAGGGGGTGGTACGGGTATTTTTCATGGGTCTATATATATGTGTGAAGGAGAAGAAAAAAACATGGTTTGGGGGAGGAGGGATATGCGATATTTAAGGTTATGCTTTTCGGCAGAGGGTGCCTTTTGGCGAGAAGGGTGGACTCCGTGTGGAAAACGACCATACGGAGAGACGTTTAGGTGTAAATAGTGCGCGAGGGGAGGCGGTGTTAAAAAAGCTGGCGAGTAAACACAGTTGTTTGAGGTGTTTTGTACATAAAACAGAACATCTGGGTGTGATATAGTCTTTTGTCCACTGCTGCGTAAACGGGTACTATTACATGCATGTTTAAAGATACGTAACAAAGCATTTTCGATGAATGAGATAAAAATGGTTGCGATGCTTCTAGGATATGCGGGTCTTTTGCTTCAAATAAGAAAGAAAGAAAGTATTAGGTATGTTTTCATTTAATGATAGTAATAAGATATAAACATTTTCCAGGTATTTTATTTTAAGAAATATAAAATTAAAATCTTCGACTATTTTCTCTCTCTCTCTCTCTCTCTCTTTATATATATATATATATAGGGTGTCCTGGCTAAAAAGTATTCAAAAGTTATGGCTTATTAAAAAAAATTATTGAAATAGAAAGAACATCTCACCAAGTTTTAATATCAATCATAAATTTCGATCATAGTATCATAGTTTTCGATGTGTGCATCTTTTGTAGCACGACTAACGTCTAAATGATAATCCAGTTCTCTCCAAGTGTTTTGTAGCATATCAGGAGTTATTAGACTTTTTTTCTTGGGGATTCATTAAATCCGTTACCTATAAACAAAAACTGAAACTGTGGACGAGTTGAAGAAGCGTATTATTCAAGCAGTTCGTATAATAACTCCTGATATGCTACGAAACACAAGAGAGAACTGGATTACCATTTAGACGTTTGTCGCTACAAAAAGTGCAAACATCAAAATCTATGATAGTATGATCGAAATCTATGATTGATATTAAAACTTGGTAAGATGCTCTTTCCAGTTAAATGATTTTTTTTACATTCTAATGGGTAGTTCCGTAAAAATAAGTCATAACTTTTGTATACTTTTAGCCCGGACACCCTGTATAATATACACTGCTGGCCACTGTAAATGCAACACCCTGAAGAAAACATGCAAATAACATGAAATTTACAACATGCATTAGCGGAGGTGAGATATGCAAATGATTAGAATTTCAGCGCAGGCGCACATCACGCGCGCCTGTGGCGCCACTTCAAAGCGCTATTTAAGGCTTGGAGATTTCGACGATTTCAAGTTCGGTAATTGTATTTTTCGTGTGGTTTATTCAAAAAAACGATCAATTATGCCTCGTCGAAAACAGCGATCATCTTTTGATCAAGTATCCGAGTTCGACAGAGGAAGGATAGTGGCCTACCGAGATTGTGGATTATCTTTCAGGGAAATCGGTAGTCGTGTTGGACGAAACCAAACAACTGTAATGCGGATATGTGATCGTTGGATGCAGGAGGGTACGACGGACCGGCGTGTTCGATCGCATCCACCTCAGCGCACCACTTCACGTGATGACAGGCAAATTGTGTGCATGGCAGTGACGGATCGCTCAGTCACATCACGAACCATAGCACAGCACATGCAGTCTGTAACGCATCATCCAATGTCTGCGCGTACCATTCGACGCCGTTTACAGCAGAGTGGTCTGTCCGCAAGACGTCCATTGCTTTGTCTACCCTTGACGCAGAACCACACACGTCTCCGCCGCCAATGGTGCGATGACAGAAGGATGTGGACGGCAGAATGGAATGAAATTGTCTTTACTGACGAGTCACGCTTCTGTCTGCAACACCACGATGGTCGCATTCGAGTCTGGAGACACCGTGAAGAGAGGATGCTGAACAGCTGCGTTATGCACTGCCACACTGGTCCTGCACCGGGTATTATGGTATGGGGCGGTATTGGATATCACTCTCGCACACCTCTAGTACGCATTGCCGGTACTTTAAACAGCCAGCGCTACATCTCCGAGGTGTTGGAGCCAGTTGTCCTTCCTTACCTTCAGGGCTTGCCCACAGCCATATTTCAACAGAATAATGCGTGACCACACGTGGCACGCATTGTCCAACGGTTCTTCGTCAATCGCCAGATTGAATTGCTTCCCTGGCCGCCTCGCTCTCCGGATCTTTCGCCAATAGAAAACCTGTGGGCCATGGTTGCTCTACGATTGACCCAGATTCCATCCCCAGCTGCCACAGCAGATCAACTTTGGCAACGTGTGGAAGCTGCTTGGTCTGCTGTACCCAAGAACTCATCCAAAGTCTCTTTGAATCAATGCCGAGGCGTGTGGCAGCGGTGATCTCCAACAATGGCGGCTTCTCTGGCTACTGACTTTGGCAGGAACCACACTTCACAGAAGTCTATAAATTTAATCATTTGATACTTGGTCAACATGTTATCTACAAAATAAATTTTTTTGTGATATCTCTTGTCTTTCTTGGTGTTGCAATTTGGGTGGCCAGCAGTATATATATATATATATATATATATATATATATATATATATATATATATATATATATATATATATAGAGAGAGAGAGAGAGAGAGAGAGAGAGAGAGAGAGAACGCATAAACGAGACGCATAACGAGCATTTCACTATAAAGAAACTCATAAACGAGCATTTCACTGATGACTTATATTACCTTATTCTCTTAAAGCATTCAAAATAATTTAATTTTTTTTATTTGAATAGAATAGTAGGGTTTTAATAAAATTCAGACCCGAGGGTTATTTATAACGAATAAGTAGATCACTGACACCATAATGCCCTGAACTTTTTCATATTGATTAAAATATTGCAATTCATACCACGAATAAACATCACGGATCTATAATACTAAAGTAACACTTTACTATTATTTAAATTTTTTTGGTTGTTATGCATAAATTATTTACTATAACTGCTTTAGAAAAACTCTTAAACTTTAGCGACACCCAAGAATCAAAGAGAAGTGTGTGAATTCCATCTAATTCTACAGGGAAATATTTCCCGAGACAAAGGAACATCCATTATGACCATTTCATTTCAAAGTCCTTTCACTGTTAGCAAAAACGTTAGAAAATTGCATGTTTTCTGGGAGTATAAACATTTCTGTATTTAAAACTCTTCTTAAGTAAAAAAAGAAAAAAAATGAGTACGATGCTAAGACATCTTGGGAACATTAAAACTATTTTTAAACAAATTTCCCAGCATTCATTTGAAAAGAAAGTTGAGTGTTCTGGATGTCTTTTAAAGTGTTGCAATTTTATAGCATCTTATCTTTGCAAAGTTCTGTATCGCTTTATTAAAATTTATGCATACAACTCCTGTGAGTGTGTATGTAATATTCATTCCTAAATATGCACAAATAGTAACATAGCTACCATCCAATCAATCAAAATTTGCATTTTCAAGACTATAAAAAATTAAACCGGAAGAAAAATTTAATTATATATATAATAAATAAGCACATTCATTAAAACCATTTAAAAACACCAATCATTATCAGCAATAATGTATAAATAGATCTAAAATATTTCTTGCTACGAGACATCAGTATGAGTTAAACAGCAGTATTTGATATTAGAAGTATGATTAGAGAAATGATGCACGCATATAGTGTCTTTCAACGCATAATTACTGCAATTTCAGCTCGTTAAAGGGAAATTATCTTACAACAACTTGTTTAATACTTATAAATACGCACATTTGTAACTAACTGATGAGTAAGTGCAATCACAATGATTGGACTTAGTAACAAGCTCCAAGGAAGTTCACAGGAAATGAAATGATAAATTGATAAGACCATTTATTTTCGACTACAAACTACTCCCATTCCCTCCTGCAACGTATGACAGATTAAAGGAACGTGAAGTTTCAAAACTTGGGTTTTATTGCTTGCTAGATCAACGAGCATAATTAAAGTTGATGCATTAAAAATGACTCGATGTATGATATTCAAAAAATGTTTATACAAGTATATATATATATATATATATATATATATATATATATATATTATATAATTGCTAATAATTAACAGCCAGTTTACCAATCTGCTTAAGGCAGAGTAACAGGTAAAGCGAACTAATGCCTAATACAATACAGTTGATTTAACACCTAACAGCCTTGTCTTGACCTTTTCAGGTGTTAGTTTGGCTGCAATGTTTTAGGCGTTATTCCGCATTGCCTGCTATTATGTATCACACATGTTTGTATGCCATATGTTAATCATCTTTATTATATTAGTTTGTTTGATAATACTTGCCTTGACGCATGTGGCGTTTCAATCCCTGTGTTGTGTTCACTGTTTTACCTACAGTTGTTGTGTACGTATGTTTATACATTTTTTATAAATAAAGTATATATATATATATATATATATATATATATATATATATATATATATATATATATATATATATATATATATATATATATATATATAACAGGGAAATCTCTATCGATCGTTCTCCGAATCATCGTTTTCCTGTATGTGTCGTTTATGTCACCCAGTCCCGACGATCATATTGCGTTGTTATGTTCCCGCATCTATCGTTTTCCCGCATGTATCGTTCAGTTCAGTCAAACCTTGGAAAACGATAGATCGCGAATCCACTATATATATATATATATATATATATATATATATATATATATATATATATATATATATATATATATATATATATATATATATATATATGAAACGATAACTTTTATAACCATTAAAGGAAACGCCTATTCAAAATTCTTTTATATTATCGCAATATAATACGAGTAACTCCCCTCATATTGATTTCGACCTGGGAATAACCAAAATAACCTATTAGTTTTTCTCCTAAAACCACGCACAGCCAGAGATTATATAAAAAGAAAGTTCGAGAAAGTCTGACGAAACGATCACCCCATATGGCGTTTAAGTCAGGTGTCATAAATTGAGAAATTAGAAGTCTTAATTTGATCGCCTTTTTTGTAGCAAACGTTCTCTCGCGTCCCTTCTGTGTCTGGTCTTCGTCCTAGTAACATGCAGCTCGTTGCGCTGCGATGCTTCCCGTGAATCCGTAATGTTCCGGGAAAAATTTATCTGATGTGTTCAGCCTGTGCCATTGGAATCGTGTTAAATATAAAGACTTTATAACCAGCTAACTGCAGGATCATGTTTTCTTGCCTCTTCCTTTCGAGTGTCAGACTTAGTCGACTCTCCATTGCCTGTTTCCCTCAGCCACTTTATATGACTACATCTGGGATTTTTCGAAATATCGGTCTGTGTGCCGCCCCGCAACAGCATTTATTTCACACACACACACACACACACACACACACACACACACACACACACACACACACACACACATATATATATATATATATATATATATATATATATATATATATATATATATATATATATATATATATCTGTGGCTTGGTTCAAGAAATGCCTAAGTCAGTTTTTTTCCAATATGACTTTGTTTGCTTATGTATTTTTAAAAAAATATTATTTTCAATGTAAGAAGTACCCAAGTCTGTCCGATGCTTTAAAAGTGTTTTGTAAACCATTGTACAGACTTGGGTACTTCTTACATTGAAAATAATATTATTTCAAAGAGACATAACCAAACAAAGTCATCTTGGAAAATACTGACTTAAGCATTTCTTATACCAAGACACACACACATATATATTTATATAATATTTAGTTTTATTTTCACAATCCTCTTCTTTGTGCAACACATTTGACTCAGCCACATTCTTTCTGTTCTGCCAAAATGATAATTTGTTTAGTGCCCCTTTCTATCATGCCAGTTCTTTAAGTGTCAAATCAGTATACCGTTCTGTAAAACCCAGAGACCAACCAGACCGAGATAATGCTGATATAGCATATTCTTCTCATTGTAATTCTTCCTATTTAAAACAACGTCAGTATAAAAGTCTCCTTTGTTGTAGGGATTACCCATAACTCTCCCCATACCCTCTGTTCTCCCAGACGTTGAAAAATTCTAGTGCTTAAACACGACTTAAAAAAAAAAAAAAGTTGCATCCTCTCCGAACTTGCTTTTAACTGACCATCCTCGAACCCAAAGAACTTCTAAAACTAAAGACTGGAAAGAAAAAAATAAATTTTTCGCGAGAGCAAGCATATCTGTAGTAGATTTCGTAAGACACAGACGTGTTGTAAGCTTAGGGGAGCGTATTTCATGACGATTTAATATTTTTTACCCTATTCACTGTTGTTACTACTTAACGTGTTAAGTAATTTATACTGTGATTTATTCCTTATAATGATTCATATGGCCAAGTAATTTTTTTGGTGATAAATTAAAGCATAAGAGTTTTATTTTAAATTTATATTACCCATAAATGCTTTCATAGGTGCGTGAATGCTTGATAGAAAGAACTCAATTTGAAGTTTATATTTCTGGGAATACTGGAGATTTAGTCACCATAATAATTTATACGGCAAAGTAATTTTTTTTGGTGATAAATTAAAGCGTAAGAGTTTTATTTTAAATTTATATTACCCAAAAATGTGTTCATAAGTGCGTGAGTGTTTGATCTAAAGAACTTAGTTAAGTTTATATTTCTAGGAATACAGGAGATTTTGTAAGAGACAGGCATATTATAAGCTCAGCGAAGCATGTTTTCTAACGATTTAATAGTTTTACCTGGTTTAATATTCTTAGTACATAATGTTTTATGTAATTTATAGAGTGGCATATTAAAGCATATGAGTCTTTATTCCAAATTTATATTACCTGTAAATATGTTCACAGGAGCATGGGTGTTTGATTTCAAGGTCTTAATTAAAAGTTTATATCTCTAGGAATACAAGACATTTTGTAAGAGTAGGCATGTTATAAGCTGACGGGAGCGTATTTTATTACAATTCAATAATTTTACCCCATTCAATAATGTTTCTTCTAAACGTGTTAAGGTATTTGGTGATAAATTAAAGCATATGAGCTTTTAATCCTAACTTATATTACTTTTACACATATTCGTAGGCGCATGCTTGTTTGATATAAAGAGATTTTGTTAGGGAAAATGTTATAGACGCAGTGGAGCCTACTATATAATAATTTTCTGCTTTTACCCCATTCAACATTATTACTACTGAAGGTGTTAAGTAATTTATTGCGTGATTTTGCTATATATTAAAGCATATTAGCTCTATATTACTTATAAATATATGCGTAGGTGCATATGTGTTTGATATAAAGATCTTAGTTCAAAGTCTACACTTCTATGAAAACTTCTCAGAACTCTTTCATGTAAAACCTACTTAAAAAAAGTTTAAAAAAACAGAAAAAGTATTCTCGATACTTTGCAGTCGTTTATTGGGTGTCATTCCAGCATTTTTTTTTTTTTTGTAAATTTAAGTGGAGTTTGGTGAAAAGAAATGGGAGGCTATTATTACACTTCGGGGGGTGTGCTGTTCACCAAAAAATGTCATTTGAAATATGGATAAAAGCAGGGTGGACGTCCTATTGAAAAGCGTAAATCTAGAGAGAGGAATGCTTTATGGAGTATTTTATATTTAAAGATCGTCTATAGAGAGATTCGCTTCTGTAGAAAAAGCAGGGAAGTTAAGTCAGATGGTATATTAAACTGATAGAAGTAGAGATATATTTTCTCTGTACTATAGAGCATGGTATTATTTGTCGAAGCTTTTCTAACTTTATTGCCAGTCTCATTATATTTAATGCTATACTTTTTTAACTGCTTATAAAATACCTTTTTATTCCCCTTTTTACTATGGAACGTTAAATTAGAGTTTGCATACATTTTTAAAATGCTCTTTTAAAGGTCGAAATAAGTTGTTTTGTTATGAACGTATAAAGACTCTTTTTCTTTGGTGTAATTAATTACATAGAAGCATCCTGAGGTTTGAGGAAAGATTAAACCATTAATGAACTAAACAAATTAAAGCTTTTCTCCCACTATTTAAAGGTACAGGTGCAGAAAGGTATAACATATACAGTCTTAAGATTTCAATAAAAACATTGTGCTAAGGGCTTTAAAGAGACAAAGCTATAAAACTATACTTGATCTGGGAGAAGAACATCTATCTATTATATATATATATATTAGGGTGGGTCGTTTTTTACTTTTTTTAAAAATCGAAATCCCCTGTGGTGGGAAAAGCTGTGTATTGCTATCAAATGTTTGTAATTTTTTTTTTAATTAAAATATATTTAGGCCCTCCGCCCGGCCCTTGAAGTTTCTTCAAAAATGTAAAAAAATGCATTTTTTATTTATTTTTTAATTTTATACGTATCAAAAATTAAACCGCCTGTAGTGGAAATTCTTGCATAGCAAGACCCTTTGTTTTTGAAATTTTTTAAAAATTAAAATATATTTAGGCCCTCTGCCCGGCCCTTGAAGTTTCTCCAAAAATGTATAAAAGCATTTTTTTATTTATTTTTAAATTTTTTTTACGTATAAAAAATTTTAACCGCCTGTACAGGAAATTATTGCATAGCAAGACCCCTTTGTTTGTGAAAAAAATTATTTTGATATCGTATCAAATTTAAAGCCCCTGCTAGGCCGGCGAAATTTTGATATTTTAACCCTTTGAAGCAGAATTTTTAATAAACATATTTTAAAAATTAAATTCATTATTAAACTCAATGTACCATCTCTGTCAAAGGGTTAAAACGGCTCTTTGCTTATTTTTCCAAAATTATGGCAGAATAACCCAGAATTCACCACGAGGAGGTGGCTGCATTCGAATTTCTTCCGCACCCACCGACCTTCCCAACCAAATATATGCTCATCTTTTTTTCATGTTTTGTGAAATAGCAGTCTTACACTTTATATTTTGCCTTATTTTCGAAGTTTGGCATCAGCTTTCGAGACGCCAATGTTGTATGTATAAAGCCATCGCGACTTTTTGTTCCACAAACAGATGAGGATGCCTCTGAGAGTATCTTGACTGCCCTTTCGACATCTTGTGTACGGCATGGGAGAGTCCACAGCCTACTTTCAATAAAGCCACTTATTTCCGCCCTTTTCTCAGTTTCTGCACTGGGTATATGTTTAGTCAGTGGAGGTTCTGTAAGTGAACATTTCTTCCAATTGAACATTTCTTCACAGTCGTTTGCGTGAAATTTGAGTGGTGGAATGACAAAATCACAAGTTGTTTCATTGGGAAGTGTTCGGACCTTCATGATTCTTCTAAAGCCTAATTTCCTCACATAGGATCATTTGTCGTTGATCATGGCAATCAGCAGGTTTTCTGGGTGACAAAAAAATCATTCATTTGCATTACAGGATCCTCTTCTAATTTCAGCTCATCGCTCAGATATCTTGAGTACTGTATAACTTCCCAAAGATTCTGTGTACCAGCTGTACATGAAGGCTCACTTTTAGTGAGAAACCAAACTTTTGCATAAACTTTTGGAGCTGCCCACTTCTTTTTAAGATGTAGCAACTTGCTTAAAATCCCCATCAAAATAAAAATCATCTTCACTTTCAGAAGAAGAGATACCATCCATAATACTTTCACATTATTGAGGTTGGCTATTTATCTCAGTTTCAGATTTTTGCTTATTCACACGTTCATCATCCATTGCTTTCCTTGCCACTAAGTTTTAGCACCCTAGTGATTTTAGCATCCAAATTCCACATATACCTTTTCGTCCAAGGTCTCTTGTCCTTCAAAAATTCTTGTTCCAAAACCGGCACCTTTCTTGACTTCTCACATGTGCACAATGAAAATTCGTGACACTTACATGTTGAGATATCAAACAGTGTAGATTTTGCATCATTTTGAAACCTTCTTAATTTAATTTTTGCAGCTTCACTCGTTTTTCCAGTAGACCTCTTTATATTCATGAATTTTATATGAAACTTTTTTATGAAACTTTTTATGAAACTGCGCAGTACAATCACACCATCTATCGGGGAAATTCAAAACAAATTTCGCTGACCAAGGGCCGGGCGGCAGGCCTAAATATATTTAAATTTCCAAAAAAAATTTTTTACAAACATTTGATAGCAATAAACAGCTTTCCCCACCACAGGCGATTTTGATTTTAAAAAAAAGTAAAAATCGACCCACCCTAATATATATATATATATATATATATATATATATATATACTGAAGTGCCACTGAATTAGGGATAGCAAAGCCTATGCAAATTGTGTAGCGATGCGCATCATGTATGCGCAAGTGAGGGCGCTGTGGTAACTGCATATATAGCGCGTACTGCGGTTGTCCTGAATTAGTTGTTGGAATTGCCAGTATGGGTAAACTGCCTGCTTTAGACGCCTTCGATCACGGACAAATCGTAGGTGCGCGAAGCATGGGCCATTCAATTTCCGAAATCGTCAGACAGCTAGGATTTTCAAGGTCGACAGTGTCAAGAGTATACCCAGAATACATGGATGGTGGAAAAAAACTAGCGATCGGGCAAACTGCAAAGGACAATTAGCCTTGACAATGCGCGGTGAGAGACGGCTCAGGCGTATTGTACGTAGCCAGCAAAGACAAACATTAGCTCAAATTACCACCCAGTTTAATGACGGTGCCAGTCGTACAGTCAGTAAACGGACTGTGCAACGCTCGCTTCACCGTATGGGTTTCGGGAGCCGTCAACCTACGAGAGTACCATTGCTCTATACTCGCCAGCGGGCTGCACGTCTTGCCTGGGCAAGAGAGCACAGAGACTCGAGTGTAGAGGACTGGAAACGAGTAGCATGGAGTGATGAGTCTCGATACCGACTACTTAACGCCGACGGGAGGCTGAGAATATGGTGTCAGGCTCATGAAGCCATGGATCCTGCATGCCTGGCTGGAACTGTACAAGGGCATGGTGACTCAATCATGGTCTGGGGTGTTTTATCGTGGCACAGTTTGGGATCTTTGGTGCGTGTACCAACCTCCCTCAATGCAATTCGGTACGTAGAGTTGCTGGGTGATCACCTCCATCCATTTATGCTGTTCTGTTATCCGCACGGTAATGGAGTTTTCCAGCAAGACAACTGTACCTCTCACAAGTCCCGGTTGGCTACTGGCTGGTTGGATGAGCATTCTTCTGACTTCTCTGTCATGAATTGGCCACCTAGAAGCCCAGTCTTAAATCCTATTGATCATCTTTGGGATGTTTTGGAACAAGTCCTGAAAGGCCATCACACAGCACCAAAGAACCTTACTGAATTATGGACAGCTTTAGCCAATATTTGGCAAGCCATTCCCGGGGAACGTTTCCAGAAACTTGTTGAATCTATGCCTCGTCGTGTGGCAGCCGTTATCAAGGCCAGAGGAGGCCCAACTAGTTACTAGGTAGGTATCCCTAATTCAGTGGCACTTCATTGTATTATGATCTTGCATTTGATTATTGACTAACTGTACGCAAAGATATTTGGTTTCAAAGGAAAATGTATGTATGGTATTCGAAGATGGGCATAAAATAAATTAAAGTTAGTCTAACTCATCGCTGCCAACCAACTTACATGCCAAATCATGCCGTCAGAAATGCATGGAAGGAATTGAAATTCTGTGTATCACCTTTTTAGTTATATATATTTTAATAAAAACTTAGCTGGATATTTCTTCTTTGCTAAAAAATCTTTTGAATCCAAGAGAACATAATGAAATTTGCTGCTTATTATTTAAGAAATTACAATTTCAGTTCATTATTTTGGTGATGCAAATTTTGCATGACTCATTTATATTTTTAAAATAAATCAATGATTTAATAAGTAAAGGTGTGGGCAAGAAAATAAAAATATAAAGTACAAAATATTTTAATTATTATTTATCAAGCAATCTGTATTTTAAAAAAGAATTTGGGGAATGCTTTTTTACTAATTTTTTAAACAGTAAGTGAATTTTATATTAATTGCATAATTCGCAAGTTCAACCATATATTTATGAAAAACTTTTTCTCTATTATTCAGTGAAGTAATTTACATATTAAAAGAAAATCTTCAAGGCATGCAAATCTCATTATAATACAAACTTTAAAATGAAGAAAATGTGGAAATCATAATTAAATCTCCAAAAATAATGAGTGTAGCAGGGAAAAAAATATTTCTTCAAGCGACATCGTTCTAATGAAGAAGTTAACGACTGTATAATTTTGCGCTGCGGTTCTTTGCAATTAGATGAAACTTTAGAGACTGAAGCTTGAAAGGTTCACTCGTACGAAGTTTTAGCAAAAGCAAAACTTGAGAGGCTTTCTGCGCAGGAGAAAAAGATGTTTGCAGAGTGATCATTTTCAGGTTTTAGAGCATTAATTTGGATAGTAATAAATAGTTAAAAAGATTTAAAGGCTTTCACTTGATGGATGCATACACCATAAAAAATTGATATTCTAGATAAATACAGTTTGAAAACATGACTAAAACTGGTTCTATAATATAGATTTATTTTAATGATCTATCTCCTAGCTTTCATCAAGAAGTGAAAGCTTAGATTTCGATCATAAATGCCTCTTTGTCTATTAATGTTTCTTACAAAATCTCGAGTGCTTTTCTCTCAATAAAAGCACGGTATTAATAATTTTAAGTTTATTATTAATGATTAAGTACATTTGCTAGCGTTAAGTTTGTTTAAATAGGTTATTATATCAAAATTCTAAGAACATTCGTATATAATTATAAATTGAAAAAATATTTTTGAATTGATCATCCTTTTGTTTATCTTACATAAAGCATTTGTTTGTTTATATCTCTACAAAATTTTGTACGACGTGTTTCTAAATTTCAGCCTTAGATTTAAAATTAAACGGGTTTAAAAAATAAGCATGCATCTTTATGATTTCCAATAGAAGTATAATTTTGGTGTGAAAAACAAGCAAAAAAACCACGGTTAAGATTTGTTCGAGACTTCAATATCAGGCTTAATAAAGGAATGTAAAATGTATAAACCAACCCCAACACTTCTTTACATACTTAAAAAATTCAATAAATACTTAATTTATACTAAATTAAACTTATTTTTAAAGACCGTTACATTAAGTTTATTTATTTTTTTTATTTAACCCTTTTTTTTCTTTATTACTCTCTCCAATAGTCATTCTTTTAATACTGTTTGCGTCATTTCCTTACAGCATTCTGACGATCTCTTCTCTAGAGAATTAAAAATGCTTATAGTAATTTAAGAGAAGGTGTTGTAAGCAACACACCCAGAAGCTTAAAATCCGGAGGATGGAGTTAGATAAAACTGGTTGTTGCCTTGAAGATGAAGGATACGTTCGGGATATGTTGATTCCTTGAGGCAGCAGGATACTTTCGTGATACAACCATTCCTTGAAGCAGCAAGATATGTTCGGGATATGTTCATGTCTTGAAACAACAGGAAACGTTTGAGATCCGCTAGGGATACGTTCACTCTTTGAAGCAGCAGGATACTTTCGTGATATATCTCTTCCTTTAAGCAGCAGGATACACTAATGAACTGAAGCAGCAAGATACGTGGAAAGATCTAAAAAGCTCGTGAAAAGCCGGAGAGGTCCGTGTATCGTAAAGTGCATTTGAGCTCAGAGAGGAATTGAGTTTTGAAACATTCAGGGTTGAGGCCAGTGTCCTGAAGTTATTTCTTAGTGGCTAACTTTGCTTACTCTACGTGAGGAACTCGTGAAGTAGTGTGCTATCTTGTGAGATATTTAGCTACGTGTTGTTAATTTGAAGTTTCAAGCTGTCATTTGAAGTATATGTTTTGTTCATGCAAGAGCGTGGTTATCTTTGCTTACTCTACGTGAGGAACTCGTGGTGTGCTATCTTGTGAGATATTTAGCTACGTGTTGTTAATTTGAAATTTCAAGCTGTCATTTGAAGTAGCTGTTTTGTTCATGCAAGAGTGTGGTTATCTTTGCTTACTCTACGTGAAGAACTCGTGAAGTGGTGTGCTATCTTCCGAGATTTCTACCTACGTGTTATTAATTTGAATTGTTAATTTGAAGCTGCTATTTGAAGTATCTGTTTTGTTCATACAAGGGTGTGATAAATTTACATATTGATCGATAACACCTTGGAATGTTTATAATCATACCACGTAAATATCTGAGGCCACCAAAGATTTAGTTGATTATATATATATATATATATATATATATATATATATATATATATATAATCCAAAAAGAGTAATATTAATTCGAATATTTTCGTGATTTTCTCAAAAAGTTTCTTGGAAATTTTCAGAAAGTAATAATTGATAGACATTTCACAAACGCATATTGCGATAAGAAACGGAATAAATTTATAACAAAAGTGGTATAAAAATAGAATGTAAAGGGATTATTCTGAAATCCTCTCTTTTGGAAAGATTCAGTACTTATCAACAGTAATATGCTAATGTCGCATCAGAAAGCTTGAAATATTCCAATTTTACAATTTAAGAAATTTCCTTAAAAAAAATATTAGTACAAAATTTGCGGATAAAATTTGAGTCCTTATTGCAATATATTTGATCCCTTCGGCAATAAACCGATCTTCTAACAGGCGCACGGATTTAAGAGACACGAAGCATTATGCAAAATGTAATTTGTTTATTCCCGCAAAATGCCAAATGATATGTAAGGCATTTGTAAAACCCACCCTTTCATAATACTGCGTAGACTAGATTTATGCCGGGTCGTTGAAATGTCTGGGACAAAATTATTTAAAAGGCTTCTTACAGTGAAAAAGCGTTTTCGTCAAAGTAATGGTAGTACTCAAAACACTCTAAAATACATTCACTGAAATCTAGAGGAAAAAATACATTAAAATTTGCTCATTCTAAATATCGCGAACAACCTATGTTAGTACGTACGGGTCTATCCACTATAATTCAGATAAATCATTTGGGCAGACGTGGTTTACTTCACAAAGAACTCTAACAAATATTACAGTACAAGAGTTTGGCAATAAGTATTTCTTTATATAGAAGAGGAGACGGTAAAAGCTTAGCATTAATGCTAAGCATTGGAGAAATATTATAGACTGAATATCCAGAAGATCTTCCTTTTCGTGAATTCAGTTTTATCAGTATCTAAGGCTGAAGTAAAGGTAAAGGAAGTTTCATCCAAAATCTCCCCCCACAGTTAATGGATTTTAATCAAAAGTTTTTCTCGGATTTTAAGTATTCATAGAATGGAGTAAATAAACACACACACACACACACACACACACCCACCCACACACACACACACACATATATATATATATATATATATATATATATATAAATATATAAATATCAATATATTTATGACTGATATAGTTGGAGGAATACATAAAATTACATAGTACCTTCTATAGCAACTTTCGCAGGTTTTCATTGAAATTGAACAGCTTATGTGATTCCTCCTGACTTAGACCCAGTATCAATGTTTCAAGCAGTTCCCGATATTCCATATTTTCCAGAAGTGCATGAAGCTCTACAGACAAAGGTGGAACTCCAGATGGTGCCATTCAAGAACATGGGAAAGTTTAGTGGTTATTATATGATATTAAAATGTGTGTGTTAATCGATGTATTATTTTTTCACCTTAAACCCAATACTGTTAAGAGGAGAATTCTAATCCTACTAGTGTAATGATTATGACTGCAACCTTGATAACGTGCACAGCATTTCTATTTGGATTTCCATATCGTACCCACCGCTCGAAGTACCTATAGCGTCGGCTGGGGTTGTACCGCAGTCAGCCATATGGCCGAAGTCGTTATCGAGTCGAAATCAGTTACCATTTGCAGCCTAAGATGTCATAAATCTCCAGAACATATATATGCGGTTCTTGAACCATCTTATAATGTTTCAGAGAACCAGACATTCTGACGTCAGATACGTTTTCACTGCAACAACAGTGTCATATATTTTGGCCGATGTGCAAAACAGCTGAATACTTTGATAAAAGTGTAACATATGAAGACCTTATTTGAATAGTGGGTCAACACCACTTTAAAAAAAATGGAGTTAGCCTCACTTTCATGTTCATACAAGTCATTTCTGTATTATTTTAAAACTGGTACACCTCCAGCTTATTTTTGCTGCCAACAGAGGCCATTACAAATCAGACTTCAGCAGTCATTTCTCAGCACTCATTAGACTTTAAGGCTGTATAGCTCAAAATGAACAAAAATGAAATTAGCTCAGTATTCAAATAAGGCCTTCATATATACTAAAAAAACAGACGTCGATTGCAAGACATCCTTTAGTCTATTAAAAATAATTATCTCTTCAAGGAATGTCTGTAGAACCTGATTGTACGAGTAGCCACAGGAGGAACTACTCCAGATTTCGAGGACCTGTTTCAGATGTTCACACTTTACA
Organism: Dolomedes plantarius; assembly: GCA_907164885.2. Taxonomy (NCBI): domain Eukaryota; kingdom Metazoa; phylum Arthropoda; class Arachnida; order Araneae; family Dolomedidae; genus Dolomedes; species Dolomedes plantarius. The sequence continues at coordinate 84,069,341 of OU015496.1, read as the reverse complement.
TACAAATCTCTTCTTTACATGTCTCCTACTTTACATGTATCTCCTCTGACATATAACATATCAGCTGAAGCGTAATGCTACTAGCTGTTTGTTTCATTTTGACCATATATTCTTAATGTATTTAATTTTTTTATGTATGCTTACATGAACATAAGAAATATAACTCGACTGTTGTTAAAATATTTCATTATTGTAGACGATATTTTGCTCACCACAGGGTAATAAGATTGTAAAAGGGGAGAGATATATCTTACATACTATGAACATATATTTCAATGTAAAAGCTAAGCGATAGGGACCTGGAATAATATAAGCAGCAGAATCTGGAATAATATATCTGGAATAATATATCTGGATCTGGAATAATATAAGCAGCAGAAAAAAACGTTTAATATCATTTGAAATTTAAAGCCTTTTATTTCGTCTCATCATTATAAAAATATGATTTAACTATGTTTGCTATTTGCATTACTACCATTTTCTTTCATTTGATGCAGTTCAATTTTTCTGAGCGAGCAAATGCAGCCCATATCATTTTTAACAGCTTTTTAAGATGCGTTCATGAAGAGATAGATATTGCTACATGTTAAAGTATCTGTTACATTTTGAAAAATATAATCAAATTACATTTTAATTAAAATTATGATATCCTGGTAATAAAAACAAAGAGAAGATAAAATGAATTCCCGGATTAAAATAACAGGAATAAAATTTAAATTACCTATATAATTAATATCTCTTGTTAAATTCATTTCTAAGTTTTATTAATCTCTCTTGGATAAGAATTTTTAACTCAAGAAGTAAGCAATGATATTTTATTTAAATTAGTATTCAGGTATTTATTAAATTAGCATTGTTTTGTTTCCCAGTAAATAAAAAAGGCATATAACACATTTATTAAAAACAATAATCCTGCTGAACGAACACACACACACACACACACATATATATATATGTGTGTGTGTGTGTGTGTGGGGGGGGGGGGGGTGCGTGTTGAACATTTTCTCAGGGAGACATTTGCTTATGTATATTACCTCCCTGTCGAGTTTACCGTAGAAATTTTATCTTATTTGATTTCCTCAAAAAAATTTACTACAAATTTTAAATTTAGTGAATTACGCTTATCATAAAGTCTACTATTTCACAGCTTTTTTTATAAATAAATCAATATGCACCATTTGAATGCTGCCATGAATCAGTTTTATTCCCAAGTCGTGACAAACTACGTAAGAAGCTGCCTAAATTTGCACTTTCTGCCTTGCAAATCAGGTAGCTCTCTTCCCCCCTTTCTTTTGCCAAATATTTGAACAAAGCTAATTTTACTTGATGGTAACTGGGGCAAGATTACCTTCGAACCGAGTCCATAGCGCGTTTAAATGCCCCTCACCTCCCTCCCTCTACACTGCAACACACCCCTATTTATACGTACATCTGTTCCAAAGAGTTAGGATTCTGTGGAGGCAGGGTCTCGAATCTGGCCTTGAATCCCCTCCAAGGTATTCCAGACAGTTAAAGGTGGTTAGGGACGTTCGAAAAGCAAATAAACTCTGACGCAATTGGCACAGGTGCATCGAGTGCACGGAGGAGGTCGGGAGGCAATTTGGCAGGTATCGTATCGGTGTTTATTTATTTCCGCTCCCCACTATCTCAGCGGGAGATTCAAAGAAAGGGAGTCTTTCTTTTCTTTTTTTTTTTTTTTAAAGCGGAATTAGCAGACAGAAACCAGAGACTTCCCACGTCATCAGTGGCGTGTTTGGATTCACAGCCAGGGGCGTGATGGATTGTCGGCTGCGGGGGTGAATGGGTTCGTGGGAAGAGAGTTTAAGTTGTTAGGGATCTCGTTGAAGTGCGCCGACAGGCACTGATGCGGTGACGTCGGCCCATTTGGCAAACAGTTCTCGTGTTGAAGAAATTAAATATCTCTTGACACACTACGAGCGCTGCACATACTTACTCCGAGCCTTTTTTTCTTTTATCTGATCTCGACTACTTTTATATCTAATAATATCGTAGACCCCATTTGTCTTATTAGTCTGAATGGAAATGCTGACGTACCGGAGAAAATTAATGATCACACCGTTTCATTCACTTAAGAGATTTTTTAAGCCTTTCATTCCTATTAAGCATTAAATGGACATCAACTGCTTAATAAGACAAATAATTGTAAGCAAAAACGTTTCTGATACCATTTAACACGAGAGAGATGTTATTTTTTAAGTCCTATCATGTAATTACTGAAATGTTTAACCTATTGTATTCAGCTCTTTACTTCATATTATTAAAAGACATTTTTCGCAACATGTGTACATAAACCGTTAATATAAGCAATTTTGTAATAAAAACATACTAGTCTGTAGAAGGTTGTTTTTTAAATCCTCTTATGTAACTATTGAAATACTTAACCTTTTGTATTCAGCTATTTACTTCATACTACTAAAAGACATTCATCTCAACATGTGTACATAAACCGTTAATCTAGGCAATTTTGTAATAAAACATACTAGTCTGTATAAGGTTATTCTTTAAATCCTCTTATGTAACTATTGAAATACTTAACCTTTTGCATTCAACTATTTACTTCATAGTACTAAAAGACGTTCTTCTCAACATGTGTACATAAACCGTTAATCTAGGCAGTTTTGTATTATAAACATACTAGTCTGTATAAGGTTATTTTTTAAATCCTCTTATGTAATTACTGAATGCTTAATCTTTTGTATTCAGCCACTTACTTCATATTACTAAATGAAATTTTCTCAACATGTGTACATAAACCGTTAATGTAGGCAGTTTTGTACTATATTCATACTTGTCTGTATGAGGTTTTTTTAAAATCCCTTTATGTAATTATTAAGCAGCATGTCCTCTCTGGACCTTGCGCCATTAAACCCCAAACAACCAAACCAATGTAATTATTAAAATGCCTTACCTTTTTGTATTCAGCTTTTTATTACTTGATATTGAATAAAAGACATTTTTCTCAACGTATAAACTATTTATCTAGGCAGTTTTGCATTATAAACATATTAGTCTGCATGAAGAAAAAAATTATTTTTATGCGTTTAATGCTTAGATAGACAGATTTTAAATCCTCCTTTGATATTACTAAAATGCTTAACACAGTAGTGAATACATTTTGTAGCAATCGATTAACTTTTTAAAGTAATTAATACTTCCAACTGAATTAATTTGAATGCACACGAGGTTTTAAGCTAAAACCTTTTATACTGCATTTATGTTAATATTTAAAAGATATTTTAAATATCACGTGATTTAACTTAATAATATTAATAGGTAAAATTTTAATGACCATGAATTTAACATTTTGAGTCTCATATTTAAAATCTTCCTTTCTAGTAATTTTGGCTTTAAATTTACTCAAAGAATATAAGGGATATGGTCTAGTTATAGTTAATAGGTTTCGAAAATGTTATTAATATTGCAGAAAATCTTAACTTATATTTTAATAAGTCATACTTAAATTTGTTTCGAATAAATTAATACAATAACTCCAGAAGCGAAAAAAATAAATTTCTTGCTTAAATATACGGCTAATATGTATGCAAAATGCTCTGTAAATATGTTGATTCGTATTTTATTGAGGATAAATTTAAATCGATTAAAATAAGACATTTTCAAAGTCGGAGGTAAAAAATATTCCGACGGGGGAGCGGTGATAGGGCGTTATGTAAATATAAGTTCTTAGTAAAGAAAAAACGCAAAATTAACAATAAAGTACGCCACCCACATAGTATAGCGGTTATTTTTCTGAGTTGCCCCGCAGTGGGCTTGGATTCAAATCCCGAATAAGGCTTGGTCGTTTCCTTGTCGTCCCCCCTCATAGGGAGCAATGCTGGCTCACTTATAGGGTACTCCCATAATAAAGTAGCCAGCAAAACTTCGCGGATCTCCATGAGCAATGTCGTAATACCTACTCTCAGAGACAAGTGCCTGCTGCATTATTAAAAAAAAGAATATAAAGTACTGCCAATTTTTGGGTTAAATCATAAAAAAAGTAAAACTAAATTAATATCTACACGTATAATTGTTAGATCTGAAAGTAATCATGAATAGAGGTGACGATATTGTTTTAACAGGGTCTGGAGATGACTACAACGCTTAAGGTCTGAAAAATGATTAAGGAATTGGGGAAAATAAAGCGGCACAGTCACTAGAGGAGGAAATAAGGACTGCAATTCCTAGGGGTACTTAAATTTCGCATAAAAATATCTAAATTTCGCAAAAAAATTACATTATATAAAATTTCGCATTCATTCGCAAATATATACACTGAAGTGCCACTGAATTAGGGATACCTACCTAGTAACGAGTTGGGCCTCATCTGGCCTTGATAACGGCTGCCACACGACGAGGCATAGATTCAACAAGTTTCTGGAAACGTTCCACGGGAATGGCTTGCCAAATATTGGCTAAAGCTGTCCATAATTCAGTAAGGTTCTTTGGTGCTGTGAGATGGCCTTTCACGCCTTGTTCCAAAACATCCCAAAGAAGCTCAATAGGATTTAAGTCTGGGCTTCTAGGTGGCCAATTCATGACAGAGAAGTCAGAGGAATGCTCATCCAACCAGCCAGTAGCCAACCGGGACTTGTGAGAGGTACAGTTGTCTTGCTGGAAAACTCCATTACCGTGCGGATAACAGAACAGCATAAACGGATGGAGGTGATCACCCAGCAACTCTACGTACCGAATTGCATTGAGGGAGGTTGGTACACGCACCAAAGATCCCAAACTGTGCCACGAAAAAACACCCCAGACCATGATTGAGCCACCATGACCTTGTACAGTTCGAGCCAGGCATGCAAGATCCATGGCTCCATGAGCCTGACGCCATATTCTCAGCCTCCCGTCGGCGTTAAGTAGTCGGTATCGAGACTCATCACTCCATGCTACTCGTTTCCAGTCCTTTACACTCGAGTCTCTGTGCTCTCTTGCCCAGGCAAGACGTGCAGCCCGCTGGCGAGTATAGAGCAATGGTACTCTCGTAGGTCGACGGCTCCCGAAAGCCATACGGTGAAGCGAGCGTTGCACAGTCTGTTTACTGACTGTACGACAGGCACCGTCATTAAACTGGGTGGTAATTTGAGCTAATGTTTGGCTTTGCTGGCTACGTACAATACGCTTGAGCCGTCTCTCACCACGCAGTGTCAAGGCTAATTGTCCTTTGCAGTTTGCCCGATCGCTAGTTTTTTTCCACCATCCATGTATTCTTGGTATACTCTTGGTATACTCTTGGTATACTGTCGACCTTGAAAATCCTAGCTGTCTGACGATTTCGGAAATTGAATGGCCCATGCGTCGCGCACCTACGATTTGTCCGCGATCGAAGGCGTCTAAATCAGGCAGTTTACCCATACTGGCAATTCCAACAACTAATTCAGAACAACCACAGTACGCTCTATATATGCAGTTACCACAGCGCCCTCACTTGCGCATACATGATGCGCAGCGCTTTACAATTTGCATAGGCTTTGCTATCCCTAATTCAGTGGCACTTCAGTATATATATATATATTCAAAACTTTCGCATTTACTAAAAAAATCACAATTTTACTTACTTGGTTAGGTAAGTATCAAGATTCTTAGTTAAAAGTTAACATTGTAGTAGTCTCCGCATTTTCTTCCTTAAGTCTTTAGCAATAAGTAATAAGCAAATTTCGAAAGATCTCTCAGTTAAAGACCATGGATGGTCTTAGTTAAGCAATTGCGTTAATAAATTATTACTATTATTACCTAATTTCGCTTAAAAATCCGCTTATCACCGAGTTTTGGGTCGAGAAGTAGTAAAAGAATAATTTTCGCTTTCATTCGCTCATATTGGCAAATTCTGCATTTATTCGCATCTATTAATTTAATACGGAAATTTCGTATCCCTAGTAATTCACTCTCCTAGGAGTATAAAAAAAAAAATTCAAATCTAGGGGGGATGAAGGTGGGTGTGCAGTGAGAAAGCTCCGTTTCTTTTCACCAGACTATCTTCCAGAAATTTGAGTTATACCTTAGTTGGAATGTACATAACGATCACACAACAATATAAGAACCTATTTAACAAAACAATATGGTTTCTTAACATCAGAATTTACCATAAACGACAGTAAATTCTTTATAGTATTGATGGGGAAAACTGTGGTAATAAACTAGTGAGAATCGCCAAAATGAATAAATGACCTAACTCCTAGTCTAGAGAAAACGAGGGGAATTACATGAGAAAAGTGATAAAACATTACTCTTTCACATTGCTGAGACAGCTTGGAGAGCATCTGTGTTTAGTTATTGGTCATGACAGACGGTCGATATACAATACGTTGAAAATAAAGAACTGGGGTAAGTGCATTTATATGAAAGAAGGAGAAATTGCATATTTAATACATATTCTTATATTTTGAGAGCTACAAATGACTGGAAATCTGAAACTCAATTTAAAAGTTTCCATCCGTAATTGATAAATAATACAATACAGTTCAACAGTCATAAGCGAAAAAGTTGAAAAAGTACTGTGTAGTGAATTTCCTGACAGAACTTGAGCTGTTTTTATATTTAAAAATTACTTGAAAGTTATGTGATATCGGAAATTGTCTTTATAGCGTTGTGTGTTTTTGGCTTCTGCAAATGGCGTCAAAGGTCATGTATCTATTTTTGTTCATTGCGCCGACGTAAAATTTGAGGTTAGTTACAGTAAAATCCGGTATATTTCTACAAAAATTTGATTTTGAAAGGATCCTTATATTTTCTATAAAGTTGTAGCCAATTAAGTGATCATAGTTATCGAATATTCGGGGACTTTACAGGATGTGTAATTCACGAAAGCTCAGCAGATAACCAACATAAATTCCATATCCATAACAGATATGGAGATTTATGTAAACATACGTAGATCATAAAAAGAATATACTGGTTGCCTCCAATTTTTGAGAGTGTGCAGACTGCGTTGCCAGTGATTGAAAAATATGATCGCATAAATTCGGTTTTTGTTTGCCCTCTGCCATTGTAAATTTAAGATATGATAAAAATCATAAGGTTTCCGATCTTAGTTTGAGGAAGAAACTGCACTCTACGGAATGAAGTAATATGATGCGATCTACATTAAGCCAGGTTATGTTTTCTTTGTCATTGCAGAGGCGTTCAGAAAAAAAATGTTTTTTAAGGGGTCATACAGAAGCTCCAGTATACAAGAGAGAATTTATGTGGGAAGAGTGAAGGTGTCTTTGATTCCATTGTAATGAATGTTCGTGGATCAGACCTGAAGCTATTCTTGGTTGCCTGGAATTGTATACACCAGGAATAGTTTTTACTAACACACTCGCAGTTCGAATGCCAACCAATCAGATTCTTTCTCGTCCTCAGATCATATTTAAGATCTCTAAATGATAGCTAACTTGTTCTGTCAATAATCTCTGCATTTGAGGCTTTGTTCAGGATATGTAGTTTCCTCATTCATATGTCAGTCTATTATTTTTTCTATATGAGTGTATCTGAGCACTATTTGAGGAACATTCGATCTCTTAATATGAGGCATATTCATATATTGTTCAAAAGTTATTTAAGGATGTACAGCCTGAAAAAAATCGACTAGAACTGCATTACATTAGTTCTCGAGATGACACATTATTAAAGATTTTTAACAAATAAGTTCTAGTTCCTTTTTTTAAGAACTGGATGCCTCTTATCCCTTTTTACTAAAATCCAAAGCACGACATAATCTTTGTTTACGCACCTTTTGTTATAAAACGAAAGTAGCTGAGTTTCAATCGCCTCAAAATATATAAAAAAATATCACCCTCAGGATAAAGCATCCTTCAAGGTAAACTTTTATGTGTATTCTTATCGCATCAGAAAAACTTTTAAGCTAGATTTCAACAAGTCGAATGGAACGTTGGACCAGTGTAAACACCAAACATTTTTTGGGGATGGTAAAAGAAATATGAGGGATGTTTGCGACATAATACATGCTTGCTTGATGAACTTTATTAATTATGGTCAAATATTAATCAGGAGATTAGTTTGTGTTTCAATGAACTTATTTTAAAATAAGGCAGTGCAGAAAAGCCTTCCATACAGGAATAATATATTTTCAAATACAGTAAATCGAGGATTATTTCATGAAATTATTAAAAGGAAAAATTATTTCAAAATATTTTTACATATTTCTTCGGTACAAAAATAGGCATTATGTTTAAAGAAAAGACTGTTTCCATATCTGTCCTCCAAATTTCTATAGGGTGTTTTAGCGGGTTTACGTTGCACCATATTTTTCTTAGATATCCTTGTTTATTTTCGTGAATAGTTAATTACGTTTCATAATAGGTAACGGATTTCTTCAAGACTTGTTTCCCCAATTTTGGCATAAAATACTTTATAATGTTTATATAGTAAAGAGATAAAGTAAACATTTTATAATAAGAAGAAAGCTTTAATTTGTATCGACCGTTCCTAATCACTCTATCGTAACACTCCATATTTGCATTAATAACATTATTGTAACCACTTAATTACGTTCTAAACAGATTAGAGCTCAATCTACTTGGTAGAACAAATCTTTGATAAAAGAGAGTTTGTTGCAGAAAAGTTCCTTCTGATTCCCCTCTCCATATAATTAGCGAAAAGAATGAGGCAATTTTTAAGAGTAGAATTCGACCTTAAGGGATTGAACTGCACAAAAATATACGCTTTACTTAAAAAATTTCTTTTTTTGTTCTTTAGTTTCCAATGACAAGAAAGTTATCTGGTAGCTGAGGAAACAGTTGAAGTTTTTATTTTGGATGTATTATTTTGTTTGCTTAATGAAACACTTTTATTCATCTTTAATGGAAAAAATTAAATTATGAAAAATTTTATCATCCATATATATATATATATATATATATATCTATATATATATATATATATATATACCCATACCTCATTTTACGGCCCAGATACGTTCCGGAAAAGTTGGTCGTAAAGCGAAAAGCCGTATGAGGAATCAATTATTTTGATAACAAACCCATATAAGTTTATAGGATCTGTTCCAAATTTTTATAAATAATATAGTTTTTAGTTCATAAAGCATTTTATTCTTTTTTATGTCCTTTAAAAATGCTTACATAAAAATAAAAGTATAAAACAATGTAATAATAAACAGAAATTAAAACAATAAACATATAAACAAAAAACAATAGAAATCATATGCTGATATGTATGCGTACATATAATCAAAACTTAAAATAAAATGTTTAAAAACTGCTTTAATGTGATGACGAACATAAACATGAAGAATAACTAAGCTATAATATGCTGCCGACATCACTTTACACTGTTGTGGACGTATAACGAAAAACTGTGGGCCGTAAATCGAAAAAGTGCCATAATTAAAAAAGGCCGTTACAGCAAAATGCCGCATAAAGAGCGACCGTATAGCTAGGTATATATATATATATATGTGTGTGTGTGTGTGTGTAATATCTAAAGGCGTTAACTATAATAAAATATATTAATTAGGGTTAAAATTAGGCAAATTAGCATTGAACAGTATTTACTTTTAGAAATTCACTATTTATTAACATCAGAGTCAACAAATGGCGATACGCTGTCTATATCTCGGTTTAAGAGAGTCCTTAAGCTAGAACACCAATTACGTCAACAAAATTACAGGCGGGAAGCGCATGACTATGATATCACCAGATCACGAGCTGCAAAACACCCACGCAATTGCAGCGCGAAAAAAGAACAAAGACGCAGGTTAAGTAGGGTCGCCGTTCTATGTGGACGCGCGTGACGTGGGCTGAGAGATGAGGGAAATGGCGAATTAGCTGGATTGATTAGAGTTTTAAGTAAAGTTAAGAAATAAAGTCCTTAATTGTTGTTATTTAAGTGTTAGTTCTTTGACACAGGCGTATCGTTGTTGATTGCTAGTTAGAGTAATTAATTAGATAAAGAGTTACGGGATGCAAGCCCCGTGTCGTTAGTGTGTGTTCGCGTGCGTGCGTGCATGCGTGCGTGTGTGTGTGATAAAAAGTTAACTTTCTCTGACTCTCCGTTCTATTCGTGATTTTTTTATACATTATGAAAATTTTCTAATGTTATGAAGACGTGCTTTTAAATATCATTTTAGGGGAAATGAGTAATTCTGTGAAACTACGAATAGTGAAATCTCTTGAATACCTCCAAGACATCCCCGAAACCTTGCTTTTTGAAACTTTAGAAATTATTTAACGTATACAAAAGTTAATCAGTACACTGTGTTGTAACAAAGTGACTGAAAAAAATCAAAAATTCTAGTTTCAATAATATGTGTAATATAAATAAACACACTCAGTTAACGAGAAGATGTGAGTAAGGTACATATACGTATAAAATATGCATTACACATACAGTTTATAATTATCAGTAAATTTATTTAAGGTTTTCAAAACACAATTGTTAACAACATCGCACTATAGCGTAGAGTAGAGTACCGTGTTCTATGAACTTTAATAATTTTGGTTTAGCAGCACACTACGCAAAAGATAAATTTCGAAACACATAATTATTGATAGCAAAATCTCAAAATTACGAATCCACGAAAATTACCGTATTTATTTCTTGAAGCAAAATTATGATCTAAGTTTGTGGCAATAATTGTTCGTTTGGAATTCGTCATAATTAAATTTAAACTAATTTAAATATCATAAAGCAACGTATTTTGAATTACATCAAACATACCTATAGCTCAGTATCTCAGATATGCAATAAAAAAACAAAAATTCAAATCTGCAAACACCAAACACGACTCTGAAATGCCCCGCCTCTGAACTGCAAGATTTCACACAGAAAATTAACTGCAGAAAAGCCGCCGTCAGTTTTACTAAAGTACACGCATTCATTCTACTTTACTTCGGTTTTCGCATTTCGAACCTGGGCTACATTCCCGTGGTTCCCGGGATTACTCCATGTTACAAATTTTTCCCGATTAAATCCTCAGAGGTGGCTTCGAGAGCTGCACACAGTTCCTCCCTCCTTCATATTTAAATCATTTGATTCCGCTTGTGTCCCAGTGGTTTCGATTTGTTCCTTGCCATATTCTTCCATTGTTTCAGCCCATCGTAATTGAAAAGGAAAATCAATTTCCCGCGACTGCCGAGCAGAGCTTTGGGTACCCGAAAACGGCTTTATAATGCAAAGTTGAAACATGTGAAAACATCGAACGCCAGATTCTAGATATATATAAAACAGCTAGAGCTGGAAATGCATGTTATTAATGTTTTAGCAACTGCTTACGCAAAAGTAGTCTTCCCCGCATATTGGAAGGAGTGAAGCTACTCTTTGACATTTATATATATGAAGTTTATTTCGGTGATTTTAGTCTATTTGGGAGCGCGCGGCGGTCGCGTACATGTGAATTCGTTGGAAATTGACGATAGGATAAAATTTCGAACACCGCTTCTGTCTGAGGTAAAAAGTTTTAAATATTCAGAGCTGGTTGAAAAGGTGATTTCGCAATGGATTGACTTATTTATGAATCTCGATTAAAACGAGGAAAATTAATATTTTAAGATTTTTTTTGTAAGGTTGGATGTTATTGAATTACGTACGTCAATATACTGAAGTGGCTTTTGAAATATAGTAAATCTTTGTTTACCAATCGTATGTGGATTTCTTGTTTGTGGTGTACATAAGTAATTTATTATTCCTCAAATAAGTAACTACTAACGACAGTCTCCTAGGACCGCCATCGAACTTGGTTCTTTAAATCTCTAGCCCGGTATTTTACCAACTGATATGTCGGAACTGCGAGGAATACCCTTTTTATGACTGAAATTCCTCACATATTTTCTTCTCTTTTTGTGCCAACGGCGCAAGATTTCAGCCTTTATTTATTTTCCCCATTTATTTCATTTATTTTTTCCTGACAATCAAAACTTTCATTACATCACAGATTTGTTATATGCCTCCTAATGGCTTGCTATGAATCTTTTCAATAGTTAGGAACAACTGTAACGGCCCCTTACTCGGATCAAATTCCGACCCGGGTCTATTGACCTCACGGTCTTTTTTCTATCACCTGAACTATCCCCGAAATTAAAAGGATCTCTCATTTTATAAATTATATTCTGCTAAAGCTTAAAACAATCAGGACACATTTATAAAAAATTCTAATTCAGTATACATTCTTTAAAAAATCCTAAAGTAGCTTACGTTTATATAAAAAATCCTATTCCGCTTTGAAAATAAAATTAATATAATGATATTTTTGGGGAAATTCAGGGAGTTTCCGAAAAATTAATATAATGACATTTTGGGGGTAATTCAGGGAGTTTTTATGATTGACCATTTATAACAACAGACACTTCTCTAAAATTTCCTCTTATCAAAGTCTTCTAAATGCGAGTATCATTCAAATGTAATAATTATATTATAGAAAAAATAATCATTCAAAAATAAACAAAATGAAATATTCAAGTGTTAAAATATCCTGAGTAAAATATGAAAAAGATGACATGATTTACCGACGATTTTTGGTCAACAAAATGTATGTCGGAAGAATTTGTAATTGATATGATATTATAATTACTTGACGAATTTCGATACTTCCGATATTCTTTCGAGAATAACCGAGGTGTTGCTTCTAATGAATTTCTTTTATTTCTAGCAATATAATAAGTGATTAACAAAATATACGACTGAAGATATATTTGGAGGGTTAAAAATTTCCGCCAGTATCTGCAGTTGATGTCAAAGTATAATTGCTCGATGAGTTTCGATATTTTTGACTCTCTTTCAAAATTTTTCTTCAGAGGAATTTCTTCATTTCTAACAATAAAAAAAGATCTGAAGGGAAAAAAGAAGAAAAAAATTCTTTTAGCTTTTATCTCCGCCTCTTTGGTAGACTGCACATTTTATTACATTTGAGGCATCTGTTTCTTACTTATGCTATTTGTTATTTAAAATACCAAGAAAACTACAATTAATCTTGTAAAAATATAAGCATCTTCCTTTTATTTAGATTTATCTTAAATTCATGATATGTATTTAAATTTATTTACACTGACTTCACGATTTCGTGATTTATGGTTTGGTTTGGAGCGCTACGGCCAATTGTTTGCTACACTAGGGCTAATTAGACCGGGACCTACTGCTTAAAGCCAATTCCGAACGGATACAAACAATATGTACCAAGAATCAGACTCGAACCCGCAGCCTTTGGTACCGAAAGAAAGCGCCCTAGCCATTCGACCATCATCCGGCGCATTATTTATGATATTGAACTCTTAAAAATCTAAAATTAACAAAATAATGTTACTAGATTCTTTATAAAATAATGCATTTTTGCCATTTAATTATAATAAAAAGTTATTTTAACAGAAAATTACTGCTAAATAGGCTTTTGTGGTTTATTTCACCATATGTAATCTTTTTTTTTTAGATGGAAAGTTTTTATCATATCTATAATGAGTCACGGGTGCTCGTCATCGAAATATCTAGCCTGTTTTATGTCCGTTAAATGAAAGTTTTACTGTACCCAATAAATAATTCTACTCTGTATATCAGTTACACGTTCGCTTTTATGAAACGCATAAAGTATTTCTTTTTCTCCCTACCCTTAATTTACAGGCAGTCACAATATCACGATACGAAATAGCTGTAGCATGAAAGCGGGTACTGTTGTCTTATCTATATCCCAAGAGAGCTAAAACATCTGACAGTTTTTGGAACATGATAACATCTTTTTAATTGTGAAAATAACACGATTAATGCCCTGTGTTGGTCTGTCGCGGCCGTGTGGCCTTCATACTTGACGATTATCAGTGCCCGGTTAGCAGTATGACGTTAAATAGGGGTTTCTAAAGACTAAAATTCCACTATCTATTCTTATTGCATTTCATCTCTTGAAGATAGCTTTCCCCACATGTTTAAAGCAAATAACCAATGTACTTTCAGAGTATATGATATTTCACTACGAATGACTGTAAATTTTCATTAGCCTTAAGATCAAATGAGATGAATTTTGAATTATTCCAAAGTGGAAAACTAATTGGATAAACACGTGCAGTAACTCATTCATATGATCTTAACAATTCCTTCTCTGTTAAACAAAAAGTTAATTTTATAACCTAAATGTGAACTTTTGGCTTGAGGATCATGTAGGATTAAGAGGGAATATTGTGAAACTGGGGATTTTACGCTTGACAACTCTGAGGATTGTGCCGGATAACTCTATTTAAAATCTCTCTCAGTTGCACATTGTTCGAATTTCGGTGCTTACAAATTGCAGATATAGCTAAAACAGCACAAAGCAAAGCATAAAAGATTTTATTCATGAATATGAATCTTGCTATGGTCATTTTTTTCCTTTTCGGGATTCGTGTCAATTTGATTTCGCACTATATAATAGCCTTCCATAAGATAATCTTTACCATATTTTAGCATATTCTCAGCTATTATCTATATTGTCTGAAAGTCATTGATTTTGCTTCATTCTCGACAAATGGTGAGTGCAGAAACTAGATGCAATTTAATACAAGGTATTTTAAAATGCCTAAAATTCAAACATCTTTCTAGAAAGGGAGACACTCTCAAAATACTTCTTGTTGGATTTAATTTTTTCTTTCTACATAGGAAAATGGGGATTTATGATTCAATACTAAGCATTAAATTAGAGAACACATTCTAGTCCCTGACTTAAATTATTTATGCACTGAAAAATGAATTATTGTATGTAGCTGTATATGTAAGTGCTATACAGATGGCGTTAAGAAAGTGGCCTGCTAGAGCTATATTTGATTGGATAGTTAAGAACATTAAGGTCATCTTTTCCCTTACGGGATACTAATTTGACAGAAACATTCTGCTTATTTTCGATTGCGAACAGCTACAAACACCCCTTCCTGGAATTCGAAGCGTAGACTCTTCCAAAGACCAGAGCCCTAATCATTTACTCATTTTTCATAATTATCTTTGAAATACTTGATAGACCTAAGAGTCATTTTACTTTTAAGTGATTTTACTACGTCATTTTTAATCTGTTGACAGTTGGTGGGAAGAAAATTGCATTTCATTTTCTCCTATTTAGTACATGATATAGTAAAAAAGATGCAAGATATGTCATGAAATATCAGTTTCCTTTGAAATTAGAAAACATGTTCATATTTAAAATTTTCCCATGCAAAGATTGCTGTATAGTCATTCTTATCTAAAATAAGGGGGAGCACTAGCTTTATAAAAACCATTTTACTCCCACTTGAATTGTCTATTTTATTTTTCTGTTATGAAAAAAAATGGCCATCACAGAAGAACCCTCTATCTTTAGAATTTCGACTGATATTAATACCCGTTGAAGCATCGTTGATGATCTGTGGTACATTTTTAGCTCAAGTATTTACAAAAATCACTTATTATTTAAAGGAAAGAGAGAAAAACTAAAAGGATTTCAATAAATAAATCAACTCATATCGTAGTCTCTCAATTTTTACAATCAAAATAGCACTATGCTCAAATCTGATACTATGTTAATCTTCCCTATTATCTCAGATTGCTTTTATTATGATGCATATCTACTCATACAGATCATACATATATATACGCTTGGGTAGGGAAAAGACAGAGAGATGCATATGTTTGCACTGAATTAAGAAGGAAAATGGAAATTTTGCATATAATCTTCCTAAAACATTTCTAATTTAAGTTGAGGTATGAAAATGCCATAGACTATTATAGTTGAATAATAAATACAAAATCTTATACTTGAAAGATACATAAATAAGTAATCTGACGCTTAAGTTAAAATGTAAAATACTTAAAACATAAAATGTTTTCACTGAATTTCCTTTTATCGTATTTATATAGCTCTTCTCCCACGTCAGTATTTAAGAGTATAGTTTTAATTTTAATATAAACTGCTATCAATGCAAAGGATTTGAAATTAATAACTGCTGTAACTGATTCATTTTTGAAAATATTGCATATAACAGCAAATAAAAACTTTGCTTCCTCCCATTTTAATGCATCTAAGAATTTGTTGACGTAAGCAATGGTAAAAGCTTAAGAATATTTCAAGCCGTGGTATTACCAATCCATTTTACTTGAAATAGTTATAATGTCTTTTATTTAGATAAATAGCGATGCAAAATTAATTTTCTTTACATCAAGTTTACTCTACTCTCTACTTAATTTCAACAGGTTCTTTTTAACATACTCAAAAACAACTGTAAATAAAAACTTTACTGTGAAAGGATTATAATAAAAGATTATTTAGGAAATGTGGACTATATAGCTCATTTCGTTAGGCTGAAGTCTCATGGAAAGAAAGATAAAACAATTATTTGAAAACAACTATTTGAAGCATACAGTACTGAATTCATTCTTATAATATATTCCAAAGAAATGAAGAATCTGTAAAGGCAAGAAATTCTTCATTCAGAGTAACAGTTTTATTTTAAGAGTAATAAAGGATTATTATTCTATCCCGATTGAAATTTAAAAATTTTAATTGCAGCATTATATTTTAAGACTAATAAAAAGAATGAAGTGAAACAGTTATAATTGCAGCATAAAATTATTTTCCTACATAAAGATTGAAATTATATTTGCCTGAAATTTAACTTTGGAGAAATGCAGAATCTGTTTATGTAGATTTTAATTTATGTAGTTAAAAGGAATGAAAATAACAAAATAATGATGTAAAAGAACATATAGAATATCATAATATGGAAACTAAACTAATCAGCTGAAGTACATAGTCTCTTCTTTGCAAAGAACCAACCTTGATAACGTATCTTATGTTTTGACTAATTGGAAAGAAAATGGTTTAATATATATTTTTACATAGACCTGAATAACATATCTGTGAAAAAATTCACTTTCGTAAAGGGTAGATGTCGTTTACACATTTTCAAAATAGATTTTGATTAAGAAAAAAAAAATCGTGTCTGGCACAGATTATCATATGACTGTACTAAACCAGAAGTTTCATATATTATACATTATAATTGCTTTAAAATACACATAATATAGTTTTGAATTGGAAGTTATGTTCATGATGCATACATAGAAACCTTGTAAAAAATGCTGAATCAGTATTTCAAAATGTGAATACTATAAAAGTAGGGAGAATTTGTGATTTGAACTTAGAAATAATCACACCCAATGATTTAGCCTCTAGAGGAACTAAATCTCTTCATAAAAATTATTTGTACTCTTGCTAAAACCTTTCCTTTAGGAAAAATAGTTTCCCTGTACTCATTAAACTCGTGCGAAGTGCGCAGTGAAGCTTGTGCAACCGTTTCATAGTGGAAAGCTTTCAACTTCCCACAATAAAACATATTAAATACTAAATTTAGATAAAACATAAGTTTGCTCGGTCGGGACACAGGGACTAATTGTGGCAAACGTCGGTCAGATCACGTGAGCACTGCATGCTGACCTCTTGAGGATGACCTACACCCCCATAATCGACTGTTGCCACAGCATACATCCTTATTATCAGACAAATCACTTTGCTGCTCCTACGCTGCTTCAAACTACGCGTTGTGGAACTTTTGATTCACTCAATCTTAACAATATTGAAGGTCCTCGTAGAAATGAGCAACCACTTATTTTTGATGGTACGAGATAAGAATTAACGATTATAATTATCTAGCTCTTTCTCTGTAAAATTTAAATTCCTTTTTAACAAAGCCTTTTCTAGATAGACAAATTCTCTGTAGACCTATCAGAAGACTACTCAACAGAGACCAAAATTCTCCAGTTCCTTCTTTGAATAATCTTTGCAACATAAAATGTATATTGAAATTTCAATAAAACCCGTAAATAATTCTGCTTTATTATCATAATATTCTCAAGAGCAAATTGCTAGTCAAAAGGAATTCCTGCTGCTTTAAGAAGACCGACCACCCACACAGCTAAGCAAAATGAAATTCCAAGATTTCAAATCTACTCTACGAATATAATTCTCTATTCTGATTTACTATCACAATATTAACAAGAGTAAAATACTCGCAAAAATGAATTCCCTGTACTGTTGAAAGACTAACCACAGCTGAGATAAACGAAATGATTTTATATCTGCTTTATGTCACAATTTGACTCCTCCTGGCTTATATTTATACACAATTTTCCTTTCTGTGTCACCCAATAAATAATTTTTGCAACATGAATACTATATTGAAATTTCTGTAAAACATCCTAAGTAATTCTGCTTTATAATCAAATTATTCTCAAAAGTAAAGCGCTAGCTAAAATGAGTTTCCAGTGCTGTAAAAAGACAAACCACACGCAGTTGAGGTAAGCAAAATGAAATTCCAAGAATTTAAGTCCAATCTATTACAATTTGATTCCTCCTGGCTAATATTTAAAGATAGTTTTCCTTTCTGTGCCAGTCCATACGTAATTTTTGCAGCATAAAATGCATATTGAAATTTCAGTAAAACTCCCCAATTATTCAGCTTTATTATCACTGTATTCTCAAGACTAAAATGAATTTCCACTACTATAAGAAGACCGATCACACACACAGCTATTTCAAATGAAATCTCAAGATTTTAAGTAAACTCTATCACAATTTGATTCCTCCTGGCTAATATTTAAAGATAGTTTTCCTTTCAGTTCCAGTCTATACGTAAATTTTTCAGCATAAATTGCTTATTGAAATTACAGTAAAAAGCCTCAATTATTCAGCTTTATTAATAGTGTATTCCCAAGACTAAATTGAATTTCCACTACCGTAAGAAGATCGACCACACACACAGCTAAGCCAAATGAAATTCCAAGATTTTAAGTCCACTTTCTGTCACAATTTGACTCCTCCTGGTTTATATTCAAAGACAGTTTTCCTTTCTGTGCCAGCCGCTTCATATGAAAAACTCTCAGCCGATAATAATAACAAAAAAAAAATAATAAAACCAGGGACTTCAAGATATGATAACAAAGTCGGAGAGGAAGAGGACGTGAGCGGGGGTGTCACAGTGACCTCTGACACCAGCGTTGTAGCCCTGAGAAGCAAGTGTCAAAAGCGTAGAGGGATTATCAGAAAAGCCTGACAAAGTGGGGTCTCGGAAGCTGGGGTGAGTCAGGGGTATAAAACGAAGCGTAGGCAAGCGGTATTAAACGGAAGTGGTTATGAAGATGCTGTCACTCCATAATTGTCACAATAAAGACGTTATTGGCAGAACTTTATTGGATAGACGGGCTGCCATTTTTTACCCTCTTTTTCTAACTATATTGAGTTTATCTTTTGGAAACAAGCTCAACAGATCGATATAGGAATTGAGTGAGGTGTTTATGATATTACATTTTATTCATTATTCAAAAAAATTATTGAATTATTAGCTTATATAAAAGAGCTTATATATACTAAAGCCTCGTAAATATTTATCACTTCAATGCGGTTAAATTTTGATGGAATCGGTGATAAATAAAAAGGAACTATATCGATACAAAATATTTCGATTTCATATCCCCTTAACAGGTAAAGATTCTGTCATGGCTTAATGGTATCAAGGCTAAGTGGCAATCTTCAACACCATTGCCTAGGCTAAACTTGCCCTCTCACGTCCGGGAAAAATAAAAAATGGAGGATTAGTAACTAATTACTAATTTTTCGACGAAAGAAAAGATAAATGAAATAACCTAAACAACAACCGACATAACATTTATACAAGAGTGAATGCAAGCTAGGCTAGGGAACAGGTAACAAATGTTGTCCCCACCATGGATCCGCAATCACAAAACCCAAACAGTTTTCTTATATTCAAATTCAAATCTTGTCTAAATAAATTTAGAGACGTTTCTCCTATCTACTCTGTTATGCTATATAGTTGGCCTCTGGGTGTGGTGACAGTCTTTTCCCTAATAGTTAGATTCTGCCCTTTGTCTGAATGTTTGTTACGAAACGATAGGAACGATAAAGAACGGTCGGCAGTTTTTGCCGTTTATCAAATTTATATATATATATATATATATAGGGGTTACAGGTGAAAAACACTTGATTTTGAGAAAATGCTGATCAAAGATTATTTTCTATTAACTTCTGTGCTATTAACAGTGTAATATCAAATCAAGCTATAGCATAGGCGCTTTTTTGCTAACTACAAGCCAGTCTTGGCTCTCATATGCTTATTTTATATTATTATTCTCAGGATGGGTAGTGTGTTTCACCTATATAAATTGATAGGCTAGAGTAATTAATGTAATTACATAACTTCGAAAAAATAAAATAAATAAAGATATGAATTAGTGGGTTTCATCACTAGAAACGTCTTCTTTTTGTGGTCAAGAAAAGCTGAAAATCGATAATTTTGACTTAGTGTGTCTCACTTGTAACCCCACGAATATTATATATATATATATATATATATATATATATATATATATATATTGCACCTACTGACGTAACTCTTGAATATACACAGTGAACAGAAAGTGGAAGAAACTGATAATCAGAAAGAATGCGAGAAAAAAGAGTAATGGCTGCATACAATCTTACATCTCACTTAGCCTTCAGCTAACGGGGCCCTTTTTTCGGATTCCCTCTTTAGAAAGGGAAATTTCCTACCCCCTTTGTAAGAAAGGCCATTAAGGTAGTTATATATACATATATATATATATTCATTCTTGGGCCCGTATTCTTGGGATACATGCTATTCAGCCCCGTAAGGAAATGGTTAATGAGAGCATTTACCTTTCTGTAGATTTTTAAGTAGATGAAACATTATAATTATCTAAAAGGAACTAGAGTTGTTACAACTGGAGACGATGTTTTAAATTTCATCATTATTTCTTTTTTAGCTTATGGAATTTGGGGGGGGGGAAGAAAATTCAAGAAAAAGATTTTCATTACTTGAAACTATAAGTTTTGAATTTCATGAAGAAAACAATATAAAAAGCTGAATATAAAGAAATGAGAAAATTTTAGAAGTTTCTCTTTCTAATTATAAAAAAAATATATACCTCTTTTGAAACCTAATGAAGAATTTTATCGCTAACACAACATAGCAAAAAAAGTAACTTTTGAAACACCACCCTTTTTTCCCAGATACTGATACATCATAAAGAATCCAATCCCGTGTAATATACGGCAAAAGAAGAGCAATATATTAAGGGCGAAATATCCTTATTTTTGATGGCCGAACTGGAAGATGCAGCTAAGTATATGGCACGACCCTTAATTTTTGAAATGGAACATACATTACACAAAGTGCTATTTCGCGATCCGGCGATGAAATATTCAAGCAAATTACGTAGAGTGAATAGAAAGGATCAAATGTTTAGGATGAGGAGAGGACTTTGGGAAATTTGTATCAAAATAAGGATTTTCGCACGCAGAGAGATTTTTAAATAAGTGAAAGTGAGGGTTTCTCTTAGTTTAGGATGCTCTCGGATTCTTGGTTTATTTACATTTGCTACCCCGTTATTCAGGGCATCCCAATAAAAGTTTAGAGAAAATGCTTCACAGGAGTATCACTTGCAATTTAAGGGATATAGATCAGCAACGAGAGCATGTGCTCTGAATAAAGAGTGTTGTTCTGATTGTAGCTGTCTCATTTACACGAATTGGTGAAGAAGTTTTCATTTTGTTTCCTTTTGTGTTTTAGCTTTGGTGAGAGTTCATCTCTTAGCTGACGATGCTTGCTTTTCTTGTATAAAAATATTCTTACACTCAGAATAGAGTGAATTCAAAAGCCCCACATTTTTTGGAATTTTTTTATGCTGATTAAAATGTAGATGTGCATGCATACTTGAGTAAAATATACAATGTGAAATTCACTTCTGTTTTATCGTTACTTATTGGTCAATCATTTAAATTGAAAGTCATCAAACAATATTATATTAGCGATGTAATCTAAAAATCCTAATTTTATTGAAGAAATTTACACGAATTGGGGAGTTTCGTTGTGTTTTTTTGTTTTGGTGAAAGTTCATCTTTTAGCTGATGAGTCTTGCTTTTCTTGCATAAAAATATTCTTACACTCAGAGTAGAGTGGACTCAAAAGCCCCTCATTTAAATTTTTTTATGTTGATTAAAATGTAGTTGTGTATGCATATTGAGTAAACTATCCGGTGTAAAGCTTACATCTGTTTTATTGTTAGTTATTGGTCATAACCATTTAGATTGAAAGGTATTCAACAATATTTTATCACAGATGTAATCCAGAAATCCTAATTTTTAGGGAGTTTCCACGAAAACTTTTCATTTCGCTTCGTTGTGTTTTTAGCTTTGGCGAAATTTCCTCTTTTAGTTGATGATGCTTGCTTTTCTTGCATAAAAATATTCTTACACTCTGAATAGAGTGGATTAAAAAATCACTCTTTTTAAACAAAAAATTTTATGTTGATTGAAATACAAATGTGTATGTATACTTGAGTAAAATATCCATTGCCAAGCATAAATCTGTTTTTCATTAGTTATTGGTAATAACCATTTAGACTGAGACGAATTTGACAATATTATATAAGAGATTTGATATAGAAATCCTAATTATACTAAAGAAATTTACACGAAATGAAAAGTTTAATTTCGTTTCATTGTATTTTCATCTTTGGGGAAAGTTTGTCTTTTAGCTGCTAATTCTTACTTTTCTTATATAAATATATTTTTACACTGGGGAATAAAATGAATCAAAAAATGCCTCTATTTTTTAAAAATTTATGCCGATTAAAATATAGGCGTCTTTGCGCATTTGATTAAAATATTCAGTGTAAAGCTTACATTTGTTTAATCGTTAGTTATTGTTCATAACCCTTTAGACTGAAAGGTGTTAAACAGTATTACATCAGAGGTACAATCTAGAAATCCTAATTTTATTGAGGAAATTAAATTGAGATTGATCATGATATTCTGATATAGTTTATAGAGTATGAAAAAAATGAAATAGAAAGGTCACAGAAATTCATCCTTTAAAATGAATTTCCGAGCGATGACCTTTAAGAATTTAGTACATGCGGCAGGCAAAAGTAATATTTAAACCGAAGTAAATGATAGATTTTTCTAAAATGACAGAAACTAATATCAATTCAAAAGATATTTACCAGAGTGGGCAGGAAGGAATGTGTAAAAATATTACGTAGTTAGAAAACGTCTAATCGCTCAAAAAAAATCTGCTTGTTTGACACCGAGAAATAAGTTTCGTGTGGTGGTAATTCAATATGTGTGAATGACAATTTTCTAAATAATCAGAAAAAAATTGATAACAATTCAAAGAATACTTTTAGGAACATGAGTTAAAACACATTTAGGGACATTTAGGGACATACCTCCATTGAGGCATTTCTTAAATAAAATATTGTGTTGCAAATAAGTTTAGAGTGGTGCCTATTTACCTCAGCCACTTTAGTAAACTTGTATTGCTCATTAAACGCTAAACTTTTCTGTTACGAAAATAAACCAAAAACAACTTTTCACCCATATTCATTTTATGTTTAAACAATTCAAATAAAATTTAATTGTTAAATGAAAATGGATCAAATCTGCTATATAAAAGTGTTTTAGATTTGTCAGTAACTCGCAGATCTAGAGTATGTATTTTTTATCCACAGTATAATGTATTTCGTTGCTTTTCAGTAAATAAGAATAATTTTGGTATTTGTCTTCTCAGTTCTATCAAAATTTTACGCTCGATATTATAGCTATAACCTACCTATTCAAATATCAAATTTTAAATAGCAGTTGCAGAACATAATCCTGAACGTAAGGAAGTTTAGAGCATCACACACCTGCCTCGAAAATAGACAACAGTATGAGAGTTCTTGCATTTTTTATTACTAAATATAAATATAGCATTCGGTGCAAAAATGAATAAGTTGAATTGTAGTACATACAGAAATGCTTCATATAGCTATACTGTTGCTTCAATCTGTAAAATTCATCATCAGTGAAACGTGAAATCTGTATATTTGTTTCCCATCTACAAATTTTACTTTGCAGGGAAATTAATTACAATTGAGGGTGCTCGTTTCCCAACGACGCCGTTAAATACCTTATTCTCTACGCCGGATATGAGCACGTTAAATTTGTAGACCGGAAAATCCTTTTATGAGGTCGGAGAGGGTGGGAGAAGGTGCGATCCACCCAGATGTCACCCCGGGGGATGCTCGGTAAAAATTGAAGTGGCACCTGGCTAAAGTCGGAATCCAGCCCTTTTGTTGCCATTGTAAACAGGAGCCGAACCCCTCAACTCGCAAGTCTATATGGGCCTGGTCTGGATACTCCAGACCAGGGGGTACAAGTAACAACAGAAAAAAAAACTGCCTGCCACTGGATACTTTTTCTCCAAATCAATAAAATTGTGTGTGTGTGTGTGTGTGTGTGTGTGTGTGTGTGTGTGTGTGTGTGTGCGTGCGTGCGTGCGTGCGGGTGGTGTGCGTGTACGTGCGTGCGTGCGTGTGTGTGAGTAATATCTTGAATAATATGCCCTCCATTCTAGCATTTAAACCCTCTTTCCCTTTCCTAAATCCAATTCCCAGTAATATTAATTTATCGCTTTAAAAACCTTAGCCACAGAACTTTCCATGAATCACATGCCTTTGCATTTTTGTGCATGTATATGTCCGAATTCAGGAGTGGGTTAGCTTCCTGAGCCCCTAAATCTGCTGACCCTACCAATAATAGTCACATGTCTACCTCGCCCTCTCGCGTTTAATGTTGAAATGTGATATTATTCCGAGCCGTTCTTCTGGAATGAACGGATGTATTTTCGCTCTGATAAACGATGTACTAAGGAAGTTTGGACCGATTGCATTTAAATCTAATTTTTATTCCTTTCAGGCTGAATCTAGCTCCAGCCATGTAAATATGAGCCAGTTTTCCCTTTCAGGTTATAATTTAAGGACGTGATGTAATGGGGATATTGCATACAAACAAACACACACACACACACACACACACACACACACACACACATATATATATATATATATATATAATATGATCTTTTCAAACATTCTTTTCTTTTCCTTCAATATTATTATCCCCATAATGAAGAGAAACAGAGTCCAAAATTCCAGTAACGTTAAGATTCTCTACAACCTTCTCTCCAAACCACCAACGTGACCACCGACATTAATATCACAATTTTTTTAGAATTAAATGAACTAGGCGTAATATCGCTTTACAGAGCATTACATTCATCTCAATAATTAGATGCCACACCCTTGATTCACGTCATTAGCCAAGTGTCATCTGGTAAACCAGACCGTCAGCCCCGTTTTCCACGAAAGTTTTCTATTAACAATAATTCTCCTCCCTATATGCCAATGTTGACATAGGAAAGAAGTAAAATAAATAAACTAAAAAAAATTAAAATCTGTGTTAATACATTTTACATTATTTGCAGAATTATATTTACTGTTAAAAAAAAGCATTTTAGCATACATATATATCAAAGACAAGTCATTGAACCCACCACATCTACCCGCTAAGTGAAATACTGTCCCACATCATAGATCAACATTTTAAAATTTTTTAACTTTGTTGCCTGAGAATTTTGATTATTTTGAAATTTTTAATTTTAATGCAAAATTCAAAATTAGGTAGGTGAATCTTAGGTAGATGAAAAACTTTAAAGTACTAAATTAATTTCTGATATATATTTGATTTATTAACATAATCTTTCTTGTTAAATTCTTTGTAGTTGAGGCTCGAAATTTCTTCCGTATATCTTTCAGATCGTCTTCTTACTAACAAGCTGGTTTCCAAATTTTGCCCGATCATCACAATCAGTTAATTCGCAGAAGTCAAGGTCTTGTCACAGACTAACCTGTAAACTGGATTATTAGAAGTTCGTGCTAAGTCTGAACCACTGATAATCCAATTTACATATATGTTTGTAGCACAAATATCGTATACTCGAATTCGTTCACACAAAAATCTCATTTTAAGAAATGACTTTTCTTGGATTACTGATCATTAAAATGTAAAAAAAGTTCGTGGTCTAGTATTCTATGTATTCACCGGTTTGTTCAGTGTTTTGCGTATCGTATGAAAGCTTAGTTTGTCTTTTAGTAACATAGTCATTTAGAGTAATATTCACATAGCAGAATGATTCTCTGCATGGTTACAAGTAAGAAATTCAAAGCCATGAATCATCTTATGAGTCATGTGTTTGTGTCATATGTTCTTTAATTTTTTAATACATTTTTTAAGTTAAAATACGTGGTAACTTAAACATAAAAACATATTTTATGAAAATTTATTCCGGGTTATTTTTTTCAATTCATTTGACTTTTGTATGCTGCAGACTTAATAATCCTTTCTGTGATTACCGTGTTTTTTGGTAATGCATTTTGACAACAAATAATTTAATGTCATATGTCATAGCAGCAAAATGGTTTAATACATGAAAATGAAGCTTCGTTAGTAGAGCTCATTAAAGTTAGTTTAACCCCTGCAACATAGTTTTGAGAGCATCACTATTATTGGCTTTAATCACAAGGGAGAAATGTAGGCAGCACTCGATCGACTCATTGGAGAAAAATGTCTGCAAAGTGGTGCATTGCATTAACTCCCTAATAATAAGTGATGATATTGACACGTTTGGGCTTCAAATGCTAATGTTATTTTAAGATAGTTTTATTATCTTCGTCAATTCATATTTTTAAAAAATTCTTTTCAAGTTGAGTAAAACATAATATTTTACTAGATGTTAAAAGATAATATTAGGGCTTCGGAAAAAAAATATTTCGTTGGGGATTAAAAGTTTAGGTTTTGTTATTGGTCAAAAAAAATTATAGATATATATATATATATATATATATATATATTTGCTTCAAACATTTTACCTCTTTTTTCTTTTTCAGCTGCAT
Source organism: Dolomedes plantarius (assembly GCA_907164885.2). Classification (NCBI taxonomy): domain Eukaryota; kingdom Metazoa; phylum Arthropoda; class Arachnida; order Araneae; family Dolomedidae; genus Dolomedes; species Dolomedes plantarius. The sequence goes on along the minus strand of OU015496.1, from coordinate 84,042,572 downwards.
TAAGTGCAATGAATCGTAGGCAATAAAAGAGAACATTAATGCTTTTAAAAAACATCGATGAGCTTGAATTTAAATTCTAGTGCATTTGAAGAAATTCTTATCATCTGCGACATTTCGATTTTTTTTTGTTTGTTCAATAAGACATCATGCTCTGTTAAATGGTCACAGATAATTTAAGTTCCTCTTACATGATAATGTTGCTTTAATAAAGGATTACATTTTATTACACTTTTACTTTTTGAGTAGCATTACATATAACATCCTGATGCATGTTAAAAGATAATGTTATGGCTCTGAGAGGATATATATATATATATATATATATATAATGTTTATTGCATTTTGTAATTGTTAATTGTAACAAACTCCCGTAGACTGTTTTTTCACTTTTGGGGAGATGGATGTAAAAAGTAAAATTATCTGCTAAATAACAAAAGATAATGTTACGGGGAAGAAATTGGAATGTAGAGCTTATTTTTTAATGCAATGTTTTACTCTTCTATTCGACAATTTACTTTTTTCTTTTTTACGTTGTGGGTAGTACATTGCTTTGACAGATGGTAGCAGAAAATATTTCTTTCTAAAGGACCCACGCAGAATTTTAATTTCAGTTTATGTACATTTTAAAAAATCGTTATCACCACTGAAATTTTATATTTTTATATTTTAAGTTGTATAAAATATCGCTTGCAGGGAAATGACAAAATATGGTTTTAAAACATTTAAAAATTTGTGTTTTTATGTTTAAATAAAGGCATAGTGAATTTTTTTCTTGTTTTTTATGCTTTTGAGTTGCATAAAATGTTAAGTTTTGTTAGATGATATAGGATAGTATTTGTGTTTCTGATAATATGTCATGCTTTCGCATTCAGAGTATTGTGGCAAGGATTTATTGTCTGAGACATTTTCATTTATAAGGAACATATATGGGTTGCAAAGAACCCAAATATGTGTTTAGTTTTGAAACATTTTTTGTTTTTAAACATATTTGGGTTGCAAGGAGTTTATTCTACTAAAAGATGACTAAAGCAGTTAAGTCTATCGTAATCATGTCGTAGAGCTTTGTTTTTTTAAAACGATTTTAAAATAGGTTTTATAGTATCATCTCATTCTGTTTCTATATTGGGAATATAAAAATTTTTGGTTGTGTTCCGTAAAATTAAATTTTCCATTGATCGGCTGTATGAATCTTTTGTAGGTAGTACATTGTGATAGCAGATAATATAAGTTCTTTCTAAAGGACCCGCGCATAATTTTAATTTAAGTTTAAGTATATTGTTAAAAAGTGTAATTTCCTCAGAAATTTTATATTTTTATATTTTAAGTTGCATAAAATATCGCATGCAGTGAAATGACAAAATATGGTTTTAAAACATTTAAAAATTTGTGTTTTATGTTTCGATAAAGGCATAGTGAATTTTTTTCTTGTTTTTTACGCTTTTGAGTTGCCTAAAATGTAAAGTTTTGCCTAAAAGAGTTGCCTAAAATGTAATTTTTTTAAATGTATTGAAAAATCGAAAAATTTTATGTAATTTTTTCAATCTAAACTATATTTTTTGTACATTTTTTGGTTGTACATTAAACTTGAGTATATTATTAATTAAATTTGACCAAAAAAATAGTTTCTATATGCATATTTCTTAATTTTATAATGCGCGAAACATCCAATGATTTTTTTCCCTTTTTAGTAATGTGTACATTTAAAAATAAAATCTAAAAATTATTAATGGATTTACAAGTTCTATTTTTGTATAAAATATAACTGAAGAATTTAATTTTCATATAAAACAAAAAAATTATTTATATATATATATATATATATATATATATATATATTATTATTATTATTATTATTATTATTATTATTATTATTGGAGTTTCAGTAGCTCAAATTTGTTCATGTTTACGGTCATTTCAGTGTAGTCAAAGGTAGTGTGTCCCCTTAAAATGTCATTTTCTGGGCCGACAAAGATAAATGCTACTCTGCTTCCTCAATCAATTTGCAAAAATTAAAAGTCTTTAAAATTCTCTGAAAAAGTTTCGAGAATTTACCACATCGAAAACGCTACGCTATGCTGTCGCCTTACGAGGCAGTGGCTTCATCACCTTCAATTTCGTGCCCCACCCTCGAGTCATTTCGTTTCGGCAAGTGTCGCATAGAACGGCAAATCATCTCAACCCCTTTCCTACGAAAATTCTTCTTTGCCAACACGCCTCTCTACATGCCAGATATCCGCAGAGGAGGGGAAAATGACGGGAACCTGAAACTCATCAATGCATTCCGAACTCGCCTCGGGCAAGAAGTAACAAGAGCTCGAGGACCTTGTTATAGTGGGGGGTTCTGCCATCATCCCCTTAATTTTCACGAAATCCCATTCCAGTTAGTTCGCTCCCCCCCCCCCTTCTCTCTGAGCTCTTCCCGCCCAATCATGTTCGCAGTTACCTTCGCTTCATTATTCTGTTAATGGCTAATTAGTCTCTATAATATTTCAGAAGACAGCTGGGTGTCATGCGGAGCTCTCCACCTCCCCCCTTTCGGGCTTTTTCCCTTATCCCCCTCCTCTTGAAATACTGGGACCTCTTATTGTACCTTATCACTAATTCAGGTGATTTATAAAGGCACTGGTTCAGATTTTAATTAAATTTACGTAGGCAAAGATGCCGCTTCTTTTTCCGTCCGGGGCTCTTCCACCTGATATTTTCTGATGCGAGTTACAACCGCGTGCAAAGCCCTTTTACACGACTTGCCCCCGAATTATCTCCGCTAATCACCTAGTAATTATGAGCGTTTTCGCCCCTTTTTATGCTTTAAAACATTAAAGGCGCCAAAAGCGAGATAAATATTTCCGATTCCTTGGCGTCTGGTTACGTAGGGGGGGGGGAGCATTTTTAGGGGAAAAGAGGTCGGGGAGATTTTTCGCAATCTTCCTATTATCGCTTAGCCGGGGCCTATAGTAGAAAGCATCTCTCGCTAACAAACCCTACTACCGTTGCTTTTCTCAACTTAAAAGATTAAATTCGATTAGTAAAGTGCAACTGCAGCTGCTACGGCGAAACAAAACTATTGAGAGATTATCAAGAGAAGGCATTGCAGGGAAAGCTTGTAACGGCGAGGTTACACTCCATTTGGTCCGTGGGAAGTTTTTTTTCTTCTTTCTTTCTTCCGATGAAGCACGTATAATTTGGTGATCTTCTTTCGGGAAGATAATTCATTCGCGATACACTTCCTCGAATGCTATTTAATTAGACAACATTCGTATCAGTTAGGTCTGATTGTCTTTATTAGAAAAAGGGGATTTATTTTGTGAAATTTCCGCAACCGGCAACACAGAATAATTACCAGACTCTGAAACTGCAATGTTCCGCAATGTTCCGGGCGAAATTTTTCCGCTTCCACCCCATTCATAACAGAGATTCTATTAAGTATACTTTTTTTTTGTCCTTAATCCTTATTCGTATCTCATTACCATATAAAATGCATATTTCGGTTTAATATTCGGAGCAAATATTTATATTAGGTTCATTGTTTGCTTTGGTATTTACAATTACTGTTAAATATCAGGATTCTTATTATTTAGGAGTTAATCTTGCATTAGAATATGTATAAATGAATATGCAGATTAAATAGATTTTTGATATGTAAACTTGATTCATATTCTTGTTTGTCCGGTATGGAATAAAATCACCCGCTATTAAATTTCACTCCGTTTTGAAAATGCTGCACAATGGCAGTTCTATCACAATGGAGGGCTATTGCATTATACATGTTATTTGCATTATTTATTCCCAAATGTGAATATTAATGGAACTATTTTATGCATGAAGGAAATCATTAATCATCATTTAAAGTTTATTTCAAGCAGAGATGTTGTTTACGAGAAAAAATATATATGCATGGAATAGTTCTCATGAAAGTTTCAAATGTTAAAAAAAACACCAGATTTGAAAAGATATACAGCTTGGTGAAATACAAAATTATGATGAGGATGACTGACCTTTTTGTATTTCGTATCATGCATGATCAGTACGTAGATTCAATTGCAATTATTACAATTACCTAAATGTACAGGAAACGACATAATCGTTAATATTGATGCATGTAATAATATAATTTAATTTTTGTGACCTGTGACTGGTTTGACGAATCACGTGGTATTTGCGCCTTCGTCAGGGTTGAACGAGTAAATGTCACTTGATGACGTCATTGCTTTGACCTCTATTACTGATTAAAATGTTTAACGCTGACGCTCTAAAGTAATGTAAACGAGGCCTTAGAAGCTGAAAGACATGAAAAATTGAGAAGTAGTCAACATCAGTAGATTTAGCGAGGAAACATGATTGATTTAAGGCGATTATAAGGCCCTTGCGAGAAGTTATAAATCCAAGTTGTAATGCGTTTAGGCGCGAATTTCTTAGTTATAAACACAATCTGCGACGCTAGCTCAGAATAATATTCACTCACAAGGCGGCCTATTTATGTACATGTGATGCAAGAGTTATGCGGAAACACCATATCTGTGTGTCATCCAAGATCAAAGATTGCTTTCGTGGAATAAAATTAGCAAAGTTTCTATAGAAGCCCCAAGAAGTAAAAACTAAAAACACTTGTGCAACTGAATCAAACAAGTGGTGAATAAAGATATTTTGTTTCTTTTATGAACTGCATTTCTGCCACCGTCGCTAAGTTCTGCGTTTATTGCGAAACTGATTATAGATTTGCCACCAACCAGTTAGTGGAAGGCAGTGATTTGAAGGTTAACGTTAGTGAAAAGTAGTGTTAGATGATACTCACATAGCAATAAATCTGTTCTTCTACCTCCTTTTGCCTTCAGTTGTCACTCTTCTAGTTTTAACATCTTGTATTGAAAACATTTTGTATGCTATGCATATATTTTAATTTAGAATATATCTAAGTAAAAGTTGTTTATGTTGTCCATAGTAGGTTTAGAAATATAAAGAATGAAATAAATTGAATGAAATTTTTTGAATAGTTAAAACGTTAACATATATTTATTGCTTATAAGTGCAAAATTTAGCTTAATATTCTGCTAGAATTATTTCGCATTAATATTCTTAACAGACTGAGTCCCTTTTTTTATCTCGGATAAACATATACGTATTTTATTTCCATAAATCAAAAAGCATTTTAAAATTCAGACAAAGCTATCCTTTATTTTGTCAAAAAATGTATTAAATATCTTACTATAGAAAACCTGATGCTTAAACATAACTTTAATGTCCCTTTCTCACAACCAATATTTTAGACATTTTTCCGATAAAATTCAAATTAATTCAAACCCTAAAAATATAACGCGAAATATTCAGGTGTATTTTATTTAGCAGGTCCGCTGCAACACTCTCAGTATATGCAATTCCAATGCACATATATATCTCATTGTTTGATAAAAACTTCACTTACGGATTTCGTTATTGATCCCCACAAAAGGTTTTAAAGCTATGGAGTTTACATATCATTGACTGCATATACAAGAAAGAGAGAAATCTATTATTGGAAAAATTGTCGAAATAAATATAAAAAAAACGGCCTTAAAACCATGTGTTTCCTTTGAAAACTCGAATCTCGCTCGCATCCCCACCCCCTCCCGAACGAAACAGAACTTTCTAAAAGTATTGAACGCTTGATAAAGTAGAAGAATTTTTTTTTTTTGAAGCAATCTCTTGATAGATGCATTTTCAATAAATGCAAAGCGGGGGCTATTGTCTTGTTTAGCTACCCGTCAATCTGACTTCATGTATCTATTCATATAAACTGTATAATCTACTTTTATGACATTTAGCATTTAGCGTTGTAGATTGTCGACTTAAAAAAATCAGTGAAACATTTTCTGGGAGCAGTTTTGACCTCCTAATGTAAAACAATAAAGAAGAAAATGTAAGCGTAGAGATTTTAAATATTTGTCGGAAAAAACAAAACGAGAAATTAACATAAGAATTTAACATTAACGGAATTTAATGGTTTTCTGCATTTACCTGAAAACGGTATAGAGAAATCTCATTAAAAAGAGGCTTAGTCTTTAAATATAAAACAGTTCCGTGACTGACTGACACATAACGCACAGACCAAACCGCTCGACCTAAAGGGCTGCTATTTTGCATGGCAATTCTTCTCATAGTGTAGGGGTGCACTAAGAAAGATTTTTGAAAAATTCTTCTTAGATTTTTTAAATTAATTTTTAAGCTGTTTTTGTAACATTCTTTAAAATTTGCAATTAAAATAATAATTTAAGAGTTATAAAATTTATATCACGAGAAAGATCATAAAAATTCCTTTTAAATGATATCTTTTTCGAATGTTTACCTCCATTTTCTGATTTTTGGTGAATTTTTAAAGATTAAATTTTAGAGTTTAATTTATTAAATGCTGATCCCGTGATTTCATTCTTTTTGTGATACTTTAAACTAATTTTCGTCACGAGCATAACAACGAAATAAATTGACAAAAAAATATTTTGTTTTTCTTTCTAATGCGGTAGACGATTGGACATTATAAAAAAATATTAAAATACAGTAAAAGAAATGCTTCTCAAACTGCACTATATTCTTTAGTATGTTCTATTAGATTTAATTTGAATATTTTCTTCTACATTATTTTGTCTATAAAAATATCCGTTTCTATTTTTTTATAAATAAATTTTTGTTGGCATTAATTGCATACATCGACCATCGTATGTATTATAAATATTTTTTTTTTTTTTGGCATTAATTGCATACATTGAACGTTGTATTTAATTTGAATGCACTCCGTAGTGAAACACGGGTATTCAGCTAGTCTCTCCTAAATTAAAGATATTTTCATCACTACAAGTAATTAAGTTGTTACTGCAGTGTTTCAACAGGCGTGGTATTTTGCTCTCTTCAATAACTATGTATAACAGTACAATAATTTAATTTCAGTTTATTCATACTGAACTTACGGCAAAAAATGAATATACTTCTTCATACAATGTTTCCGAATCTTGGTCTGAGCTAATTCCTTGGTTTCCCTTAAGGATGCTGTGCACTAACCCTATTGGATTCGCCACCTCATTGTTAACCTATGGAGAAAATGTGTCCAAGGATTGCCGACTTGGATTTAAAGATTTAAAAAAAGAAAAACTATACTCCGTACTAGAGAAAAGAAATCTTACACTGTGGGGCCTTTTTCGTTTTTTTTTAAAATGCAAATAATATTTTAAAATTTAAATTATTTGAGGTAAAAATCTGGTATAGTGTGTTTTAAAAGCTGAAAAATTCTTTTGGTGGACGCAATTTATAAAATGAATCCAGTTGTAAGGTGCAGAAAAGTTCAGGCTATCTGAAAATACCATTTTTACTTGATCATCAGCATTTATGTAGCTGTAAATAGTAGACAAATTTTCTCCATAGGTTAACATTGAGATGAGCGAATACAATAGGGTTAGTACACAGCATCCTTAATTGCTGAAGTGTAATCCAATTCTGCAATTACTAAAGTGCAGCTGCAGGTAACTGAACATTTTAGCAATTAAAATGCCACATAAATAAGAACGATTCATATGTTGTATATAAATATACACGTTTATTACTGAAATTTGATATTGCAATGTCTAAATGAATATTAATTATTTTGTGTTCAGGAACTGATATAAAAAATAATGCTTTTGGAAATAAACAGCGGGAAAAAAGTAGACTTAACTAAATATTTCCTCCAGAAATGATGAATAGTTATGTTTAACTGATAAAAGTTTATGAAAATTCTTTAATAGTTTTCTACACGTGTGCTAAAGTGCTTAATGGCTGCGACGGGAAAAAATAAAGTTCTTAAAAGGAAAAAAATTGACTAGACAAAATCTTTCTTCTCTTGTGTGCTTGTCTTGTGCCAAATGAAGCATATCTTTACAATTTTATCACATATATGCTAACAAAAAATTCGCAATATGTAGGAAAATAACAATATAAAAAATGACTATTTAGAATTACCTCTAATCACAATTATATTTAACTTATAAAAGTTTATTGCATGGTTTCGAGACTTTCAAAGTGGAACGACTAATGAATACCTCGATACACTTTCGAAGATTTCTCATACTGTTCTTAAAAATCATATTATAAATGCGTAACATAGAAAAACGTTTAGGTACCGAACCAAAGATGAAACAATATAATTTAAACTTAGCTGGAGGCAGAAAGTTTTAACTTTTAAAATAGAGAAATGTTTAACTTTCGCGAACTATAGCTAATATTTGAAATCTTTAGAAAGTAAAATTTTACTTATTTTCTACCTTTGTGTCCTCTAATGTTAGTGGAAATCTTTCACAGTTTAAGACAAGTCAAACAGTCTGTAAGTCCGTTGGTTTTTCTATCTGTTAGTAATATAAGTGCTTTTCAAAAAGAACTAGATCAATTGACTTTAGTACATGAAATATTATTGCTCTTTAGAATACAAATCGGAATTTCACACTATTAAACAAGTGAATTTTAAGTTGAGGTTAGATTTATAAAATTTTCTTGTGTTTTATTTCTTGAGTACCTTAGCTAAAACTTTTGTTTCTTTTTTTATGAAGTACATTAATTACAAAAGTTTTATTACGCTCTTATACATTATATTTGCAGAAAAAAATTATTGTGATATTTTTACTATTAAAATGTATCTTTATTGTTTTTATCCAATTTTTATTTATGTTTTTAACTTGTTCTGCATTTTTAATAACTTGATGTCCCCGAGTGGCTGAGTGGTTAAGGCATCAACCTACTACGCCGGGGATGCGGGTTTCGATTCCCACATCGGTCTAATTAGCCCTCGTATAGCAAAAAATGACCATAGCGCTCTAAACCAAACCAATCGATTCCCGCATAAGACTTGGTTGTAATTTGAGGAACTCGTCAGTCCTTCGCTTGCAAAAGGAAGGGGTCTAGAAAAGGGAGCTACAATCCACTGTCCATTACCGGTGTCATTGTTTGTAAACAAAAATTATTCTGTGTTTGAGTGTTTAGGTTTCTGTTTCCTGTCTTGTCTTGTCTTCGTTATGTACACTGGTCTGGGTAGGGTATCTGAAAACTCGAACTTTTTATTTATTTATTTTATTTCCAATACAGCAGGCACAGAGACATTATCCTTGGCCAAAAGCACAGTACAGAATACATAATACAAAGCACAAAATTAGATACAAGCAGACACAAGTTCTCTAGCCTCCCAATAACGGGTACAAACTGAAGAAATATGAAGCGCCGGACATTTAAGAAGGTGGTCAGCAATCCTCAGTTCGTCGCTGCTGCATAGGGGGCACATGGAACTATTAAGCATGTTGATTCGATGAAGATGAGCGGAGAGACAGCCATGCCCCGTCGCCAATCTAAAGACGCATCTATACACAAGCGAATCAGCTCCCCCCGTCGCCTCTTGATATATTTTGGTGTCTATTAGCCCCCCCACACAACGTTTGAGAAGTATTTCGTCACTTTGATCATTCGTCTTAAAACCGCTCTCCGGGGCTGACTGAGTACGAATGATCAAAGGCATGAGGGACGCCATAAAACCTCCTCTCGGCGACGGGACCAATAAATCACTGCCTTCCCCTACACTTCTTTCTCTGTTTCGCGAATGTGTGCTCGCAGTGTAAAAGCTGAGACAGCCCAATCTCTTGGGCGTTCAGGCAACAGAAGGATAGAGAGGTGCCGTGATTTTTCCTTTGGCCAGTTCTTTCAGTTAAAGCTTTTGTAAATGTTTAATTTTCGAATTTACTAAATGTGCAGCTGATCTATAGTCAAATGAACTGCACACAGCTTGAGTGACATTAGTGGCTTTTTTTGCCAACTCATCCGCCATCTCGTTACCGTGATTCCCCACTGGGATGTGATACACTGGAGAACTATTACTCGAATTTTTTTAATATCCACCGTTTTTATGGTTATTTGAGGTTTCCAGGTAAAATAATAATTTTAAAAAATCGGTTGTTGATATAAAGTTTTATTACATGTCTTTGAATTCAACTAAAATAAATTGATTAAAAAAAGGAAAGAGAGCAATAATTAATATTTTCAGGTTTTTTCAAATAATAGAACTGCAAATATAGCAGTGCGTGTAATGAATCTTCTGATAGTCGTGATCGTATTGTTAGTCGGCTCCATTACTGTTTGCGCAATAGCCAAGTATTTTGTTAAAAAACTGTAAGACTTTCCATGTTATACGTTAGCAATTGTGGTGAAAATTAAGCAAAACCGAGTTTTTTACGAACTATTTAAATATGGGTATCAAACCATATATTAAAATTTTTTGATAGTTAAACAGTTCTGTAACTTGATTTAGTGTGTAAAGACTTTATATAGGGAATTAAGTATCGTTAAACAGGATTTAAAGGAGCTTAACTAAGCACACTTATTAAATAATTGAACTATATTAATACTTCAGTCCCTTAGAATGTTTTAAATTAGTTTAGGTTAATTTGTCTCGTAAACAGTAAGTTGCAGTTAAACTCTATAATATATTAAGCACAGACTTAAATAGTTAAATATCTAAAAGATTTTAAATAGTTAAATATCTAAAACATCTTAAATAATTAATTGTTATTAGGAGAGGTATTTCCTTTTTTTAAACTGTCGGTTATAACAAAATATACATCAGCTATATCTTTAGAATGGAAGTTTGGTACAAAAGTAAAATTTTTGATATATTAACAAATTTAGCATTAGTATTTCTCTAGAAACTTCAAGTAAATAAATTTTCAGTTCCACCATCTTTATTTAAATAAAATAAAACCCAGAAAGGTAACTACATTTTAACTTTAACGTATTTTGCATCTAATTCAGAAGTACGTGTATTTACAAAATACGTTTTAAAATTTAAGTATAGTGTTGAAGAAATTATTGTGTTGTAAAAGTTGATGAAAATTAGCTTTTACAAAGTTGATTGTAAAAGCAAGTTGATAAAAATATTATGAAAGAAGACTTTTTAAATTATGCTCGTGGTTCTTTGTTTATATTATTTACTTATTTTTAAATAATTTTAAATGAATTTTGAGAGAATTTAAAAAGTTTAATTTTGTACTCATGGAGCATTTACTTAATGTACCAGTATAACAAAAATGGAGATACAGGTCTTCAAGGATAAACAAATTTTTCAAGAAAAATTGTATTTAATTCCAAAATATCATATTTTTTATTTCATTTAAAGATTTATTTGACATCAGAATACTTTAACTGTCGACTTGCCGGGAAGGCTTTTAAAATAATCCAATGGAGTAGTTTTACATTTTTTAAAAATACACCCCAAATAAACGAATCTTTTGAACATAATTTACTCTTAGATAGCAAAGATATTGAGTTTGAAATGTTTAACTACTAGCGCAAAATGAATTTAGCACACTCTTTGCCCTCTCATTTTGGCTGAAATTTGTTTGTTATCGGATCCATCTAATTTATAGCAAGACAACCATATTTGATAACACAATTATGGTATTATTTGCAACTACTATTGCAAATATGCAAATAAATATATCAACAGAAACCTATGAAAATCGGCGTGAGCGGAAATAAGGTGCAAAATCTTTCATAAGAGATGTGTGTACAGGAGAATAGAGTTGTACTTAATTTAAAGTGTTTAATTGTTAAGAAGCTTTTGTTGGTATGATCGCAGCTCTTTTGAAAGTCTTGGGAAATGCAGTATAATTAGGGGTACATAAATTTCGCAAAAAAAAAATTACAATGTATAAAATTTCGCATTTATTCTAATATATATATATATATATATATATACTATATAGTTCCCGTCAAAACTTGACGGAAATAATTGAACAGCTCCAATAAAAAAAAGGTTCATAATATTGTTAAAATATGAGAAATTTTTACAGAATATTAGCTGTTTTTCAATGCGATGTTACAATTAAAAATGTTGTAATAATCCGAGTTTATAATTAAGAAAAAGTCTTTCTTCTTGGAAAAAAAAGCATGCTTACTGCTGATTTTTCAATCCGACTTGCACAATCTAACTAATATGCGATAAATATGCTATGTATAAATATATGAAGCAAAAATAAAATATATAAACTAAGGAAAATCAGATAAAAAATCATACAAATTACTCACGTGCAAAAATACAATAATAAACAGAAATTAAAAACACTATCATCGTTATAGCATGCTTTACGAAAAATCGGTAGGAACAAAAGAACAATTTTAAGCAAATAAATATTCAACTAAACACAATTAAAATGTTGAATTCAGTTACTTAGTTTGAAATTTCCATCCAAATATAATCATTCAGACATTAGGGGAGAACAAAAGCTGGCCGATATGTTACGTCCCACTATTTGAATAAGAAATCGAATAGAATACAAACCGCTATAAAAGTACTATTAAAAGTAAATATATAATGAAATAATAATATAAAATGAAATATATAATAAAATAATAATATAAAATGAAATATATAATGAAATAATAATATTAAAATAATAATATAATGAAAAATTGTTTCATTGTGAAGAAGATTCTCTGATTCAATTTTTCTTAAATTAACGACTATGAAAGAATCACGGTGAATGAATGACTCACTCGTGTTCACATTTTCAATTTATGAGTATATAAAATCAATACTTGTATTACAGCCGTCTGAAAATCGAAATAAAGTTGATTTGTGTTGATATTACGTTGTTTTAATTAAAATTATTTGGGTTTAGATAGCAAATAATCTTTTTGAACTTTATTTTTAACTTGTTAAGCCTAACTCATAAAACAAAATGGGTGCCATTTTGGGAAACTATTGGGAAACTATTAGGGGAATATATATATATATATATATATATATATATATATATATATATATATATATATATATATATATATATATATATATATATATATATATATATATATATATATATATATATATAAATTTCGCTTTAAAAAAATCACAATAACTTTACTTACTTGGTTAGTCAAGCATCAAAATTCTTAGTTAAAAGCTAACATTGTAGTAGTCTCCACATTCTCTTCCTTAAGTCTTTAGCAATAAGAAATAAGCAAATTTCTGGAGTGAGAGATCTCCGTTGAAGACCGTGGATGGTCTTAGATAAGCAATTACTCGTATGTTATTAAATTATTACTATTATTACCTAATTTCGCTTAAAAAGCCGTTTATCAAAATTTTCGCCGAAAAGTAGTAAAAAAATAATTTTCGCATTTATTCGCTCATATCAGCAAATTTCGCACTTTTTCGCACCTATTTCGTCAATACCAAAATTACGTCCCTAAGTATAATGCTTAAATATCTATTGGTTTGTTGAAAAATGCTGAATTTAAACAGCCTTTCTTTTGTTTTATTTTAAAATTTATCCATTTTTTCCGTTAAAGGACGGTGCTAATTTTTTTTTTCTTTTAAGATACATAATTTACTTTTTGGCTCGAAGAAAGAACTCAGAAATAAAGAAACTTAGATAGAGGAATATCGGTGGTTTACCTGCGATCATTAGCTTTTTTTAAATAAAGACATGGATTACAAGCAGATTTTTTTCAAACATAATTAGAAAGCATGTTTTTTTCTAAGAGAGATCCCTTAAAAACTTACCTGAGTTATTCAAAAACAATCGCGAATTTTCATTTAGGTGCGAAACATCTAAAGTTTAGACAAAAGAATCAATTATATTTGAAGTAAATTTAGAAGCATGAAGTTTTATTATATAGTTAAACTGCAGCAACTTTTAAAAACTAATTTGTGACGTTTTGTATATTTTTTTATCATTCTCTTTGCGACAAAGCCCTTTTTTTCGGGGGGGGGGGGGTTATATTTAGTGTTCATCTCCTCATTTAAGGGGACAATAGAACCTGAACCACGATTTTTAAAATTTTCAATTTTTAACTCTATTTACAAAATGAGAATAATTTGAGTTACCTTTTAGTTCAAATGAAGACCCTAAGAACTCAAAATAAGATTTTTTTGGGGTGAATAATGCTTGTTTTAAAAAATTTTTTTCAAAAATTCTATCATTTTCAAAATGCTTCATGTGAATTCAAATTCATTTAAAAACCTTAATTTTATTAATGTAAGTTTATCGTACATATATAAAAATAATTTTGCATCGATTTTTATTTTGTATGAACCTAAAGCCGTAATTTTTTTTCATTTGACTGTCATTTTTTAATGTTTTTGTTTTATTTCATGGCTTTTAAATTGAAAGAAACATTAGAGGTTTCAAAGAATTATGCACCATTTTGGGGCAAATACTTCAGTAAACAATCTTGAGAAATTTGAAAGAAATCAGGAGAAAAGTAATGCGCATGGAGCATTTTAAAAAATTCTAACAATTTTGAAGAATTTTTTGAAAAACAGGTCTTATTCTTACAAAATACTTATTTGTGAAAGCTAAGTGCCCCAGTAGCGGCTCCAATCCAGAATTTTTTTTTTTTTGGGGGGGGGAGGCAACGTCGGCCCTTAGGGTTGTGTGTGTGTGTATATATATATATATATATATATATATATATATATATATATATATATATAACAGTTCCGTAACTGACTGATTGACTGACTGACATACAACGCACAGACCAAACCGCTGGACCTAAAGGGCTGAAATTTTGCATGGCGATTCTTCTTATAGTGTAGGGGTGGACTAAGAAAGATTTTTGAAAAATTCGTCTTAGATTTTTTTAAATTGAATTTTTAAGCTGTTTTAGTAACTTTTTTTTAATTTTGCATTTAAAATAAAAAATTGAGGATTATAAAATTTATATCACGAGAAATATCATAAAAATTCCTTTAAAATAAAATCTTTTTCGAATCTTTACCTCCATTTTTTGATTTTTGGTGAATTTTTAAAGATTAATTTTTAGAATTTAATTTATCAAATGCTGATTACGTGATTTCTTTTTCTGATACTTTAAATTAATTTATCGTCACGTGCATGATAACGAAATAGACAATTTTTTTTCCTTACTAATGCGGCAGACGATTAGACATTATTAAAAAAATATTAAAATACAGTAAGAGATAACTTCCTCAAACTGTACTACATTAACAGTACTATATTGTTTAGTATGTTCTATTAGATTTAATTTGAATATTTTCTTGCACATTATTTTGTCTATAAAAATATCCCTTACGATTATTCTATAAATATATTTTTTTGTTTTTTTTACATCACTTGCATACATTGATCGTTGAGTTTATTATAAATAAATAAATAAATATATATATATATATATATATATATATATATATATATATATATATATATATATTTATTTTTTCGGCATTAATTGCATACATTGACCGTTGTATTTAATTTGAATGTACTCCGCAGCGAAGTGCGGGTTTTCAGCTGGTATGTATATATGAAATAAACATCCTCTCATTTTAAATTTCAACTCATTTAGTATTAGGTCTAGGATTATATAATTTTAGGCTCTGAAAAAAAAATCATCAGGCTTTTTTTTTCGGGGGGGGGGGGCAATTGCCCCTTCTGCCCTTCCACTTGGAGCCACCATTGAAGTGCCCTCGATGTGCTAGTAAAGAATATTCTCATTTTATATATAGAGTTAAATATTAAAAGTTTAAAAAAGGAGGTTGAAGGTCCCTTGTCCCCTTAAAAAAATGGAAAAATAAAACGAATCTAATAGTAATAAAAAGTTTACTCATTATAATTGTCCAAAGTTATCAGGTTCACTCATAAATAACCATTTGAATATTTCAGGGGTATGGAGTTAAAATGGATCTCCAGAGTACGATTTCAACCCATTGCTTTCAGTAGAGTTGAAATCTCTAGAATGCCAGGTCATGCCCATCCCAAGCTATTCCATACCGGATTTCTAATTGCTACAAGTCCATCCTTTCAGGAATTTGAAGATATTACGTCAATTCCCAAGAGTAACATTGTCATGACTTAGTTATAAAAGGGGGGAAGATACTTCCATTTATCAGTTTCACACACATTTTGGGCGTATGGATTCTCCATGTTCCGAATAACTCGTTCGAATATGCGGATAACAAAGTTATTTTCTACAGACATCAGGACACGGTTAAAGTAAATCATTTTGAAACAGAATGTGTGCAACTTCCTTATGCTCACCTGATTTTATTATCTACATAACTAAATAAATATACTTGGACATATTACATGTGTATACCTGAAATTTTATTATATAAAGATTTGAAAACTTCTTTTATTTCAAAGGAAATCAAAATTAAAGGGACCAATAATTGCTTCTTAATACAGATACAATATATATATATATATATATATATATATATATATATATATATATATATATATATATATATTATTTGGGGTAAAGGTCAGACTACAGTCAAACCCTGTTATAACGAACTTCAAGGTTTTGCTCGCTTTATCCAGTGGTTCGCTATATCCGAACCATTAAGAAAAATGCTAGAGGTTACAATATGTTTAACTCATTAGTTGCAATATGTATTCAATAATGATGTATTAAAAAATGATAAAATCTGTTAAAAATGATCATTAATGTATCAAATCGACTAAAATCGATACATTAAACTGACACAATACTAATTAAATTACGTACAGTAGGAAAATGGCGGAATCAAAATTTTTGTTCGTTATATCCTTGAGTTCGTTATGTACCGGGTTCGCTATAACGGGGTTCGACTATATGTAGATACGCCTATATGATAAATATAAAAATTTATTACCGAGGCAACATTACTGAATTTAGGGGATAAATGCTAGTTTAGTTACAGAAAATACCTTTATAATATACAACCATTTCATTTCTTTCAAATTACTCAGTTTTCAATCCAGCGATACAAGGTACTATATTTTATATTCCTCTAATTTAATTTACTGATTATACTGATTTATCTTTATTACATAATTATGTTTCGTAATGGTCCATTATCGTTCTTTTCAATGCCAGACGTTTCTATAGTATCTAATTTCAGGATTTGCCTTCGAACTAGGATTACTAAAACTTCACCTATGAATATGAGACACTAATATGAAACACTAATAGCTTTAATTTGGATCTCCCGATGTCATATATACTTGTCGTTTAATAAATTAAAATTGTGTTAAAATTGTGTTAAAATAGGTTTATGATAACCTATCAAAATGAAATATTTCCTTATTCTTTCCTTTTTTAAGCCCATTAATGGAATAAAAATCTGGACTTTAAATACATTATCCAAATTTATCCATAAATTTTAATGTCATAATAAAAACTTAACTGTATTCATTTCAATTAAATGGTGCCCACAAGGATTTAAGTTCTTTACAATCAAACAAAATTAATTGTAAACTGCATTTTGCTGTAAACAGAATTAGATACTGTTCTTTTGTATTATACAATAAAAACAGCATTTTAAAATTTATTCGCAAGGAAAGTTATTTTTTCTCTATTTCTTAACTGTTCAGATG
Organism: Dolomedes plantarius; assembly: GCA_907164885.2. Classification (NCBI taxonomy): domain Eukaryota; kingdom Metazoa; phylum Arthropoda; class Arachnida; order Araneae; family Dolomedidae; genus Dolomedes; species Dolomedes plantarius. The sequence goes on along the minus strand of OU015496.1, from coordinate 84,025,209 downwards.
AAAGCAGCTGTACAAATAGCGATAAACAGATATAAATGAGAAAGATACTGGAATGATTTTCCTTAAAAATTACGTCAGTTTTTCTGAAAAATTGGCATATGTCGATCTTTCCAAAAATCCTATTTTGGTACTTTCTTCGTAACATTCGAGATAACTTTTGCGAAATATTATTGCCTTTCTACAAAATATTTCCAGATTTACTCTCTTTACATTTACTCTCTTTACTCTCTTTACAGCTTAAAACATCAAAGCATATTAATAACGTCATGATAGCTTACGAATAAATGAAAATTAAAAATGCCTCCATCATTCATAATTAGCATTAAATAATGAACTGCAAAATTAACTTTCTCTTATTAATAACCAACATTAACTAAATCCATCTCAATCTAACGAAATAAAATATTTTATTAATATTCCCCTTATTTTCAACGCATCGTTCTCCAACAAGAAAATCTGCTTCGGATTCATTCTCAGAAGTGTGGCCAGGATTAAGGCGAGAACTCGGTCGGAACGTAACGAGCAAGATTCCTCCAGATAATTCTCGCACCCACACACGCTCGCACTTGTCAAACCAAAAATAATCACTCTCGCCCTTAACAAATGCAAGACTTTTAATCTAGACTCGAAAAGAATTCACAGAGGTTACTTTATTAAAATTTAATTCAAAATAATTCAAATGAATTCCCGCTAATCATCGCCACGCTTCGTGAAATATTCAAAAATCGGGAATTCCTTCCTCTCGGAAGAGCGTCTTAAAACTGGGAACCCGCGCCTAGCAAATCTTGGGGACTCCTTTTCTTTCCGCATGTCCCTCGACTGCGCGCAGCTGCAACATACGGATCCTGTTAGCACCGCAGTGTCACTTCGTCCCGTATCGATAAGCCGGTGTATGGTAATTAACATGGCAAGCACTTCCCAAAACCGTGAGCGTTAATCCGCTTTTGCTGGTGAAAAGACCTCGTCACAAAATCAATTTTCGGAAGCGACTGGGGCCCGCTATTTGCTGCAGCAGCGAGCTTTTCTGTTAACAAGCCTTGCTTGCCCCTTCGCCCAAAGATCTGGTGTAGTTCCACAAACGGTAGTGGTGTAGTGGAGTTTGCCGAAAGCCGATTTCTGTGCGCTGGGCTGTGGCGGTTAAGGCGCAAGCAAAAGAGGAGGAAATATCCGCTTTCAGCGTTTTGTGCCTTATGAAATAATCCGCTTACACCAGGACTGAGTACGGGGTTTGGAACGTATTTAACGGGACGTAGTGACTATAATTCTAACTCCTTTTAAGGAATAGATGCAAGCATTTTTTTCACCTGGAAATCGGGGATTAAACTATCTCTGATATGATATCCCCGCAATGGGCTCCAAGAAATTAAAGAAAAAGTATTGCAAGCCTGATAATGCTGCTGACATCATAGAATCTTTACCAGAATAATTTTGAGAAATAATGCAGTGTATATAAAATAAAAGTCTGTAGAAACGAAACAATTCGGGTTATATGTAAGTATATGTGTATACCTATTTATCTATCGACACACACACACACACACACACACACACACACACACACACACACACATATATATATATATATATATATATATATATATATATATATATATATATATATATATATATAAACTAACCATTGGCGCAACAGTCCTTTATGTACCAGGGCCTGTGGTGGCCATCTCCGCTTTCTTGACAGTGGGCTTGGGGTGTCATAAAGCATATGTAAAACCTGCCGCAGGGCCCCTGCGTTAGTTCCCAAGCATTCCTGGTCCTAATTTTATTGACCCACTCAAGGGATGAAAGGCTGAGTAGACCTTTCCCAGTCGCAGGGTCGAACCTTGGATCTGTGGTGTGGCAGTTTGAAGCTTTTAACCAGTACGACACCCACCGGGCGATATTATATATATATATATATATATATATATATATATATATATATATATATATATATATATATATATATATATATGTGTGTGTGTGTGTGTGTGTGTGTGTGTGTGTGTGTGTGTGTGTGTGTGTGTGTGTGTGTGTGTGTGTGTGTGTGTGTGCGTGTGTGTATATAAAATTGCACTTGTTTCTTTTAATTATTTCAGATTGATCTATCTTTAATACATATGCAGTAATTATAAGAACAAAAAAAAATCTTTCTCTATCATTCAAATTTTAGTTTCATTGGCATGCAAATAAAAACTAACTCTTTGTTTCTTTCCATTTCTATCACTTTAATTTGAACATATTACTGAGGCAGCATAAATTGACCCCATTTTGGTCTTTTAATCCTTTCTGAGCTATTAAGACCCAAATTTTCTAAACTTAGATGTTACAGAAATCTTGTGCACGACAGAAATAATGCAAAATGTAGGAAAAATTGACACATCCTTGTAACCATGTCTAAACTTATGATCAATAAAAAAAGCATTTCCTTGGCAGTCACTTCTCTGTGCCCTCTTGCCTTAACTAGAAAAATAAGTCCCAGGAGAGCAATTCATGAACTACCATTTTCTCGTTTAAAAACTCCATGAACGAGTTAAAAAGATCTCTCCCTATGAAAGGAAAGGAAAGGAAAGATCTCTCCCTATGAAATACTGAATTGTCTGAAGAACTTTAATTTGAATTAACTTCTGGATAAAAATGCAGCAACGTTAAGATGTTACTTGCTCTTGTTAACGGCAAAACTATTTATTGTTTAATTAAAGTTTTACATCGTGGATGATCCGCCTTTGTTGATCAATCATTTGATAGACCATTCTTTCGATTTCTTCTGTATTATGGATATAAAAATTTCATAAAAGTAGAATATATTCTGGCAGTCCAGGAAGTGAGCACTTGAAGTTTGCCAGAACACACTTATAATCAGCAGCAGTTCCAGTCCAATAAATTTTTTAATACAGTAGAGTAAAAACTTTCTAGATTTGAAACTCTTGTTGAATTAAATTTGCTCTGTTACACCTCAAAGACTCACTCATTGAATCAACCAGTACACGTAAGTTTATTCTGTATACATGTAGGATATCAAGGACATAAGAATGATGACGAAGGTATGGTTCCTAAAATATCTCTTCCACATTTTAGGAAGAATAATTAGGCATTTCTAGTAATTTTCGCTATCAGTAAAAAAGAAAGTTAAATATTAATTCAAAAACCAATGTGGATTTAGAAACGAGCAGAAGGATATAATAAATAAAAAATCATAGAGATATTATTTTTTTCAAATATTATTGCATTAACTTTTTTTTAGGAATTACATTACGAAAAGTAAGCTTTGCCATTATACAGGAGGTTATCAAAATAATGGAAACTCCGCTCAAAAAAATCACATGTGCTGAGGCGAACACAAGCCATGACAACAATGTGATCGACTAGTAGAGGTAAAGATAGAGTATCGTCTATCACCCATTAGTAGTAGAGTCGTTGTAGAACCGGCTGTTGTGGAACTGATGTGCAAAATGTCCGAACATAGCAACTTGCAGAAAGAAATACTTATCGGAGTGAGGCGATCGGTGCACCTGTGACTAAAACGTCAGAAATTGTAGGTTTATCAAGAAGCACTGTACCAAAGATAATGACGCCGTACAGAAAGGTACAAGCTTCTAAAGTGAAAAGGAGTGGACGTCTCACGAAGATGTCAAAGAGGAAAAAGAAAACTTGGTACTATCTGTTCGATGAAAATATGATTGCATTATAGCAAATAACCAGAGAGGAGATTCCGATAATGATTCTGCTTCACTAATAACTGTTCGTCGGTGGCTGAATAAAACAGGTAGGTCGTGTTTCCATCCAGAAGCCCTTCCTTACTGATACCAGAAAGGAACTTATCAGGCTGCTACGAACAATAAACACTAAAATTAAAGGATTGGCAACGTGTCATCTTATTAGAAGAATTGAACTTCACATTCTTTCCTTCTAGTGGTAGAGTATACGTTCGGCGAACATCCTCCAAAGCATACTTTCCGACTATTTGACGCCCACAGTCAAACAAGATGGTGACTCTCTGATGATGTGGGGGGGGGGGATACCTCTAAGCATTTCGTAGGAATCTTGATCGTTTTCAAAGTCCTGTGGCATTTGAAGACTACGAAACCATTCTGGTGCACTTATGCATCATATGGTACAGGCGTTACTCCCTAAATAACTTCCATGTTTCCAAGGTGTTAAAAGACCTATGCCTCGGGCGAGACGAGTCAACATGTGGTTAGAAGAGCATGATAGTGAGGCACAGCGTGTATCATGCCTCCCTTAATCGCTTTACCTTAACGTTATTGTAGCGAACTGAGGTTCGTAGTGTCAACCAGTAGATGATTTAAACACACCAGGTATACATCACTCATTACATAAACAAAACAAATGCAATTTATTAATAAAATTGATGATGATGAGATATGTACACTGCACAGATGTAAGATGAACTTCGTAACTTAGGAAATCACACTCGATTTAATCGGCGTGGGGCGGAGTAAGAACACAGAAGTCCGCTAGGCTAGCAGAACTGACTCTGCTTCAATGATGAAGAAAACGGCACTTCGTCCTGATGGGAAAGGGCTCCCCAATAGTATCAACGGCGGTGACCACTGCACGCACCCGGTAGCGATGAAAATATTAAATTAAGGAGAAAGGACTCCTCACTGGAAAATAAGGTAGCAAAGGCTCCTTCCACGAAGACTGGTCTCCGACAAATTAGCGGAGTATGTTTACTCCTGCAGGAACTAAATCGTCGCTGCAAACAGTCACAAGGGACTCAACCTCTAAGGGCGGCAAACCCGGCTGCTCTTAAAACTGGATCCGCTACGTGTCAGGAACTAAAAGACGCAAGCCACGACTGAGAGGTCCATTCTCTTTTATAGAAGAACCTCCACCGGATATTGCATCACTCTCCAGAAAGTCGAACGATCTAGAACAAGTGAGCAACGGAAATGGGTTTCCTGGGGCGATAATGAAATATTTTCCCCGGTCTAAAGCGGCCGCCTTTTTAGTTTGTCCTCCAAGCCACTTCAAAGAGTCTCAAAGGGCCGCTTCGGTAAAATGCGAAGGGCACGAGTCCTTTTGTTTAGGCACGCGACGCCTCCAGGATGCTGCTTAACAATTGATAGTTCATGAATGAAAGCACCTGGAGTCTCCTGTCATTTATAATTGACATCAGCGGTGTCACCCGGCGGCGATGACTAAATCAAGAAAAATGACCGATGTCCCCTAAGGTTCTGTGGAACAAGTCTATCGGATGAACAAAAGGAAAATCGCCGTCAGCATTTTGCCACCTAAGTTGTCGGGATTCTTTTGATGAGTCTCAGGCCGAGATAGAAGAATTTCTTTTGTTAACGGAGAGGTTGAAATGCAATACTCTACATTATTGACAATATGACGAACGTGTTAAAAGAAAAGTACGATCACTGTCTTCCACTCCAACATCTCTAGTATTTGACCATATTTTGGAAGATGATTGGTACAAGAATTCCAGACAGGCTGTCTTGCTGGCAAAAGGTGGACCTACAGCTTATTAACATATGGTTCTGCAGAAACGATCAGTGTTTTTATTACTATGATAACCTTCTGCCCCTAAACTGTTCAACTACAGTGATTTTCAAAAGCAAAGAATGCACACTGATTCCTTAAATAAAATCGCTGCTGAGTGCTAACTAAAAGTCAGCAAATATTAAAACTAAATTCCTATGGTTTGTTAACAACGCTTTGTTTCAAAAATCAATTTAATAAATATACAAAAATACAGTGTATTAATCCATGCATTGTTGAAAAGGGATATCTAAGGGTAATTGTCGATTAAATAATGCAAAAATAAAATTTAGGGTGAGCATAATGTAACAAAATCCTTACAAAATAATGCTACAAAATTCCTGGCATAATTTTTAGCATTTTGATCAAGTATTTAACAAATATTTTATTTTATACTACAGCTTTTGATAACAAAGTAAACACTTAAAGTAGAGCAGCAAATTTTTAATGTAAATAATCAAAGTAAACATAAAAAGACTAACTAATCTTACAATTCAAGTTATAACACCTACAAGTTAGGAAAAAAATGTAATACTAAAGATAAAAATGCAAAGCAAAGACTTGCTCCAAATTAGTAAGTATGTAAACATTAATGCATAATAAATTTCCGAATGTATTATAAAGTAAACACAGAGCAGCCATCAAACATATAAAACGAAAGGAAAACCACCTACAGATGAAAATACTTGATAAATACAAAAAGGAAAAAAAATATTGTCCAAACGATAGATCGTTCTATAACACCAAGAAAAGCAAACATTACACAAAATCAAAATTCACAGCGCTTCGCGGCATTGTTTACTTCCCTAATACTTTATTTCTTTAACTGCAATCGACTTCAGCATTGCTCGCAACGTGCTCTATCGAAAAAAAAAGAGGAAAAAGACATTGGGGAGAACTTTCAGATAAGCACGTATCTATATCTCTTCTCTTCCATCCAGAAGCTGGGGAAAGAGGGCCCTGTGTCGGCTTGAAAACCAAAAGAGGGGGGAATCATTTTGTGCACGAAATTGTCATCGATCGGGTTTTTTTCCCCCTCGCCAAATTGTTTTATGGCCGCGCTCTTTGGCGATTATTCGGCTCCCTTTGACGATTGATTGGATATGTGTTAAATGAGAAGCTGTTATGATACGTGACAATGGCGGAAGATAGTAGAAAAAGGGGATATAAAACAGCAAGTGCGAACTATTCTGGACTTTGAAGATCCCGCCAATAGTGGTGGTATGGGAGGTTTTTAGTTTTTTTATTTTCTTTTTTTCCCTCATAACTTCGTGTTAATTTTGAAGGTGTATTAGTTTCAGACAGGATTTAATTAATTTATGCACCGCTATTTCTTTAATGACAGACATCGTTGTATATTTAGACTTGATTTTGGAGGGTTGACTTAATAAATGTTATGTTTTGAAAGTAAAAGTATCATTAAAATCTGACACAAACTAGAATAAATTTTAATCATAATATATAGATTTTCAGATAAGTTATGAGTTGTTTTACAAGAGTAAATTCATTTGTTAATTATCGTCGAGGAAAGTCTTGCACTGTTGACAAGCCTTTATCTAAAGAGACACTTTATCTAAGAGGTCTTTATTAAAGAGAGAAGTGGAATGCATTTTATATGTTTGAGAAGAAGAAAATTTTTCATCATAAATGCATTTTAAAGTACAGTGAAACTGCAGGGTCATTTCTAAAGTTAATTTCGAATACATTTAACGCTTAGATTATCTTTTTTTTCCTAAATATTTTTAAGGATCTTGAAAGAAGGTGAGTTGACCCTCTCCTTACTTGCTTTAGTCACCACTGCAAAAGTATCAAAAATCCTTAATCATGACGCATAGAAGATTAAAATATTTGCGTGAAAAATTTTTGATCTAAGAGAAAATGACTAAAGTTTTCTCATTTACAGAGAAAATATTCTAATCATTATCTTTATTTTACTTCTCCTTAATGCAACAAAGAAACGAAGAAAATATTATAAGCAAGATAAGTTATATTCTTTAATAAAATATTAAAATTATTTTATTTACATTTTTTTAAAGGAGTGGTGATGAATACTATTTATAAAAGAAAAGTGGTCAACGAAACAGCCTAAAATTTACTTGAAACTGATTTAATTGCTAGAGCATTCGTATTATTTGTGTTTTTCATCAGTTCATTCTTCCACATCCACTTTTTATTATGGAAATTCTACGAGACAATAAATTTCTGTAAAAAATTCTTATTTAAAACAATGTATCACTATGAATTTATGACATCAAGGAGATATAATCGAACATTATGATTACTAAACACATTAAACAAAGTGACTTTCTCGAATTGATTACTTGTGAACTTACCTGTAATAATTCTAGACAAACTTTGATTATACGGCAGCTTACCATGCCCAACTAAATAGAAATACTATCGCAGTTTTGCGAGTCATTGCTGTTTTAAAGTTATTTCTAAACAATGTAATACAAATCTGTGCTGAGTAAAACTGCATTTGATTGACCTAACACTGGATAGTACAAATGTCGTACATTCGTTGTATTATATACATGAATTTTTTATATCTTCATGCTATCCTTTCTAGGGGTGAAAGATTGATTGCTTGTCTCTCACTTATGAGTTAGCCCAGTATGTTGGCAACACAGATTTGAATTTGTGAATATTTACAGCAGATGTACGGTGAATTGATTAACACTTTTGTTATTTAAATATAGTCTACAATGTTATGTTATTTAAATATGGTCAAAATTATAAATAAATATAATCATAATAAGTAAATAGTTATCTAAATTTATTTTCCATGAAATATTTATTAAATTTTAAATTTACTTAATTAAATTTATTTTAATATTTAATTAACATTTAATATTTAATTTAATTTTAGCATTTTAAGAATACTAAATTTCATTACTAGGCTCTTATAGCGGTGTTATATTATGGCCATCGTAATCATTTGATACCGGATGCTTCCTCCAAGAAGAAGAAGAAATATGGTAAAAAAATGTTGTGAACTTAATACTGTTAGAAGAGGGAGAGGGGTCAAGTGATGTCTTTGTGTTCTCCACTTTCGGAAAGGTTTTACAGTCAACCCCCGACAACCTGTTTGGTCGGTTGATTGTAGTTTCCACGTATCTTATGAATAAACTGTTTTAAATTAAAGATTAAATATATTTTTGTTTTACCGTATTTTTTTTCCTGGAAAAGATTAAGTGTTTGATTCGAGATTGCTCGGTTCAGTGAAGTGAAGATTGATTAGGGCAATTGTTTAGCTTATTGTTTGGAAATTTGGACTGTTTTTTTTTCCCTGATAGTGTTTGATTAGCCATTGTTTAACTCGCCTACTGAATTAAACAATTTCACCCATCCGGGGAAATATCTTTTATTAAACTCCTTAAAACTTGACATAAAAAAATATATATCTGGTATTTTCCTTTACTATGTCTCTACTCACCCCCACACCCATTCTCGAAAGGCGAGAAACCCTGCCCTTTAGAACTGGGAACAAAACAGTAGAAACTGATTCTGGTCAACCCGGTGCATCGATTCTTAGTTAGATTTGATACATACTTCAGTAATAAGAACTCCAGTAATAAGATCTTTATCAAAGAGTTAAAGACGTTTTGAAAAACTTTTATGAATGTTAAATGTAAATAGGAACTGACCTCTTTCTATAATATTCCTCAAATTTCACATTTCATTGCATACAATTTAAAGATTAAAGCGATATATAACTGCAACATCAGAAATATGTGATATTTTTTCAACCATTATTGGCATCCTTAAAATCGAAATCAATAATTGCCAAGTGTAATTTTTTCCCCAATGAGGAGACACTTGTCGTCAAACATTCGCCTATACTACGCCGCAGTTTATTATGAGAGCCCCACTTGGGCGGACAGCATTACCCCTCTGAAGAGACGACTCAAACGGAGGCATTTTTCTTGGCTCAACGCCGAGATTCGATCAGAGTACCCTCAGCACCGAAAACCAGCGTGATGTACCAGAATGGCCACCACAAGCCCGCCAAGTGTAATTACATTCATTTTACTTGTCAACACACACACACACACATATATACAGTGATTTCCGCATATAAGAATCACGTTTGTTATTACTGTTTTTGATTCTTATAAGCGGTTGATTCTTATAGCCGAAATTTGGGTTTTTGGACAGGCACACGTACACACTTATATATACATACATGAGATAATTTACCATAAAATACTCTTAAATTTACGTTAATTATCTTTTATTAAAATTATTTTTTATAATTTTAAAAATACAACTTAATTTCTAGATCTATAAGTAGATACACATGATTATAGTAAGAGAAGAAGAAAAATCCAATATTTGTTACAACATACCTGCTTAACTGTTTAACATTTCAATTACAGGAAGGGTGCAAGAAAAGGTTTTCTATGGTAGTTTGACGTAATGAAGTTTCCTGGGGGGTGTTTATACCTCTTTCAATACCAATAGACTCAGACCAAGATTCACCTTCTAACTTACGTTTCACGGTTTGATAACGTGCTGAATCTAATAATGCCACGTTTGCCTAAGTGATAGTGGACACTTCGCCGAAGTTTTATGTGTTTCTGGGTCCAGGAAGCCGCAACCAGGATGTGGGAGGTGGGAAAAAAAGAGTCCCTGTCTTTGTTTGTGAGTTGAGAAAAGTGAAATCGGATCCGTACGGGTAGGATGCCCCTGGGTCAACCTAAGAGGACAGTGCTTAGCTAGAGCATTTTAGGGGAAACTATTATGTTATGTCTAACAAAGAAAGGGATGCATTTTACGACTGTATTCCATCCCATATTATCACTCTTTCAGTAAAAAAAAAAAAGAAAGAAAGAAAGAACTTCGTGCCTTTTGAGGGTTTAAGTGGATTTTTTGGAAAAATGAAAGGAAAGCGAAGAGTGTAAACTGATTCTTAAAACCAGTGGATTGATTCTTTAAAGCGAAAATTTTAGCATGGAAATAATACATTCGTTTTTGTTTTTGCGATATTGATTCTTATAACCACTGATCACTATAAGCGGTGGTTACTGTATATATATAGTGCGTGCGTGCGTGTGTGTGTGTGTGGGGGGGGGAATGCTGAGGTCCAACGTGCTTACCTTTTCTTTATCCCCATTCTATTTCTTTAGTCACTGATCAACCAGTTTCGAGTTCCAGAATACATGTTTGTTCTTTCAACATGTTTCGCCCACTTAACTCATGAAAATGCAAATAAACTTTAACAAAGGTAAACAAAAGATTTTGTTTTATCAATTCAACATCAGAGAGCTTTAATGTAATTATGGTGGCTCGTGTATACCACCAATATTGTAGAAGCCAAGTTACTCACTCTAAACTCATTAACAAACTTAACAACTTTATTCACAAAGTAATAGTATAGGCAGATTACGCCGACATACACAACATACTTAAATTATGGCGCGAACCTGCTTTGATAAAATCAACTTTAAACATCTCGAGAGGTCTAAAAGAATTTGTGATAAATCGTAAATGAGGGAGCCATCGCCTCAGCCTCAACTTAAACACATCAGGCAAACTGACAAATGACTAAAACAAGCAAACCGAAAAAACTTAAGAACCTCTGACTCCCATCTGTCTGGCTATGGCTTATAACTGCTTACGCAGCCAATCAGAGTTTGCTATGACGTTTGCTGCTTCGAAGCGATTCAATGCATAAGTTAACGTGATTCATTGAATATTTTATTAGTAATTAATCTTTCTAAAATGTAATCGGAAAATTTATACCATGGAGCACCACACACTCCCCCCGTAGAGAAGATTGAAATTTAGTTTTAAAATTTAAATCTAACAACTGGCTTTGAAATTCGCCCAGATTTAGTTACTGTATTTTCCTGTCGGGGAATGTGTTGTTTCTCAGTGTCTCCATGTATTTTAGTTAATACATAAGCAGGCTTTACACGATCAATGCTTACAGATTGAGGTTTACCCTTGATACAAATAGTCAGTGTCTTTGGTTTTCTTGACACGACAGCATATGGTCCTTCATATGGTGGCGCCAAAGGAGGCTTCACATGGTCTGTCCGCAGGAACACATGTGTACAGTCCTTGAGATCCTTGAAGACAAAAACTGGTGGCTTGGCATGTCTTCCTGTCGTATTTGGTGTCAAGTTGGTCATATGGGAACTCAGTCTCTGCAACATCTCAGCTGGCTCGTCCTTCACCGGGTTACTCTGAAAAAACTCACCTGGAAGTCTTAACAGACCACCGAACACTAATTGTGCTGGGGCAGCCTTCAGATCCTCCCTTACAGTTGATCTGATAGCCAGAAGCACCAGTGGTAGAGCATCAACCCAATGTACCGGATCTACTGCCATCAGAGATGATTTAAGCACTCGATGGAATCGTTCCACCAATCCATTGCTCTGTGGGTGGTATGCCGTAGTCCTGCTGCGCCGGATCCCCAAGTACGTTGACAGCCTATTAAAAAGTTGAGACTCAAAGTTTGGTCCGCGGTCTGTCGTTACCACCTCGGGAATACCATAACGAGCTATCCAAGTAGATAAGAAAGCATCCGCTATGGTTTCTGCCCGTTGGTCCGGAAGTGGCACAGCTTCAGGCCATCGCGTCTGGCGATCCACACAAGTCAGCAGATACCGGTTGCTTTTGGATGGAGGTAGGGGCCCAACTATATCGATGTGGACATGAGAAAACCTATTTGTTGCGACGAATGTTCCCAGAGGCGCCTTGTTGTGTCTGGTCACCTTGACTCGCTGGCACTGGTTGCATTGTCTACACCATTCTGCACAATCTTTCCTCATGCCCGTCCACACGAACCGTTGTTGGATGAGTCGCCAAGTTCCTTTTACACCAGGATGTGAAAGTTTGTGGTTGGCTTCAAAAATCCTCCGTCTCCATACTCTAGGTACAAATGGTCTAACTAGGTCGTGAGACACATCACAATACAATTTTCTTTCACAGGCAGGCAAAGCAATTAACTTTAACTCAAGACCTCTTACCTCCTTTGAACGCAACATTTGTTGTAAATCGGGATCCGTTGCTTGATCCTCGGCAAATAAATTAAAATCAATTGAACTATTTAAATTCAAAGTGTATATTCTGGATAGCGCGTCGGCTACTATATTTTGTTTTCCTGGCAAATATTGGATATCTGCAGTGTATTGGCTAACAAGTTCTAAGTGTCTAACCTGTCGAGGGCTAGCACTTGTTAATTTTTGGTGAAGTGCGAAGGTTAAGGGTTAAGCGCAAGGTTAATTTTTTAAATAATAGTATCTAAAGCGCAAGTAGTATGATGTTAACGTCATGTATCGGGATGTTCTAAGGATTTTAATCAAAACAACTCTCGAAAATTCCTAACTGCCCCATGTAATAAAGTCAACTAATAAACCAGCGAGAAGGAAACATGTGGGGGCGAGATATTTTACGTACTATTGAACTGCGAAAGAAATGAAGATAATGTAATTTACCAAAGGGAGAGAAAATTTTGTGTGAAGTTAGAGGTTTTCCCCGAAAACTTCTATACCTATGTAAAGTTTGCGAAACTTAGTGGCTCTTTTGCAACTCAAACTTCTAACTTTAAACAGAATGATGAGCAAATCCAATAAATGACTCTCTTATGATTCCCTTTGAAGTTATAAGTCAGAAAGACTTCCTGAATTCTTATGTGACTTGTCTATCATTTTAGAGCCAACACCATATTTCAAAGTTATTTAGCACCTTGAAAATTTTGAAAAGATTAAACTGGAGTTTAAAGATGTTTAAATGATAATAAAAATATGACACATATTATTTGATTCAGAAGTAACTGTAAAACAAAGTAATGGACTAAGAAAATGCAAAAATACTGCAAATATTATAATATTATAAAGAATGACATTTTCGCAAGTTAAAATTTTGTAGGTGTCATTTATATCTCTCTCTTCTTCAGTAATTGCAAAGCGACAGCATAAAATAATTTTATAACGTCTAAAAATGTCTGATGTAACGCCTAGAAATTTGGAAAATTAATTAAAAAATAATTTAAATAAAAAAGGGAATTTCAAATTAAAACGAAAGCGTGTGCTAACTATAAAATAACTGCAAAACAAGCAGCTCAGCTGTCTCATGGTTAGCTAAGGTTGTCACATTAACCACGCTGCTGCAGCGTCAAAGGTTTCACCTTCTCTATTGGTATACAGACTTGTTTTCCTTTGTGTAGAAAATCGATCTATTTTACTCAATTTGATCATGTGTTCTTAATCTAGTCCTCTAATTTCTATCTACCCCAATTTTACTGTTTTTAATACAGGTATACCTGACTGGTTTTTATCACATTTATATACCTTGTTTTTTCCCCTTTTATAATTCATAGTTTCTTTTTAAAATCTACATAGATGTCTTTGTCTCTTATTACGATTTCATCAATCGTTGTTTATACCAATCTCTGCTTTTATCAACTTTATATCTCCTCGTTTTTATAAATTACATGTTCCATTTGAATTTATCCTGTCTACGCATTTTTATTGTAACTTTAAATTAATTTTATTTTCGCACTCTTGTCCTGCGTTTGGTACACTTGTCCAATCTGGACCTTGCGCCAAAAAACCCAAAACCAACCAACCAACGTTCTCTATTGGCAAAACCATAGAGGGAACTCTTCCGTTACTTAGCACATTCAACTTACCGATACAAAACCAATAAAGGAACTTCAGAAATTTTTACTTTCGCGAATGACACAATTTCCATTCGACCCAGACGAGAACTTTTAAAAATTCATCTTCATTTGTATTTAATCATGCATTAAATCATTTTTTTGCGTCCGACTGTGTTTGCTATAAATCTAACATCAAGCTTATTTTCCTGAATACCTACTATAGAGATTGCAGAATGAAATTATGAAACCACACGTTTTTACGAGATTGCCATAACAGATAAAACTTTTTTTTTTTTTTACATTGTACAGTCTTAGCAAACCTTGTTGTACATCTAAGCAGCAATATTCTACAGCTAGCCATCAAGCTTGATAATCTAAGTATCAAACTTATTTTCACGGAATGGAATTTTTCATATTTCCCATCGTTAAAAAGACATATATATATAAAATTCCTTTCAATGAAATTTTAGGGTTAATTAAAATCTTTAAGATAATGCATTCTTGAATTTCATTTCTACATTTTCAGTCATCTGATCACTAACTATTCTAAGTTTTTGTTTTTTTTGTCCAGTATTGCCCCCCCCCTCCATTTATTACAGCCATTTTTCAACAGGGTTTATTATTGGATATTAATACTAGAAAGACGGGAATTTTTTTCTTACTAAAAAGACTGAACGCCGTCATTTTGACGGTTAAAAATAAAATCAAGATTTTAAAATATTTAATGTTTTTTTAAATGGTTAAATACTTTAAATTTTGAACTATTTCATACCACTATGTAATATATTAGTATAAATTTAGATATATTTTTATGCAGATATGCCGACCTGACAACCTGGTATGGTTTATCCGTAAAAATATATGCATGGTTTGTACAGTATTTTTCAACACCAATATTTCCGAACAGCCAATATTTCTGTTATTTGCAAAAGGGTGAAGAGAAGAAAATTAACTAAAATTTTTCCGGTATTATTTTAAAGATTTCTGCCTGTTTTCTATATTGCCGTCAAAATGACGGCTCTCAGTCATAGTAGGTATACAATACATTTTCACCTCCTCTTTACTATCGAATATAATTTTGTAAATGTGTGTGTATATTCCGCTTAAAATTAGAAAAAGTCATAAAATTTCAAAAGCCTGAGGACATAAATACAGATATAGAGCTCAATAGTATGCCCGAAAGCGTCAAAATGACGGCAGCCGTTTTTCTAGTGTTAAAAGTACCGAGTTTTTTGTTCTATTGTCGAAAAATTGCCTTGATGATTTTGCACTTGAGTAAAAATTAAGAAAATGCAATACCCAAAGCAAGAATTAATTATAAAAATTTTGATTTTTCCTCTTAATATTTAAAAAAATTTTATACATAAAATTTTTATGATTATTAACCTTTTCCTTACGGGGATAGCATGTACCCCAAGCATATGGGCTCAAGAATGAATATATATATATATATATATATATATATATATATATATATATATATATATATATATATATATATATACCGGATGCGTCATAAATTCGTGCAAAGTTCAAAAATTCACAATAAAAGAAGTAATGCCTGGAAAATTTTTCTGTTTGTGCCAATAAGATCAGAGGGACATTGGATTTTTTTTCCATGTAAAAGAAAAAGTTTCCAAAAGTAACCGAAAGAGGGCACTCACACGTCATACTGAGACGTTTTATGCAAATCAGGCAAACTGAAACAGAAAATCAAACAGATCACAATAACACGAGACTGTGCATTTATTTTAAAGTAACAGATGTTCAACATTTCTACTAGCACAAGGTAATAGGCAAGTGAGGCGCGTCACTAAGCCCATTATAGTGGATTCTAGCATCGATGGCAGCGACTGTCTGTAGAATGACATTTTTCAGTTCCGCCAAAGTGTTTGGGGAGTTCCGGTACACATGAGACTTTAAGTATCCCCCCCCCCCAACTAAAAATTTGCTGGTGTCAAATCTGGTGATCGTGAGGGCCACTGAACCTTACAACCGTGACTTACAGAACTCGGTCTTCAGTGAAAGATTCCAACAGGAACGTCTTGATATCACGTGAAATGTTGGGAATGAAGTTGACAACAGGTAACGCATGGCTTTCCTGCAATGCAAGCTTAACGTGGTCACGAAAAAGCGCCCTCTTTCGGTTACTTTTGAAAACTTTTTTTTTACATGGAAAAAAAATACAATGTCCCTTTGATCCTATTCACGCAAATAGAAAATTTTTCGAGCATTATTTCTTTTATCACGAATTTTTGAACTTTGCACGAATTTATGACACACCCGGTATATATAAACCCCTTAATAGCCGTTCTTACAAAGGGAATATGAAATTCTAAAGAGGGAATCTGAAAAATAGGCCCCGTTAGCTAAAGGTTAAAATCAAATTCACATGAAATCTATGCTTAAATACATGGAAACTGAGCTAATAGTTAAGCAGATATTTAACACACTTAAACGTGTTTTAAATTTCTTGACACAAATTTCGAAATTTTTTGTTTATTTTTAGATGCAAATAGATCTCTATAAAAACACACGATCTGGGGAAAAAATAGCTAGGACCATAAAATAAAAATAAAACAATTTGGCGTTTCAAACGCACTATCCTGCAATCACACATAATTTATTTAGCGAAATATGGAAGTTAAAACTGATTTCAAAAGAACAACAACAAAAAAAAAATCCTAGGGCTTAAAGTTTGTTTATTCTGAATTAAAAGCTAACGTTTAATGAATATTCAAACTGCTGAGAAAACTATATGATAGATTCAAAGATAACATTTTCGGAAATTAACGCTTCAGTCAAAAATTAAAAAAAAAAAAGATACAAGTCGGTGACTTATATTTTATGCGATAGAAGATAATTTAATAAACTGAATAACATGAGCTTGATGGATAACAACTTCCATCAAGCCGGATCAAAATGCTCTGCAAATTTATTTTTCCCTACCTTTTTATCACACGGTACAATATCTCGAATTATGTTCAAAAGAGTAATTTTCTTTTAAGAACAGTTTCTCCACATTCATTAAGAGAGTTGTTTATTTAAGAAGTTTAAATTAAAACAAGAAAATTGATAAATAAATCTCCTTACGCTAGTTCAAATTGAAAGCTCTTTTTTTCTAATTAAGACTCTTTCTGAAAAGAGAATGTAGTTAAGTAAACACTGCCTTAGCTATTCGTTGTTGTTGGTTTTTTATCTCCGAGACTCATAACTTGAAGAAAAAAAAATTAAGAGTCTGGAGTCAAAGAAGAGTGCTTTTTCATGGATAGTTTCTCATACACTAGTCTTTTATATTAATTAATGCGTTTAACTGACAATTCTCATCAGTACGTTTGGATGCGCAAAAGCCGGAAATAAAAATAACAAATTCAATTCATGTTAAAAAATGATAAAGAAGGACGGGAATTTTTACTTCAAGTTTCTTTAAACCGTTGAATGCTGAAAAGAACTTAAGAAATAAAATTGGTCTCTTTGATTTATTGAAATAATTTTCAAGAAATTCAGATTTAATTAATACAGGAATATTTTAATTAAACAGGTGAAGAAAAAATGTTCATTTAAATTTTCTTGATAAATTTTCTTGACTGATATAAAATTTTCTATCTCAAGCGTTTTTGCTAATAAAAAAAGCTAATAAATTCCCGATTATGAAACCCGATTATATATATAAAATTTATAATGCTTTTAACCTGTTTTTTTATGTTGCTTACCTTTCTGTGTTCTAATATGCAAAACTATGTACGCAAAAAAGCATAAAAAACCGTGTGCCGGTAAACGTCTGATTTCTGGTCCAAAAAACGTAATATGTAAACAGTAAACTGAAATTTATGTAAATCGAATCAGTTAAAGTAAAATTCCAACTTACTAGTACATAAAAATATTTATCACTGCGGAATTCAGAATGGTTTTAACATAACAGAAAATCAAAAATGGCTAATTTTCGAACTGTTTTTATACATACAAAATACATTCTTGAAGCCACTCAGCGAAATACAAATTACATTACAAAAACGATAGCATCATGGAGGTAACATGTAATTTTCAACTGAAATAATAGACGGAAATTTATTTTTGAAACTTTAAAAGACAAATGTTAGACCCAAAAACTTCTATATTGACAAAGGAGATTAGTTAACATGGAACTAATGAGAACTAATGGGGAACTAATGGTGTTTGTTCATTAGGTTAACATTTGATGAGATAACAAACAGCCTTCATACATACACATAAAAGGGTATCTATGTATGAATGAAAATAATTTTAAACACATTTACATAACAGTATTCCTAATATCATTTAAAAAATATTTCACTTTTAAATTCTGGGTACTTTTTTATATAGAGCCCAGTATTATAAAAGTGATTTTCTTTCTAGAACAATTTCTGTTCGTTCATTAATGTACTTGTTAATTCAAGAATTCTAAATCAAACAAAGAAGACTATTAAGTACATCTCTTTACAAAGGTTTAGATTAAATTTTTTTATAAGAAAAAAGACTTCTAAAAGGAAATATAGTCCAATAATCTTTTTATAGTTCAAATTTTTTAACGTTAAACACCGAAGTTAAAAGAAAGAGTACTGTCTCATAAAGTCATCTCATATATTCATTTTGACAACGAAAAAAAGCTTTTTTTTATTTTACCATTGTCATAGTTACCTTTTACGATAACTATTACGCTGAACTACAATCTCTTAACATCTTTTGGGGTTCCATTAAGTCTGTAAAACACATGAATTGCGTTTAGAATTCAGTGATCAGTTATCTTTTTTTTTGGTAAATTTTACCGAAACGTAGTAAATGCTACTATTATGGTTCACTTAGAGGACATTATGTCCAAAGTTAACCACTTAACTACTGGTTTTTTTTCCAAGTACAATTTAAAAAAGTCAGGTTTATTTTTATTGGTTTTTTTCATCTTTATATGCAAGTGCAGTATGGATTGAAGTAGTTTTTCTTCTTTCTTTACAAAAAACTAATAAATTATTGTACATTACGTTTTGAACACTATGAAGCTAAAAATTTCCTTCCCATATGTTCTATTTTTTGCACCATCACTGAAAGGTAGGAAAACTTTTTATTCATTAATGGTGCATAAAAATTACACTTATAATTATACTTTCTTTACAAAAATCAGTAAATTATCGTACATTACGTTTTGAACACTATGAAGCAAAAATATTCCTTCTTATATGTTCTATTTTTTGAACCATCACAGAAAAACAGGAAAAAATTTTTACCTTTAATGGTACCTAAGAATTATACTTAGAATTATACTTTCTTTATAAAAACTTAAAAATTATCAAACATTACGTTTTGAACACCATGAAGCTAAAATTTTCCTTCCTATATGTTCTATTTTTTGCACCATCACAGAGAGGCAGGAAAACTTTTTTATCATTAATGGTACATAAGAGTTATACTTAGAATTATACTTTCTTTATAAAAACTAATAAATTATCGTACCTTACGTTTTGAACACTATGAAGCTAAAGATTTCCTTCCCATATGTTCTATTTTTTGCACCATCGCTGAAAGGCGGGAAAACTTTTTATTCATTAATGGTGCATAAGAATTACACTTAGAATTATACTTTCTTTACAAAAACCAGTAAATTATCTTACATTACGTTTTGAACACTATGAAGCTAAAATATTCCTTCTTATATGTTCTACATTTTGCACCATCACAGAAAGGCAGGAAAAAATAAATACCATTAAGGGTACATAAGAATTATATTTAAGTGAGAAAATATATTATTTCAGAAGAAAAAAAGTTCTTCCTTTCTGTGCGTTCACAAAATGACAAGCGAATGTAAGAACAAATCGAAAATAAATTTACTTCAAAAGTAATACTCTATGTATTAATCATTTATTTATCTATTTTTATAACGGCGAGAGAGAAATAGAATAAATATGCAATCAATCACAACATTCTACTCACAAAAGATTACAAAAAAAAGTAAAAAGAACCTGATATCAAATATTAAAAAAAATATATTCAAAATGATATCTAAATATAAATAGAAGTTCAGGTGACTTGTGCATTGCTACCAAATAGCTAAAATAAAGATTTATAAGGAAATGTCAAGCAACGCAAGATAGCCTTAGAAATTTAAAGCATCAAAAAGCAAGAAAAATCTGTTTAAAGCAAGGAAAATCAGTTAAGTGGTTAATGGACTAATTCAAAGTAAAACGACAGTTATTGGGTAATTAAATACTGAAATAGAGGAAATGCTGAAAATTTAAAATTGTAATTCTGCAATGTAGGAAAATATTGGAAAATCTGACTAAAAATATTGGAGATTGTATTTAAAAACTAAATCATTTTTATGCTGTTAAAAATATTGGTGCGAGATATATTAGAACTGTTCTTAGTTTTATAAATAAGTTTATTATCATATGGATGTTAAAGTTAAACAAAAAAGAGTATGTAGCAAAGCATTTTGGGAAGGAATCTTTTAGCAAAATTCATATCTACTGTCCAATAAATCTGTAAGAAAGAAGTTATATGGTTCACTTACCCAAACGAGAACAATTTTGAAGTGTGCTAATGATATTTAAGATCATGATTACCATGACTTTCTCCCCTGTTTTTTCAAATGTTTCATTCGGTACTGGATATTAACCTTTGCTCGAGTTATAATTTGTGATAACACACATTCGCCTATGCGGGTTATCAAACTAATTAAGAATTATTATCTCGGAAATCATCCATAAACTGAGTAATCTGGCCTTGTTACTTGAGTTATTGAATTCAATACTGCTTTTTCAAGAACTTTGTTGGATGAAAAATGGAGTTATGGAACAATAAATTCACTAATGAATGTACGAACTCATTTAACCTGACACGGATGGCAACATATCTAAAAATTACTGTAATTGCAAAAATATAGAAATAGTATTGCCCCAAATTCTGTTCTAAGGCACACTATCTGATGCATTATTAGGAAAGGATTTATGGCAATACGAGTACACTTTATTTATTAATATAAAGCTCCACTCGAAATAATAAATAACTGTTCTGGTTTTCATTCATTATCATTAATCTTTCCTGCCTAGCTACAGGATACTGCCAAAGTGTACAACGGCACGTGGCCACGACAGAAGAACTATCGTAAAGGCAAATGGAAACAAAAGGTGAATCAGAATACAAGGAGGCGATTATTTCCGACGAATGCGTTGCTTGATCACTGCTGCCTAGATGTAACGTTGTTGTTGTTTGGGTTACTCAACTTACCGAGAGTATTTAATTAGACGGAAACTATGCCATTGCAAAGTTTAATCACTTGTTATGTCATATTTTTAAGCTAAATTTAGCATTTTCTTTCTAGGGTCGAAATGTGAACGTATGATGAGGCTGTCAACGGATACATAGCTGAAAGATAAATTCTAATGGGAATCTAATTGGCCCTTGAATTTCAAAGTAATGTTTGTATTTAAGGTGCTATGTTTAGGAAATCTTCAAAAGTTTTGTTTCAAATGTGGTCTATTGTCTAAACAAGGATAGACGTTTTACAATCATCGAACACTTATTCGAGAAGAGTCGGCCAATAATTTGTTTGATAAGGAGTATTTATTTGAGTGTATGCCAGTGCGTAGTCAGTATGCTTTCATGTCAGTATATTTTAAAACTGCTGTGTACTAAACCTATTGGTTCTTTCACCTCAGTGTTAACCTATGGAGAAAATGTCCAAGGATTGCCGACTTGGAATAAAGCATTAAAAAAAACTATACTCCGTAATAGAGAAAGAAATTTTACACTTTGGGGCATTTTTCGTTTTTTCAAATGGAAATAATATTTTAAAACATAAATTATTCGGGGGGGGGGGGGGGAATCTGGTACAGTGTGTTTAAAATGTTCCTAAATTCTTTAATGGATGAAATTTATGAAATGAATCCTGTTTCAAGGTGCAGGAAAATTCAGGCTATCTGAAAATACCATTTTTATTTGATTATAAGCGTTTGTGTAGCTGTAAATAGTAAAGAAATTTTCTCCATAGGTTATCATGGAGGTGAAAGAATCCAATATTGCAAGTACACAACAGCCTTGAGTGAAGTAGACGGTTACAGTTAGGCCGACCACACACGGAGCAACTCAAAAGAAACTGATAACCGACTCCAATCACAAACCAGACCGTGATGAGTCGTTACCTATGTAATTGAATGGAGCCACGCACACGGCGCAACTGGTTACAAACCCGTCAGCAACGCTTTTGTAATCAGTCGCAGGCAATTCAACGTGTCGAGTCGCTAGCAACTTCAGTCGCCAGTTTCTCTTGCGTTGTGCGTGTTATTACACAATCTATGTTACAGCCGCTCTTTTGGCAAGCTGCCAAATGACGTACACGAGTCACGTGACTTCTGCCTAGCGATGAAATGAAATTCTAACGTTTTTTGTTGTATGGAATATGTGCGCCCATATATACAGTCCATTTTTAAGCGATTGATTAAAGACAATATATTGCGACGATTTTTTAAAATAAATTAATTTCTGATAATAATTTAACTAAAAATAATGCCCGGAATAATGATGTTCTTCCTTCCATGACAGGTCGCAAACTATTGATTTGAATCACTTTTGAGTCGGTCCGTGTGCGGAGCCGCATCACTAACGAGTTTGCAACCGATAAGCAATTTCAGTCGCTAACCAGTTGAGTTTCCTTTGAGTCGCTCCGTGTGCGGACGGCCTCACTTACGCAATTAGAAGATATTCTAAAGTAATTTCATGATTATAAGTATCACCAAGAACTAAAACTAAACTCATGGCACAACAGTCTGAAGGCAGACCAAGGTCGGTAATGCCCATCTCCACTTTCTTAGCCGTGGGCTTGGCATGCCATACAGCCTACGTCTCGTTCAGGTGATCAACCTGACACGGGACCCCCAGAGTTTGTTCCCAAGAATGTCTGGTCCTCATTTTATCGAGCCACTCAAGGGATGAAAGTCTGAGTCGACCTTTCCCAGTCGCAGGATCGAGCCCTGTACCTGTGGTGTGGCAGCTTGACACTTTTAACCGCTACGCCACCGGGCGTCACCAACAAGAACACATGATGAAAATTTAAGTTTTTATTTTCCGGTTATAAGCGGTTACAAGCGGTCACAAGTCCTGGTCCATGATATGTCCCTATGATATGTCCTATGCCCCTGTCCATGATATTCCTGAGTTTCCTAGAGGTAAATCTGTGGCAATGCTACGACTTTTTTTCCGGCCATGATTGCCTCCGCAAGCATCTCCACAGAATTAACTTGGCTCCCGACCCTCTTTGTCTCCTGTGTGATAATCAGGAAGAAATGGACATGCCTCACCTTGCTCTACCTCCCGCTTCTTTATGGAAGCGCTATGGGATTGCCAGACATAAGTTGATGGTGTAACTGATGTCATTTTTCTATCGTTAATTTTTGTCCTTTTGATATTTGTTGTCCTGTAATTCTTGCCATTGGAAAAAAAAATCATCTTTCCAATTACATAGCTTAATTGAACCTTTGGCTTCAGGTAAAATCAAAAAGATCTTTATACGTTTCATGCCATACTCTGAGAAAATTATAGATGGATATATCCAGATATTTGGAAATCAAATTATCTGTTCACTACTTAGTTTAAAATGCAAGTTTTAACAAGTATAATACACAAGCATGTACTCGCATACAATATTTAGCAGTAATTTACCTTGTGAAAGGTTTATAGTGCATATTAACAAAAGCAACTATATATTTGGGAAAACACAGTCCATTTAATCGCGTTATTCAATTTGTTTAAATAACAATCTACTCAAATTTCATTTCCAAAAGAAAAAAAACCTGGTATGCTGATTAGAGTAAAGGGAAACCGTTTAACAATATCTATAATTAATAACAGCTATCGTAATAAAAACTTCAGTTATTATCCACTTTCTTATAAAAAGAAGAAAATTTGGAAAAAAAAAAGTCATGGGATCTTTTCAATTATAACTAAAATAACCATAAAATACAAAATTTAAAAATAATTTTTTTTCCACTCTCCCCTTGTAATTAAGTTGCTACATGGGCATACCCTAATGAATTTTTATTAAGTTATTTATTAAATCTTTCGTTTGAATTTTATTTATTAATTTATTCAACACTTCAATGGCATGTTTAACAGACTTAAGCTCCTCTTCCCCTTAAACAACGTCGCAGTCAGAATAATAAAAAATAAAAATAAATAAAGCAATAAAAAGGGAACCTTCTTTTCTTGAAAAAGACGCCATACTTGGAGAAAACAATGACAATCGTAAAAAATAATTCTTTGAGATTTTAATTTTCTCGTCTCTTTTTTTTTTGCATTTTATCATTTTTTTCTGTTCCATAGAAAGAAATTACGAGAATTTTTTTTTATTTCCACCCTTCTTTTCTCTGTCCATAGAAGAAGAGAGTTTGCAACGTAAAATAACAAATGACCCAAGACATCCACATATACATCATCAACTTTTACTTGATAATTTCATAGCTTTGAGCATAATTTCTTTTTTTTCTCTTCTTTCAATCTCTTCTTTTTTTTTCCGACGCTAGCCAGATGAAAAGAGAAGATGTTTTATTTTTTTTCTCATTCCGAGAAATGAGATACTTGAGATAATTTAATATTCGTTCTTGAAGTTATTCTTTCCAATTCTCATCTCACTTATTATTTTACTCTCTCCAACGTCTTGCTCTATCATTTCGGAAATATATCGTTTATTTTTGGAAATATTTTTACCTCGTGTGCCGTCGCGAGCAATTTTGAAGAATAAAAAGTAAAATAAAAGTCTACTTTCATATAAATGAGTTTCTATGAAGTAAGAATACATTTTAAGGCATGTAAAATTGCTTACAGAAGAAGAGAAAGATGTTTCTAATATATTAAAATAAGGAGAAATTTCAATCAACTCACTACATAAGTTGAAAGAACTTTTTGAATTCTTGACTGAACTTGTCCTTGGTAATGAGGAGTCTAATACAGTTTTAGGAAATCTTTTTTCAAAGTTATCATGCTGATGTTTTCTTATTCAAAAATGTTTATTGCCTGATACCTTAAAAGAAGTTTTATACTTTTTCCCTGTTTCTTGGAGCGTGAAATTATAAAAATTTAAGATCGCTTCTCAAATTGCGTACATAGGGAGGTGCTTTGCTTAGTACAACAAAAGATTGAAGAATATCTTCGCTTTGAACGAAATTCTGACTAGAAATTTAAGCCCGGTAAAAGACTTAAGTATACATATTATTGTCATTTGAAACCGTTATATTTGAAACCGTATTATTGTCACTTGATAAGAAATTGTAAGAAAAAACATTGCATTTAAAACTGTGTTTATTGACAGAATAGTTTTTTTAACAGTTTTTATCAATTTTTGTCTTTTGATACTCTGAATCTGATGGAATTTATATTCTTCTGTAATCATGGATATGTTCAGGAGACATGCTAATTTAATAAATAAAATATTAATGGCTTTCGGCCAAGAAGTAACATGTTGGATTAATAGCAAAATTATCTATGAAATTTAATGTCTTCCTGTTCATTTAGAACCGTCCTTAAACTTTTTTCTGTTGGCAATAAACAACGACGTTTTATGCCTTTGCATATAAATGCTGAACACAAGCTATTTTTTCTCTAATGGCTGTATTATAATGGAAATGTTATTTTAAACTTGAAAATGTTTGATTAATGATAGCCTGGTAATGTTTTGTCACCTTGGATTCGGGAAATACTCAGTTTGAAGTTATTACAAAAAAAAATCTCAAATGATTGCTGCAATGTAAAAGAAAAGTTTACTTCAGTTCTTATGTGTTGTGTAACTAACTTTGAACTCTTGCCATAATTAATAATGCCTATCTTTTGAGTTTTTTGTGTTTATGTAATTCTGACAGGTGAATTTTAAGGAGTTTTGAACCGATGTTAATTCCAGTATCTGCCTTAGATGTTGAAATGTTTCACAGAGCGTCAAGTTCCTTCTAATGCCCCAATTCTCAAGAAAAATCATGTGCCTTCTGGATACTGGAGGAGGGATGAGGGAGGTTTGGATCGCAAACCTTCCGCCTGAGGTCTTGTTTTGCGTTTTGCATCGAGTCGTGGAACTTCACGGTGGAATAGTTTAGTCAGATGGGAATGGACAGTTGGGATTCGGCCACACACCTTTAGGGTAAGTGAGACTGTCTTCATAAACTTTTGTTGATCCACTGTTTGGAAGATCTATTGTTCCACTGCTTTAAGCAGTAACGTTAACAGAACAGGTTTATTTAAGGATCTTGAGGTTATTTATATGGAATTTTTTTCATGGCATACAGCATGAGACACCTGTAGAGACACTTGCTATCTGCAAGTACTACAATAGACAAGTACTACTATTATACCACTTGTAGAGATACAAATCAGACACATGTAGAAGAAGAAAGAATGGTTTACTGTAATGAAGACACACCTTTCCGGCTGTGTAAATTTTTACCACTAGATCCACAGATTACTTTTGTTAATCCGGCCATTAGCTTGGGAAATTGTGTGAAGGTAACGTCTCTGGATCTTATTTTTATGCAATTTTCACACGAGTTTTTATTTGTGTTTGAAGAAATTATGTTTAAGAGGGAGTCATATGTTTTCTGGCCTCTTACTGATTGCAAAAAATGGCGTCATCTTATTTGGTTTTAGATTTAAATTTGCAATTATCGCGATTACGATTTATGCAGATATTTGTTAAATAATCTATTAATGTCCTAATATACTTAGTCCTGATGTACATCATATAGTGACATACTAATGCCCATGACTAAATGATGGACATTCATAAATATCTAAATGTTTCTTTACTGAGTACTTATCTATTCCTGTTTGTATTTCCTAATATTTCTGGACTACTACAAACTAAAAAAGTAAAACGATAACTAGAAATGTTAAAAAAAACTGAAAATTTTAGTTAAAAAACAAAGAAAAAACTACATAGAATTCCCCTGAAGAATAAAAATAACTACAGAAGACTTCATTATACAAAATTAGTTTAGCATTACATATTTTTTTAATAAATAATTTATATCAGACTCCATTTCAGTTATAAATTATGCATATATACATATACGCAAATGAGGAGAGAAATTTTGTATGATATATATTCTTTTCAAAGATTTTACAAATTTCTTTACGTAATTTGCATAATATTTAAGATGGGGGAAGAATGGAATTTTCACACTGACAACTTCATTTTACCTTATTAAAATTTTAAGACTCGGTAGAAAAAAGCTGCGCATCCTCCTTTCTGGTTAAATAATTTCCTACAACTATTCAAATATTCACAAAGAATAATCAAATGAAGTAAAATAGTTCAACGAATGTTTTTATTTGATTCTTTTATTAATTATTAAAATTTTGCATATAGTTAACAGAAGAAATATATTCAACATAAAGTAAGATTACTTTTACTTTAAAGTTTGCTGCGCAGTTTATATGGAAAGAAAAAATAACATGCTACGCAGATGAAGTAATATGCTTTGGAATTTATGAAGAATTAATATGGTTTACATGTATTGCAGTATGAGCTACAATAAAATATTTATTGAGCAGAGAAAATTCTTTTGCAGTCTCTTCATATTTTATGTAATTCCTTTAATGTCCTTAAAGATGAAAAATTACTGAAGTTTTCAGACAATTTATGACTCTCGGTGTAGTTATATAAATTTATATTCAAACGAATAAACTTACGTTAACATCAGCATAAGGCAAAATGATTTACGAAGTGTTGCTTTGAATACATAAAAATTATTGAGGTTTATTGTGTTTTACGTTATTAGGGATTATGCTTTAGACATCTATTTATACTTTGGATAGAATATCAAGCACATTTTGGAAAATTGAAAGAATTAGCACAAGAGTAAAAATGGTGTAGTTTAGTAATGGTTTTTGATAACTTTACCACAAAAGAGATCTCAAGTTTTCAGACAATTTATGACTCTCGGTGTAGTTATATAGATTTATATTCAAACCAATAATTTTACATTAACATCAGCATGATGTAAAATGATTTACGAAGTGTTGGTTTGAATACATTAAAAATTATTGAGGTTTATTGTTTTTTTCACGTTGTCAGGGATTATCTTTTGACATCTATTTAGGCTTTGGATAGAATATTAGACACATTTTGGAAAAGTTTAAGGTTGCGTACAAGAATAAAAGAGTAATGTACCTTAGCATTAGTACGCTATTAAGTGTAACGCATTTCAATAATTTTACCACAAAAGAGATCTCGAGACCAAATTACCTTTCAATGGTAAATATTTTCTCTAAACATAAAACGATTTTTTTTTCATAAGCAGGAATACCACTTTGTTAAGTGTTAAGAGTAATTTTAGTTTCCGAAATGGCCTTACTAATAAAAAAACTGAACATTTAAGGCTCCTCTGTACTAACCCTATTGGATTCCTCCTCCCCAGTGTTAACCTATGGAGAAAATTTGTTCAAGGATTGCCGACATGGATTTAAATTGTTTTTTTTTCAATTGTACTCCGTAATAGAAAAAGAAATTTTACTTTCACCTTTTTGGCATTTTTCGCTTTTAAAAAAATGCGAATATTTTTTAATTTAAACTATTCGGCGAAAAAAATCTGGCATAGTGGGTTTTAAACGCTTATAAATTGCGTTGGTGGACGAAATTTATAAAATGAATCCTGTTGCAAAGTGCAAAAAAGTTCAGGCAATCTGAAAATACCTTTTTTATTCGAAAATTAGCATTTATGGAGATGTAAATAGTAGACAAATTTTCTCTATAGGTTAACATTGAGGTGAGTGAATCCAATAGGGTTAGTACACGACAGCCTTAAAAGGAAACTAAATGCCATGATAAACGATATTTACCTATAGTTAAAATTGTGAAATGGATATGTTTATATTTTATGTAACGATATATAATTTGTGGCATTTTTTTCACTCATAATAAAAGTATATCAATTTTTCCTTTAGTGGGCCCCGAAGGCGTTACAGAAATGGAGGAGAGATGAGTATATCGTCGGGCACTTACAGTTTGAAGGAAGACAAAACAGTTATAGAATAAAGAATTCCTGGAAACCATTGAAGTCATTGCATTTTTTGAATATCCTTTGTGGCGACTTGCAAAATTCGCCACGTGCCAGAATTTATACATCGTAGAAAAATTTCCCCTAACAGTTGACGGTTCTAATAATATTTCGATTCTGTATGGCATTGCAGTTATAAATGAGCAAAATTGGAGATGAACTTATATTCGGAAAAATCAATATTATGAATAGTATCAAAGACTCAAACATTAAATATCCCAGTTAGATGTATTAGATCACATGCATAAATCGTAACAATCTGCTGGTTTTGTAACTTTATGTTAATCAATTTTTACATAAAAATGTTAACTACAAAGAAGGGTAAGAGAATAGAAACAAAACTGGAACATGAGACTATATTAGCGTTTTTACATTTAATAGTACACTTTAGGTCTGACAAGTTTATTTTTTCCCGCAAAGATGTTTTTCTTGGAAACTGGTGAAATTATACTGTCACAGCATTACAAGCTTTTCGATTAGAATCGACATTGCCAGATTCTAATATTTTGATGGTACTAATACATTTTTTACGTGTTACTGTATTTTAACTATATATATTTTTTCTTCATATGAAATTTTTTTAGGGAATTTTAAAATTCGAGACGGTTTTAAGGCTGATGTGTATTAACCCTATTGGATACGCTCACCTCAATGTTAACCTATGGAGAAAATGTGTCCAAGAATTGCCGACTTTGATTGAAGGATTTTTTTAAATTGTACTCCGTAATACAGAAAGAAATTTTACACCTTGGGGCATTTTTCGTTTTAAAAAAAAATGCAAATAATATTTTAAAATTTAAATTATTCGGGGAAAAATGTAGTACAGTGTGTTTTAAAACTTCATAAGTTCCTCTGGTGGACGAAATTTATAATACAAGTATGAATCCTGTTGCAAGGCGCAGAAAAATTCAGGCTATCTGAAAATACCATTTTTATTGGATTATCAGCATTTATGTCGCTGTAAATATTAGACACACTTTCTCTATAGGTTAAAACTAGGGATGCGACATCGATGTCGATGTTTTCAAAACATCGATTTTTTATCAAAACATAGATGTTCTAAACATCGATTTATTGAAGCCGATGTTTTTTTAATATCGATGCTTTGTGCTCGATGTTTTACGTTGTCTCGATGTTTTTTTTAATGAAAAAGAACCATAATAAAAAAAAATTTCCACGTAGCATAATTTTCACACTCAGTAAATGTCAGTCTGAATTCTGAGAAGGACGAATACAAAAGGGGGAACGATTCCTTAGCAAACAGACAAATGACAATCAACAACCAATGAACCAATCAGAGCGCTTGGAATGTTCCTGACACTCCAGAACCTTTCATGGGGTTTTATTTTATAAATAGTATATACACGAAAGCAGCCATTTAAGTTTTTGTTTTGTTCTGGTTTTATATAAGTTTACGTTAATATTATTAGTAAAATGCCTCCCAAAAGTACCATTTGGAAATATTTTTGCAAAACCTCTGACAAATTGGCAAAATGCAATATTTGCCTTAAGTCACTCAAAACTTCTGTCAATACCACGAAATTATCTGGACATTTGAAGGCAAAACATGGCGATATTTACAACGAGAATTTTGAGTCATCAATTTAACCCAAGGCAAAAGCAACCAAGTTTTTGTTATTTGTGTCAACCCAATCAGAGAGTAAAATTTAATCAATCCCCCTCCACGACTAACCGAAGAACATTAATGTTAGAGATTACTAAACCAGTTTTAAAAAATGGATGTTCTAAAACATCGATGGTTTTTGGGCTATGTTTTATTAGCATTGATGTCTTAATATTGAATATCAATGTTTCAAAACATCGGGGTTTTGTTATCGATGTCGCATCCCTAATTAAAACTGAGGTGAACGAATCCAATAGGGTTAGCACACAGCAGCCTAATTACTCATTTAAGTTGAATGTGACCTTTCCTTGATATATTTTCACGTGCCTTTAATGCGTTGTTTTCTGGGTATGTTGCAATATAACTAGTATTTATATCAAGTGGCTTCAAATGCGAACAATGTTAAACAGTTCCATGTAAGCAATTTAGAGAAAGTTACTTATTGCCTTCAGCTTCTGATCTTGCAATTGATCAGAACAAAACTAGATACTGCCGTAATCTAGTTTTGTTCCCGAAGACGCTGAAATGATCAAATGATAAATCTTACTTCTTGTCCTGTGATAGGGATCCTCATAAGACCTTCTCCTTTCGTCGAATGAATCGTAGACGTTAGAATCCTCGGTTCGTGACCTGGCATCTGCGGTAGATGGCCCGGTATAAGGCCTATCATCCGAATCTCTCTGCAGAGGTCTCAATCGTGTTGTAAGCTGTGGTGGACGGAACTGATCCATGTTTCTGAAAATAGAGGACGTTCCGTTCAGAGATATAAAACCTGAAAAGAAAGGAAACAAATTATTACCTCGATAAAATAATTTCAGAAAGTGGATATTTGCATAAATATGTCCCAGTGAAACAATTAAATAACTGGAAAATTATGATCTTACTGGGTCCTGTTTTCAATCAGCAGTAGTTACGAAAATTATTTATTCAGAAATATGAAAATTTTTACTGCAAGTTAAACATTGTTTCTTATTTATAAATATGGATCTAAATTTTTGCTATCTTGAAGATAAATGTTTTAATTTCTTAAAATTTCAACCATTGTTTTTTTCAATGTTATGTCATTTCGCGCAGACTTGCATCTGCATATTAATTAATATACACTTTTTTTTAGTTTTAAAATTAAGTTACACAATATATGTTTAAATACCAACTTTGATATCAAAATTAACAGTTCTTCATAGAAAAAAAGGTTTTTATTTTATTTTTTTATTTAAAAAAAATTCTAGATAATTTTTTCTGTAATTAAAATTTTATAATAGGAATGTCATAATGGTTAGTAATATTAATTATGTTTATATTTCACGTGAATTTATGTGTATATTGCACGTATATTGCATATGTTTATATTTTCATGATATTCTAGCCAACTGTTTTAGTGTTATCATCTGCGCAATGACATAACAATGAAAAAAACAATTTTTGAAATTCTAAAGAATTAAAAAACTTCTCTTAAAGCTAGAAGAAATTTAGAGTCAGAATTATAAATAAGAAAGAGTGTTTATCTCACAGTAAAATTTTCACATTCTTGATAAATTTTTCTGTAATTAAAATTTTTATAATAGGAAGGTCATAATGGTTAGTAATTTTAATTATGTTTTTATTGCACATTAATAAATTTTCATGATATTCTGGCCAACTGTTTTGGTGTTTTCATTTGCGCAATGAAATAACAATGAAAAAACAATTGTTGAAATTCTAAACAATTAAAAAACTTCTCTTAAAGCTAGAGGAAATTTAGAGCCATAATTTTAAATAAGAAAGAGTGTTTATCTCACAGAAACATTTTCCTATTTATGAAAAAAATATTTTCATAACTAGTGATGATTGATAATAGCGATATGTTT
Organism: Dolomedes plantarius; assembly: GCA_907164885.2. Classification (NCBI taxonomy): domain Eukaryota; kingdom Metazoa; phylum Arthropoda; class Arachnida; order Araneae; family Dolomedidae; genus Dolomedes; species Dolomedes plantarius. The sequence continues at coordinate 83,992,572 of OU015496.1, read as the reverse complement.
GCCGAGTCTCTTTGCTTTTAAAAGGTACCTGACCCCTTAAAATGGAATAGAGACATAAATACGAGTTTTTATATAATAATCAAAGTAATACCATTGTAAATACTACTAGTACTATAAATCAGATTTCCGGTTGATTCCGAATAGTTACCCATTTAAAAATAACCGTGCTATTAATAACAAAATAGAAAGCATGTATTAAAGGGAGAAATGTCTCATTCTGCTGCATTGAGTACTAAATTTATTTCAGCTATTCCAGCGAACACTCCGGGTTTTAAGCTCTTGGCACTCCTGCTATTATGTGACTAATAACGTTTTATATTTTAACTCATCCATCAAGACATGTCAAATCAGCTTTCCCCGATCCCTTATGACTGCCACAATCTCATCTATTCTCTAGCAGGTGTTGATCAATGGGAACTTTCAAACGCTTATGATCATATTTTAGGTAAAAGTTTTGGTCATATTACAAATATATGCACCTCCAGCGTACCAGGCAGCCTTGGATCCAAGTTTCACCCTTGCTATGGCCTCCGTGCTACAGGAAATGCTTAGATGATGATTGAGCTAAACGGAAATGAATTCCAAATGAGGAATTTCTCTACATTTTTACTGGTGACTGACTTAGTGCATTCATACAGGGCACTTCGGAAAAGCAACCATCTTCAGTCACACATTATGGTGCAAAATTTAGATCACTTGCACATTGCAAAATGCATAGAGCAAGCCCAGAAGCACTATACTTGACAATGTATAGATCACACCATAAACTTTAACGATTCAGCGGGCGCGCCCGTGTACAAAGTGCAACATTTTCGTAATTTTGAATGGTTTGTTTTTACATGTAAGGTTTGAATGTTCTAAGCAATTTCAATTTATAGCTACACCCTTTCTAACGCAAATCCGATTTTCTAACCCTTGTATTCCTTTCCATTCATTGTTAGTCGTTATTTAACCGTGGTAAACCAGCAATTATACTGAATTACAATACGACAAAAGCAGGAGTTGTAGTCGATCAAATGTGCAGCTATTACACGGTATTCCGCATATCATGAAGATTGACAATCTCATTGTTGTTTTAGGTTTTTGGACATAATAGGAATCCATTTGCAAGTTGTCCTTAGATCCAATAAACCGGACAGTTTTGAAATAAGGCGATTGTATCTGCATTCTTTGGCCTTTAATTATAAATAAAATCAGTATTATCAACATTTTATATCTTGTTATAAAACGCAGAATTAATATTTTCAATTTGAAAAAAAAAGTTTCTTACAAAAGGAAAAATCCAGGTTGAAAGAGACGTTGCACTTTGTGCCACGTGCGCCTGCTAGTGTTCCAAAAATTAGCGCGCCCGCTGAAAGGTTAAATTAGATAGGCAGTTAAAATACTTGTTTCGCATATATATATATATATATATATATATATATATATATATATATATATATATATAGTATATATATGTGAATACATATACATTTCCATGCATAGTGCCTGTGGGCACGCTGAATGCTTTTTGCCATGTATGTATCTATGTATGAATGTGTGTGTATGTTGTGTAATAGCCAAATTATAACGTGATTACTCATTAATATAACATGGGTATTAACTTTATATTATATTTTTGCCATTACAGGCGACAGAAAGTCGGTCTTTATTTCGATGGACACAGACTATGTTAACATGAAAAATTAATGACAAAGCAGATAAACAAAAAAAGGCTTATTTTTATGTATGTTGTTCATTTTGATGCGTTGATTACAGACTAAGAAGAAGAAACAAGATATTTTGAAAAAAATTAGGCGAATAAATAAAGTCATCAAGAATGTCTATTTCATTAAAATTAAATGCATCTGTACGTTAAATAAAACAAACCTAAATACAAATATTTCTTCATGTGCATGACTTGTTCAATAATTACGTAATATATATTATTATAAATCTAGATTCATAAGAATAAAATATTAATTTTGCTAATGCATAACTGCAAACATTATATTGATCATTATTATTAGACCAAACATCTTTATCCGCCATAGCATTTCATAAATTGTTGGAAACTTCGAAAGTCAATTTACTTCCCTTTTTGAGTTCTCAAGAGCTTTGTAATGACTTCCAAATTAGTAAATTTTAATGTAACATAAGTACACACCTGTAGGTGTGTCACGTAATAAAGATATTGAGAAATTTTATAATTGCTCCCCACAGAAGCCGTTGGAATTTATAAACAGTTGATACATTAATTTATACTTGCAAGTTCTTTTATTTTGCTGAAGCTGACATACCGAATTATCAATGAAAAACTGCTTTTTTTAATAAAAAAAAAGGTAAAACTCTTAACAGGGTTCATACCAGTGGAAAAATATCCAGGAAATTATTTTGGAGTAATACTGTGGGGAAATTTTCGGGAAGGAAGACAAAATACTTCCATACATCAAGGGACTTTTTTATGTTATTAAAGAATGTTTTCTAACGGAATATGTATTATTTTATAAACGTTATTGTAGGCAAACAGGTTGAAATTCATGCCCACGTATCTCACATGAACAGTTATAACGACGTTCAGTAGTATTAGCCACACGCTCACACTAATACTTTTTTAATGGTTAAAACCAGTTGGATGAAAAAAACCTCGAACACGTTATTTTTTCCACCGCCGTTGCACCACAGACCTCGTTATAATTATTTACTAACCCCGACTGATTAAAATTGTGATACTGAATCTCTGCGATTACTATGCATAAAATTATATCTTTGCGGTTTGTTAAAAGAATATACAGCAATAGGCATGTTTTAATAGTGTAATAAAGAGGGTTTTTTGACAGAATATACGTTTCCCTAACGTGACTTGTAGGCAAACAGGTTGAAATCCGTGCCTACATATATCATATGAGCAGTTATAATGACGTTTGACGTTCAGTATCATTAGCCATGCTTGCGCAATAATACTTTTTTTTCGCGGTTAAAACCAGCTTAAAAAAAAAAATAAAAATAAATAAATAAAAAAATAAAAAAAAACGACACTTTTAAGTTTTCCCTACCGTTTCATCACACACCTCGTTATACTCTTTCACTAACCTCAACTATTCAATGATTTAATCCTGGATCTTTGCAATTACTAAGCGTAAAATTCTAACTTTAAGTTTGTTCATTGAAGTATGGAAAGCAAAAATTTGGAAAAAAAAAAAGATGTTCATATGCTGTTTTTAAGAGTTCATTATATAAGCATGAAAAGATGCGATATTTTGCTTCGCTATTTATTTCATAATCAGGAGCCATAAAGAAATAAGTTAAAACATTTAAAATTAATTACAAATATTTCTTGGAATTTCGTAGAAAAATATTATGGAAGCAAGTTTCCATATTCTTAAAATCTGTCTGCATAAAAAAACAGGTAAAAATTTCACTGCGTGTACTGATATGTTATTCTTCAAAATAGAGATTTAGTTATTATTTCTTTTATTTATCACAGTTGTAATTAAGTTCTCAAATTTCCCACTATGTTCAGTGGTTATTAAGTTATGCCAGTGGTATCGGATACGCAAAAATTCAAAACTTTGATATAAGACAAAATTTAAAGTTAAAGATTCAGCAACGACAACTTCTGTTCTTATATGAACACTCCTTTAGAGAGGTATTCACCCATTTTTTAGTACTGTCACAAGTAAATAGGATGACTAAAATACAGGGTGTCCGGGCTAAAAATATCCCAAAGTTATGACTTATTTTTACGGAACTACCCATTAGAATTAAAAATATATATATATGTAAGTTGCTAAACCGACATTTTGGGCAGTCTGTGAGAGGAAACTACTGCATCAGTTTAATTCATTTTAGTCTTAAACGAAAGGTTGTAATCTGTAGATTTGTCAAATTTGGTTTTTGTAACCGCAATTTCTATTAATGAGCTATAATTTGCAATTAAAAATTTATTTCTACGCATGCTCAGTGGCATGTTTTAAACTGGCTGTGAAAACTCACTGTTTTTGCGCATGCTCAGTGACATGTTTTATGATAAACACGTTTATTACGAGGATTTTCTCTAGATCGCTCTCTGCCATTTTTATCTTTATGATAATTATGTTTGTGAAATATAAAATTAAACCTGATGGAAATTGTGTATTTCGCGTTGTTTAATTAGCGATAATTTACAAAAAAATGCTTTCAGCGCATGCTCAGTGACGTTTTTAAATCTGCCTTTAGATACTCACTAAGCACGAGGTCGCTTAAACACATTAATATGTTTCTGCGCATTATTATGATTTTCAACTTTTGGCAATAATGTGTTGAGTATAATTTTTGTATTAGTACATTTATTTACTATCTAACCGTCATGTTTTGACGGGTATCAACTAGTTTTATTTAAATAGAAAGAACATCTCACCAAGTTTCAATATCAATCATAGATTTCGATCATAGTATCATAGATTTCGATGTGTGCACCTTTTGTAGCACGGCAAACGTCTAAATGGTAATCCAGTTCTCTCCAAGTGTTTCGTAGCATTTCAGGAGTTAATACACGAATTGCTTAAACGATACGCTTCTTCAACTCATCCACAGTTTCACTTTTTTCTTTATGCACAACGGATTTAACGAATCCCCAAGCAAGAAAGTCTAATAACGCCTGATATGCTACGAAACACTTGGAGAGAACTGGATTACCATTTAGACGTTATTCATGCTACAAAAGGTGCAAACATCGAAATCTATGATACTATGATCGAAATCTATGATTGATATTAAAACTTGGTGAGATGTTATTTCTATTTAAATATATTTTTTTAAATCTAATGGGTAGTTCCGTAAAAATAAGTCATAACTTTTGGATACTTTTAGCCAGGACACCCTGTATTTTATAACAAATCGTACATAGTGATATAAGTTATATGTCAGGGTTTGCAAAGTTAAACATTGTTGAGAGCCTATGTTAAGAGCCCTTTTAGCATTATTTATAAATGCTTAAATAGTTTTAATAGCTCAAATAATTCTTTTTCTTTTGATTGTTCTGCCGAATCGCTCAAATCTGGCATGTTGTCGTTAAGTAGCAATTCAGTTAAGTGATGATTTATCAACAATGAGCACTGTATATTTTTTTCAGCCTAAATGTCGAATATAAGGGATTCGCAGCTATAAGTTGTACCAAAAACGGAGATTATTCGAAATTTCCGCTAATAATAAATCATCAGAAAAATTGATCATGGAACCAATAGTCACAAAAAAAGACAATAATCTTAAAGATAGTGATTAAAATCTTTAAGATTAAATCTGGCATCGCTCAAATCTGGCATGTAAGTAGCAATTCAGTTAAATGATGATTTATCAACATTGAGCATTGTTTATTTTTTATCAACCTAAATGTAGAATATAAGGGATTCACAGCTATAAGTTGTAACAAAAACGGAGATTATTTTAAATTACCACTAATAATAAATCATTAGAAAAACTGATCATTGAACCAAGAGTCACAAAAAAATGACAATAATCTTAAAGATAGTGATTAGAAGCAGCAGTGTATCCAGCCCTCTTATATGCATTTAGAATATAGTACGTGAAAAAAAATAACTCTAAAATGTACATGGTGTCTCAAAAAACCTTGACACATTTTAAAAAATTAAACAAAAAAAAAGTATACAAGATATGAACTAGACATTCATATATGTGTTACCTTATATATTCGAGTTTTTTTAGTATAGTCAATGAATTTCTCCAAGTGTAATTTATGTAGCACAGAGAACATCCTGCTACATAACGGACAGCAATATTTCCGTTACATTATAATACCTGCTACATACATGGGTTGTAATATGTATGGAATACGACTAGTGCCATTTGGTAATCGATCTCAGCCTATCTGTGTTCCGAAAGGGATTCCGTAACACATGATATTGCAGCAATTATGCGTCTTTGAGTTCTTCAACACTACAACCGATTTTTCAAGGACACTTCCGGTTTCCTGAAACTTTCCATTCAAAGCTAAGATGTTGGCAAGACCTGGAGGATCTTTTCCAAACTTAGCTGCACTTGCGTAACAGATTCCGGTTTGAAATACCAGCCAACACCAATTGCTTTCTTTAATGAAATAGCCATTCTACAACTTTCGCTTTCACGGAACAAGTAGCGTCACTTGCTCAACTTTTTTGACACAGAAAAAAATTCTAATATATACGGTAACACATCTGTGAATTTCCAGTTCTTATCTTGTATACTTTTTTTTGTTATAAATTTCTAAAATGTGTAAAGGTTTTTTGGGACACCCTGTATTTAATCCTATACATTAGAAGATGTATAAAACATTCTTCATCAGATTACCCCGTAGTTTGGAAAATTAAATACGTATTAAAATTGCTGATGTAAAAAAAAAAATTATCTTTTAACTACACGATCCTTTATTTAATTCCCTTCTATGCCTCAATGCTCGACTCGAAATGCAGACTTTGTACAAAATATTCCTACGTACAGTTCTATGAATATTTCATTTTAATAACCGTTGTCGCTTTTAACAGCCACGTACTTTATAACAAAAGTAACAGATCCGAACTCCCCACAAGGGAAGTTAACTGGCCGGGCAGGCGCCGCACCCACGATAACGCTATCACTTTTTTTTTCTTTTTTTTTTTCTGAGGGGTTGCCCTAACCCTGATGAACAAGATAAGGATCCCATTTCACTGAATGACCACTGCACTGACCACTGGGTCAATTATTCTTTTCGCTTCCGTTTATCTGGAGTTTCGGAATTGAGAGAAAGGGCACCTCAGCGCCATCTAGCAGAGTCACCGGATGTATCCGGATTTTAATATGTATGGAATACGACTAGTGCGTGCTCTGTGTACGACTGTTGTCGTTTCGGATGTTCTACCCGACTCAGGGGACCGGGTAAATAATGTGCCCCGTTGGAGTAGTTCCCAGTTCTGGAACGACTCCAGTGAAGTTAAGTTTTTGTCCACATGCCAGAAGGGGTTAGCGGGAGCGTAGAATAAAATCAGCAGCGGCTCAAATGTAACTAAAAAGAAAGAATTGGATTGTAACATTGTTGGTGGAATGTTTGCTTCCATAGACTTGGGTTTGAAATTTATAACTTTTGGGGGGCGCATGACGAGAATAAAATTACAAAATTCAGATTTGGAATAAGCTGGTTAACCGTGTTGAATAAACAACGTTGTATATGACTTTTGTAAAGTCGTATTTCCGAACAGAATCTTAAGTCATTTTTTTCCCTCCAATGTCGTCCTCTATTTCATCTTTCAGATTTCCCTTTTAATAAAGAGATGTTATTATTTATGAAAACACTAAAAGAAGGAAAAAATCTTATTTCATTTGACATTTTCCCTTATAAGACAGTCATATTTAATAAAACCAATTTAAGAAAAAAAAATAAATCACTGATATATGACGATGTAGTATGAGATCACTTTTTAAGGTAGTATATACATCAATCATGGACAAATTTGTAATTCGTGATGTCCTTTGATGTATGAGAAAAATTTTATGTTATTGAATTTCATTCATTTCTTTTAGTAAAATTATAAGAATTAATTCCGCAAATTCATTATATAACTGCAGATAATGAAAACCCCTCGGCCCGAGGTAACCTAGTGGTAGCGCGTTGTACTTCGGACGGAGGGTTCTTAGTTCCAATCTTGACGAACGCAATCAAATACCTTCGTATCTAGGCCGAGTATGGGCTTGTTAAATCCATAGACCAGAAAGTTCTATGAGGTCAGTGGGTGGGAAAAGGTATAGAACCCTCCAGGTATGACCGAGCCTTTGGAGGTGCTAGATCAAAGTTGAGGGGGCACCAGGTGGTGGTAACTGATCACTTATTAGGTGCCCTCATAGAAAGCAACCATTGATTCTCGTGGGTAAAGTGCGATGCCTTCATTGATAAGTTCCTTGCATTGGCAAACAATTATTTGCGATCTTTCTATTTTACATATACAAACGCTATTCCACTTACGTTTTGTGAAATCAGTATTTTCTAAGCTTTAAAAAGTTTGAACACAGTAAAATGAAATGGGAAGAATATAATATTGTTTATGGGGTTTATGTCAAAAATTAAAGTGGTTAGCAAAAGACTTAAAAAAATTATAGGTGTACATAGCAAGGATACTTAAGTTTTTACGACTTCCTTAATAAAAGATCCTTTTAAGTCTTCCTCTAACAAATTAAAAGTAACCAGAAGATCGCCGTTTGTTTCATTAGGGGCTAAAAAAATAAGAATTTGCAAACGACAAGGAAGGAAGGAGAATCAGAAACAAATCTTACCTTTCGAAATAATTGTTTTATGTAATAAAAAATCACAGATATATATATATATATATATATATATATATATATATAGAGAGAGAGAGAGAGAGAGAGAGAGAGAGAGAGAGAACAAAACTAGAAAATGTAAAGAGTTCCTGCATATTTCAATAGTAAATCACGTCAAAAATCTAATATGTACCTATCTCTTGAAAATTGTTATTCGAAAAAATGCGAAGCAATCAACTATATTGCACGCAAAGCCCTCATTCCACGATTTATTAGCACTTGGGTGCTACTGATAGACAATCATTTGCCTTTTCCAAGTTCACCAAAATTGCCATTGAAGGAAATGAAATACTAGCTTTCGCAATGTTTCACAAAGGAAAAAAAAAACTAACGAATTTTAACGCCATGGCGGGTATTTAAAAATTGGAGGTTTATGTTAATATATTTATGTAATTATTACACGCTTTAATACAATATAAAAAAATTGCATTAAAGCCAAGCCTGTTGCACAGATATCCTCCAAGTCAACATTAATAACTTTTATCAGTCCTGATTAAAACACGCGAGAATATTTACCCTTGTCCGCAATCCCGAAATACGGAAAACTCTAGAGATTATCACACTAAATAGTTCTTGATGAGAAAGAAAAAAAAATTAAATAGGACGCATTCCGCTTCGCATACATGAAACATTTCTCTTTATTTACTTGTGGTTTGTTATCATGTTACACTTGTTTCGTGTATTACACAGGGTCGAGAACGGAATGTGAAATTACTTCGTCTACCCTATATGTATAAATCTCGAATTCCTTTGGATGGGGAAATCCGCGGCGAGGTTTAATGCTTTCCCGACTTCTTCCTTTTTTCATAAATTCTTTCCGAGGTGAAGAAAACGTGGGATATCTAGGATACGAACCTGTTTTCTCAGTCTGGGAGTCTGAGACGGGAAATCACAATTTTACCCTTTAATATTTGCTGTCTCTCATATATATATATATTTACACAGGGAAACTTCTCAGCAGGCCACCCCACTAAGAGGAAATAGTTTGTTCAGGATCGATTAAGGACTCTATAGGGTCAATGTTATTGAAGAAACCTATTTACGACGGTCACCCCTCAAAACGACCGATTTTTTTCGGATCCAATATTGGTCGCCATAGCGAAGTTTTACTGTATATATATATATATATATATATATATATATATATATATATATATATATCTGTGGCTTGGTATAAGATGTGCCTACGTCAGTGTTCTCCGAGATGACTTTGTTTGCTTATGTGTCTTTAAAAAAATATTATTTTCAATGTAATAAGTACCCAAATCTGTAAAATGGTTTAAAAACCATTGTGCAGATTTAAACCATTGTACAGACTTGGGTACATAAGCAAACAAGGTCATCTTGGAGAAAACTGACTTAGGCGCTTCTTGTACCAAGCCATATATATATATATATATATATATATATATATATATATATATATATATATATATATATATATATATATATATATATATATATATATATATATATATATATATATATATATATATATATATATATATATATATATATATACTTAATTTATAATTTAAAAATATAATAATTAAGGTTCTCAATCAATTTAATTACTAATATATGAACTTTAAACGTGATAAAATTTTAAAGAAAAATTTCTTTGTGTAAGATATGATAACCGCCCTGGTAACAGGGTATCTAAATATTTTTATATGCCAAAGACAGGGCAAAGAGTATAAATAAAATATATTTGACAACGACAATATAAATTAGACATGTTTTAATGAAACATCAGACGCTCATATAGACCTTCACGGGTATAGCAGCATAAATGGATGGTACTAATGAAAATTCTATAATAGAAAATAATTAATAGAACACTCACAGATGGAATGGTAACAGCTAAAACAAAATCCATTCCTGTGCACGAAAATACATTGCAAAGCATCTTATTTTAATTCCTCATAGGATGAATATTATCAGTCTTGGAACATTATTTATATAGATAGATATGAAAACTAACTGCAACACGATATCTAAATATTCTGATATGCAAATAAGTAACAAAGAGAATTAATGAAACGTGTAAATAACAATGTTATAATAAAAAGATATGTTTTAAGGAAATAAGAGAAATCCATACAGACGTGTAAGTGTATACTAATTTGAATCGATGGTACTAATGGAAATTCTATAACAGAAAATAGGCCTCAAAGATATATTATTAACAGCTAAATAATAATAATAACAATCCGAATTATAAAAAAATAAATATATTAATAAATAATTATTTATATATATATATATATATATATATATATATATATATATATATATATATATATATATATATATATAATAAAATAAAAAATGAAATAAATAATGAAATAAAATCTATTCCAGTACAGTCTCATAGGATGACTATTATGAAACATGTTAATAAATAATTAATAGTAATAATAATTCATATTATGGATATTAACACCTGGAATAAAAACTATATCTTCGAAGCGTACGGAAATACATTGCAGACTAATTTATTTTACTTCCTCATAGAATGAATATTATCAGTTGTAGTATATCATTTATAGAAAGGTATGATAACCAGTCGTAACATGATGTCTAAATATTCTTATATGTCAACGAGGGAACAAAAGGAATAAATAGAATGTATAAAAAAATGATATATAAACAAGATCTATTTTAATGAAACATCAGAAGCCCATATAGACGTCAGGTGTATAGCACCATAAATCGGTGGTACTAATGAAAATTCTGTAATAGAAAATAATGAATAGAGGCCTCACACATGAATTATTAGCATCTAAAATAAAAACTAATCCTGCGAAGCGGACGAAAACATACCGCAGACTAATTTATTTTACTTCATCATAGGATGAAAATTATCCAGTAAGGGGTATATTGGATATGATGAACAGTTGTGACACGATGTTAAATATTCTCATATGCCAAAGAGGAAACAAAGGAAATAAATAAAATGTGTAAAAAATAACAATATAAATAGGATCTATTTTAATGAAACATCATAAGTCCATATAGTCGTAAACGCGTACAGCATCATAAATCGGTGGTACAAATAAAAACCTGTAATAGAAAATAATGAATGGTCCCTCATAGATGGATTACTAACAGTTGAAATAAAAACTATTCCGCCACAGAGTAATTGATTTTACTGTCTCATAGGATGACTATTATCAGTTAGCGGTGTAATATTTATAGACGAAGAAAAACCGTCGTAGACATCTTATTCATTATCAGCTGAAGAGTTATGAATAAGTTTTAGATTCCGAGTGTATGCATTACGTTGTTCTCAACTAAGTTCCTGATTTGCTTGATTGTTGTCTCATTATTATGTCAATTTTAACTTAATCGTGCAATCACGACAACTTGAAATAAGTGTTTTTGCCTTAAACTCTTTCATTTCTTTCGGTTATCTCGTGGCAATGCAGGCGGAAAAATCATAGAGATCAAATCAATAAAAGATCACATAAAAGTCGAGCTAGAAATTTGTTTAACTGAATTTTTGTATTTAAAAAATAAAATGTTTCAATTTTAGGAATGACCATATTAAAAAATAACCTTAATTCAGCTAACAAATCAACACATAAAATTTCTCGGAAGGTACCGTATTTTTCGGACCTTAGGTTGCACCTTTTTCCATAAAAAATAGACTTAAAATTAGGGTGCTTTTTAAGGTCCGAAAATAACATTAAAATTAAATGAATATTTTATTATACATATTATATACATTTATTATATATTATATATATTATGTATATTTTTTATTATATTTATTATACAGTGAAACCTCATTTATCCGGACTAACTGGGATCATAGGCAATCCGGATAATCCGGGTAATACGGGTTATAAGCAAAACAAAGTCCTTAACTAAGTAGACTTATTACCGTTTATTACGATAAAAAACTATGTTTTGGAACAAAATTACATAGTATTGTTTACAAGACATTGAAAAGTAAAAAAAATGACTTTTCACATAATTTCTTAACAAAGAATTAGTATGTCTAGTAAAGCTTTCTTAAACACAACAAAAAGCCTTTTATTACCATAATTTATTGTACAATCTATACAGGAACTGTAAATTGAATCAAACTAAAAAAACAAATATTTATCGTACTTGTAGCTACGTTCTTGTTATCATAGTTAAAAATTATTATCTAATGTGAATATTAAATAAAAATAATGTCTACAAATCTGATCCGGATCAACGTGGTTTTACTATATATATTTTTTATCCTTATTAAATAAGGAATGGAAAATATCTTTATATACCTAACAAAATACAAAATATTCTTTTCTAAAAATCCTCCCATAAATTTGAGATTTGTCATATCGTCTTGTGCGTCTTACGGTCCGAAGAATACGTTAAATGGATTAGATATTAGTTAAATAACTGTGACGGAATAGGACATCATAGAACAATAAGAAAAACTGTCGCAGATCACTTCTATCTTACAGCTAGAATCGGAATGCACGGAACATATTTTTGCGAAGGCTTTCCTGTTATGTTTTTCTTTCGAAAGACTTATCTCGATGTTGTTCACGCAAAACTGAGGCACGAGCATGGTTGCCTAAGTGTTTTCGAAAGTAAATTCATTAACAGTTGCACAGAAGAGGAAAATGCCTCTACGTATAGACTGGAAAAAAAGCAATAAGGAAGAAGAATAAATTAAGAATGAGATTAAATATAAGAAAGAAATACTCTAATTGAAACTAACTGCAAGTAACCCCGCGATGCATCGGAAACATCCCCCCTTTCGTGAAATTTACTATTAACTAAAATGCCAACCCTTACTTCTCTACCACAGAAGCCATGTAATGCATAATGCATTAGGTTCCCTTTTCTCTCATTATCTGGCCAAATAAATGTCTTCTCACTGGTGTTGCAAATGTCCTCTAAGTCTGCATTTCCGACCATTTCCCTCCTGATTAAGAGACACGAATATTTTTGCTCCACCATAAACCAGTCCGGACTTATCCCAAAGACACAAGAGTTAGACCCGGCTAATTCTTCGTGAGCTGAGCCATTAGCAAAGGATTTCCATCTCGCATACGTAATACAACTCGCCGCTGTTTTGCTTATTCGCTTGCGGTTGGTTACAACATTACGCCCGTTTAAAGTGGACGGCACACGGGATGAGAAATTGGAGTGAAATCACTTTTGTTCCCCGCAATAAGTCTCGAATTCCTCGCTCGGGTGGGTGGCAAAATCCGTGGCGAGGCGATATTTAATCCTTCGGACTTTCTCCCCGCTTTCATAAATTCTTTCGAGCGTGGAGGTGGCAAATACGGTAACTGGACTATGTCGTGATAGGATGATTTTCTATCTGCCACGTCCGCTGGATCTTTTGGATCTACCCAGTTTACAAAGTAGGAGTTATAGATGAAATTATATTTATCTTGAAGCTCTGTACTTGTCGTTTAAAGCTGGGTGTCCAACATTTTGGCTTGTCTGGGCCGCATACAAAATATATAACATATATCTGTACCTTGGAACAAAATAGGACAATGTCCAAAACTTAGAAATTTGAGGGACAAATGAAAAAGAAATCGAAATAAATATAATACGAGAAGGAAAGCAAAAACTATGACTAAAATTGTAAAATTAAAACTTGGAAAAATATTTATACACAAACCGTTAGTAAGATTTGTAAACTGAAACTGATGTTCTCTGACATTTGATTAAAATGGACTTTTGCCTTTTTTGTTCCAAGGTACAGAATATAAGTTAAAAAACTTCCTTTAATTTTTTTAAATCTTTTATTACAAAGTTACTATGAAGGTAACATTAGCAAAAAATTACTGGAATATTTGACCTTGTTTTTGTGGAACTAAATGCCTCAATATCTGGTTCAATGGAAGTGGTTGCAGTTCTTAGTGAGTTCTTAAGATGCTCGTCAGAAAATTTTAATTTTTTTATCAAATTTTACTCTTTATCTTTATAAAAAGTCGACCTCTGATGTACGTAATGCCAAGCACTGATGACTTGAATAAGGAGTCACTGTAAAACGAGAAATGTTTTTCTTTGGTAAGGTATGTCTTATAAAGTTTATGATCTTGTGGGGTTGCGTTATTAGCTGTTCAGGGCCGCGGACAGGTCAATACTATTTCATAATCTGGCCTTGTTGTGTGTTCATAATCAATGGTTTGTTGTCTAAGACCTGCCGCGCCCTGAGAAAGCACGTGTCTGAAACACGCATGTCTAATACAAGCTGCCTTGGAAAACCAGTTATTTTTGCGCTGAGTGCTTACACCAATCAGACATGATCATGTCTGTTGGTGTAAGCACTTGATGCAAAAATAACTGTTTTTTCAATGCAGCTTGTATCAGACATGCGTGTTTCAAAAAAGCGCTTCCTCAGTGTGCACTGAGAAGCAAAATTTTAGCACATAAAATGATCCTGTTTTCGGCACATACCAAGCTTTTAAAGTGATACTATTAATTTAGATATTTCAGTTTGAAATTTAGAACTAAAAACTTCAATTACTTATTGATTACCCATTCAACTTTCACGTGCAGATTTTAAATGTGTTATGAAATCACTAGATATAGAGCTGTGAAGGTAAATTCAGGTGACATCAATCAGTTTATATATATATTGATCCCAGTGGCCTTGATATAACATTTCTCAGAGCTCATTACCGATTTTTGATTAAAGAATGATTCAGTGACTAAGGATATATAATTATCATTAATGATTCTTTTCAAAATTACTGTTTTCAATTTATAGTACTGTTGGCTTTCAAATACTTATTGATAATACATGCAACACTCATGTAATACCGATTTTCTTTGTGTTAGGATATCTCAAGAAATAGAGTTGCTCGCGCAAATTCAAGTGATATCAACCAGTTTATAAGTGTATTGATCCCAGTTCAGGATTTAGCAAGTGTATTGAAGTCAATTTTGAAATTGCGCCCAGGTGAATGCTTATTTTGAGTTGATTTAATTGAATGTTTCAACGTATATGTCTATTTACAGTTCAGGTATTTAAATTAATTATTCTACCATATTTTGGAAAGTAACCCATCTGAGCCTATAAAGTGTGTTTTTTATGATATTTTGGTTCATTTTGGTCAAGCATTTCCCCTTCTTTTTTTTCAGAATGCAGTAGGAGTCGTCAACCCTTTAATATCTACCGCCCACTTTTGTATCTTTGCTGATGGTAAAATTTCCTTTCCGCCCGCCGGTGGGGCAATACAGTAGTTTGTAACAAAATATGTCCTTAAATTTATCTTTTTATTTATACTTTATGTATGTTTATACATTGATAATTTAAATTTAATGAGTTTCTACATTTCCAAGAAAGAGGTACAATTTGAAGCCTGAACGATGGAAGGTGATAAGCCTAGACCTCGTTATGCGCACTTAACTCGTGCCTTTGGCTACGGAGCTCACTAATTGCTCCCTAGTCCACGAGTGTACTCCGAGAAATGTTCTGTGAGTTCTTATCTACATTCAAAGTTTAAAGAGGAAATTCAAAAGTAAGTAGCAAAATAATGTTTTAAAAAGTCAGACTCGAGAAGTTGTTAACAATGTATTGGA
The DNA here is from genome assembly GCA_907164885.2 of Dolomedes plantarius. Lineage (NCBI taxonomy): Eukaryota > Metazoa > Arthropoda > Arachnida > Araneae > Dolomedidae > Dolomedes > Dolomedes plantarius. The sequence continues at coordinate 83,976,720 of OU015496.1, read as the reverse complement.
TATATAGAGGAAGAGCAAAATTTGCAACAACAGACAAAACTCTTACCATCCACCATGGAAGCTTGAATAGCATGTCTATGCAAATCAAATGGTTTCCCTTAGTAAAAATTTCAACTTTCAACTGGCAGATGTCGGCAAGATGCTGACAGATGCTTAAAAGGAAAACATCATTCGTTTGAATTGTATTTCGTTACACACAAAGAAACCAAGAATTGCAGAATTAGTGACAATTACAATGCCGAATAATTCCATTATTACAATTACAAATAATTCCATTATTTTAAGTAGCATTATACATGATAACATAAACGTCAAAATTGTTGATCAAATTGGCAACCATTTGAATTGCAATTAACACGTATTACCACATGACTGTTTCGATTTTTTAATCGAATTTTTAATTTCGATTTCGAAACTCCATAAAATTCCATCGTAGGAATAATTCTGTAATTTTCCTGTTGCGGAAGATAAATTGCTATCACTGGAATTACGAACGTAAATTTCGTTCCATCGGAGTTCGAAATTTTGCGAATAAGTTATGTCTGATGTGAACAATAAAAATCGCCCATTAATAATTTTTCTTCTACATAAATCCTTAAGTATTCTAAATTATGTAGATCTGAAAGACTGAAGGGTGGATAATCCTTTGAAGAGCAGCAATCATTCACTAACGAGTTCAAACAGTGACGGTTTGAAGTACAGCGATGGTAAAGAGATAACGCCGTAGTCTTTAAAAATTATTGAATTGCAAGTGATGTCTGCCATTCCTTTAATGTCCAATCACGCAAGGAGGTCTGGCATGCCTCCTAGTTATGAAGGCAATAATAAGATGTGATCTTTTGATTTAGGAAGAAGAAAAATCTCTTTGCGGAAAAAAAAATGTGTTTGGGAAGATAGTTTAATCTTATATTTCATGCATTTATCAATGTTAACCGTACGTTTTTCTCTTTTTATCAAAATATGCATTTAAAAGAAGAGATTTATGTGTCATGTATTGTTTATAACTTTTAGAAAAGGAGAAAATCATTTTTTAGAGCGGACTTATATATGAATATAAGGCATTCAATATTCATAACTAACTTTAAAATTTTCCATATTTTATTTTAAGAAGCAAAAAGAAGTTATGATATTCTAGATAATAAGGGTTTTATTTTAAGAAGTCGAACAATATTATTTTCAACAAAACCATCAATTTATTCTTATTTTATATTATATGCAAAATATTGTTTTGTTAAATTGTTATTACTTTTTTATTATTATCAACCTACCATTTATTTATTTTAATCTGTTTTATATTACTATTTTGACTTTTCATCTTAAGGCTTTACTTATGTTTCGATTACTTATATCTCAATAATCACACGCTTCATTTTCTCTTTATCAAATTTTCAGTACAATTTTCAATTAACATACAGCAAAATCAGATTTTGTTAGTTTCATTTTGAAGTATGGGCATTTAGTTTATTACAGTTATTTTATTTATTTATTTTTATTTAATTCTTTTTTTAAAATTTTACAAATATTATTTTCAACTTACCATTTATTTAATTTATTTTGTATTATTTTATTCTTTTTACTTTTAATCTTTTAACTTACGCGAGTTAAATCAGTGCCTCGAAGACTAGTAACTCCATAAGCCCGCTCTTAATTTTATGTCTTGATCAAATTTTCTGTACAATTTTCAATTAACGTATAGCAAGAACTGATTTTGGCAGTTTCATTTTGCATACATACATTTAGTTTCTTACGAATACTCAATTCATTTATTTATTTTTATTTTCTAATTTTTCAACATTATTTTCCACCTACAAAACAAAATAAATTAATGTTTTATATTACTCTTTATATATATATATATATATATATATATATATATATATATATATATATATATATATATATATATATACACACACACACACACACACATATATATATATATATATATATATATATATATATATATATATATATATATATATATCTGTGACTTGGTACAAGAAGTGCGTAAGTCAGTTTTCTTCACGGCGACTTTGTTTGCTTATGTCTCTTTATGAAAATATTATTTTCAATGTAAGAAGTACCTAAATCTGTCCGATCTTTAAAAGTGTTTTCTAAACCAGTGTACAGACTTGGGTACTTCTTTGAAAATAATATTTTTTTAAAAGACAGATAAGCAAACAAAGTCATCTTGGAGAAAACTGATTTAGGCACTTCTTGTACCAAGTCACAGATATATATATATATATATATATATATATATATATATATATATATATATATATATATATATATATATATATATATATATATATATATATATATATATATATATATATATAGTTTACAAAAGTAAATTACTTAATAGGAAACAAAAAAGATGGGTGGAGGATGCTCATCTGCATTAGCAGATATTTACCTTCACTTTTATGAAAGAAGAGTTATGATTCTTAATGAACTTAAGTTTTTCAGATATGTTGACGATATACTCATATGTTTTAATGAAAACTTAAATGCAATAGATATTAAGTTTTACCCTGAAAATTTTAAATTGGTGGAGACTGATAAAGATAGCGATGGCAATTTGGTATTTTTGGACTTGAGTTTAAATGTTAATCTAAATCTAATATTGTACTGTTTATATGATAAACGAGAATATTACAACTTTAAAACTGTCAGGATTATGAATTGGAGTAAAGCTCTACATTTAAATATTAAACGTAATATAGTCACTAACCAGTTAATTCGTTGCCATCGTTTACATTCAAACACAAAAACTATGGACATCAGTATAAATAAATTCATAGCTCTAGCCATTGACCAGTGTTTTCGTGTTAATTTCCTCGTGTTAATTCTAACCCAGTTTTTTAATTTATATAATAAAGATTGCGAGAATCGTTTTAACAAAAGTTGGCAACACCAGAAGTTTCCCTAATACGGCAATACTAATCCCTACTATGAGTATTACAGTGAGTGTGCAATGAGATTCGTGACTCTTGCTTGGTATGGAGTTAAGTATTTTGGTATCTTAATTTTTTTGTAGTGTATTTGTTAGTGTGCAATTATTTAGTTTATTAGTATTACTGTACTTCTGTATCTTAGTATTTTGATTTTTCTATATTAAAAGGTTTAAACACTATTCATCTTGTAATTAAGTTTTAGATTACTCTATATTTAAAATTATATGGTTAAACTTATCTGTTTCATCTAATTTTTTTTTCTTCATAATTGTTTCTAACTGGCTTGGTGTTATAGCCGACCTCCGGGAGTGTTGCTCAGGCACAAAACATGTTTAACCGGGGTTGGGGGTCACAACCCCCCCCCATTCACCAACTATACCACCTCCACTTTCTGTGTAATTTTAAATGTCTATCTTGTTTTAGGTTATTGAAGTATTAAATGGTCGTATCTGTCCCTTTTAGTCATCTTAATTATATATATATATATATATATATATACATATATATATATATATATATATATATATATATATATATATATATATATACATATATATATATATATATATATATATATATATATATATATATATATATATATATATAAGGCAACTGGGGGGGATGAGGCAAGATAAAATCCTTATTTATTTACACATATCAAAAATACTAATTTCGAATCTGTACAAGAAATTATAAAAAAAATTCTAATTAAATACTGTATACTAGTGATGCAAGTTTTGAATTGCGAATACAAATTATAAATGACTATTTGACTTTTACGAAGTAATGAAAAGTATCCGTTTCCCAGCATACATCGTATATAACTAAATCCGGGAGAAAAAACAAATTGCAAAAGGTGTTTATAGAAATATTTTTAATTTAATATGCTTTCATGAAATGCAGACATAAACAAACAACTTTTTTGAAAATACCAAGCGTTATATCAATAAACATAATGCCATATAAAGAATGGCTTCTTTGCACACACACACACACACACACATATAGAGTAAGTATGCTGAATAGGAGACCCCTTTTTATTTTCATATATAACTAGGAAAGTAAGTAAGGGACTATAGTACCAACTTGATATCCATTTAATACATATATTTAACTATATATTGAAATGACAGAAAATATAAAATAACCTTACAATTTTCTTATATGAAATTATAAACACAAGTGTTCCATTTTTGGGGTCTGAAAAAAGTAGTCCTAATATGAGACCCCATTCTACAACTTTAAATATGAATTAGAATTACTGAAAAGTTCGTAAAAACAAAACTGTACACAATAATTAGACAACAGTTACCTACATACACTAATAGGTGAAAAAGTAAAGTGACATTTTAAACAAATCAGTTGGTTTACTCTGCAGGTTTTGTTTACTTTTTGTTTTTAGATTCAAACTTTTCACATTGTTTACAAATAAACAGTTCGTCAGCTCCACAATCTTCATGGGCCCACCTGAAACACCTTTCACATTGACGCCACTGCTTTCCCCGTTTGTCTTCGGAAAATAAACAACCACAAAAAGGCATTCAGTGTCGTTTTCCTCAATGATATCATCACTGCTGTCATGGAGAGAAAGTTTTTCATCATCTTCATTTGAGCTGAGATCATCATAGCTATAATTAGGCTTATTCGTTCTCTGTTTTTTAAAAAGTGTTGCATTTTCCCTTTCCTGTAGAGACCCCTTTGCAATTTCCTTTTCCCTTTATTGTTCCCTTATCCTTTTCTTTTTTATCTTAATCTCCTTTTCCTTGTTAATCCTTTGATTTCAATCTTTTAGGTCTATTCCTTTTTCTTGTAGGAAACAGTTTTTTTTCGAATATGCTGCAGTTCTTTTATTAATACTGTCAATCAGTTTATTTTTATAGGGCGATGATGTGACAATATAAGCTTTTCGGGCCCCACTTCGTTTCGAGGTGTTTTTCTCAGGTAACGTAGGCAAGGGATTTATTTCTTCAGGAGTCACTAAGAACTGGTTTGAACTTGTTGTTTGATCAATACCTTCCACATTGTCACTACTGCTACATGGCTGTGGATTTCGCCTGGGAACCATTGCATATGCAGCTTCAGAAAAAAAGGCTGTGAGAGTGAAAAATAAAATGCCTAATATGAGACCCTATCTCATATTAGGCATGATTTGGGGTCTCATATTGGGCACGACCATGTTGTTGAACACGCCAACGAATTTTTTAGGTTAGGATTGACGTTAGCTTAAAAACAAACAAGCGCGTTTACACTCCACATTTATAGCTACCTATCCACCTTAAAGATGAAAAAAGCCAATGAAAATGGTGATGCAAAAAGTCGACGAGCACACATTCAGGAAAAAAAAATATATACTGCACATTCGTGTGCGCTTACAAACACTCGACTGACTCACCGATTACGAATGATGCAATGACTTTGCACTGTTTTACGCTCCAGTCGCCAGGCGGTAGCACTTTATACGCCCTATAAGCTGGGCCTCATATTTACCCTATATATATATATATATATCAAATTTATTAAATCACATATCAAAAATATCAGTTTCGGATCTTTATAAGAACTTAGAAAAAAATAATATTAATAATAATAATACTTGTGCAAGTTTTGAATTGCGAAAGCACAGTTTTATCAATTATTCCGTATGACGTTTCAACAAAATTTCTTAATTTTTTCCTTATTACTTACTTATTTAGAGTTCTATATGGCGTCAAATACCCTACAAATGTAGTGCCATTACTATGCACAGCAGGAAGAAACAATCCACAGAGCGCACCTTTCGTTATATCACCTTTAATTTCCAACACCGTAATTTGGGGGAAGATATGGACTATTTTACACCGGAAAAAAAACAGTCTCAGGAATTATTCAGCAATTTTGTTTTAGGCAAAAGACAAATTGCTGTCCGTGGAATTACGAACCGTAAATTTTGCCCGGTTTTGAAGTTCGAAAATTTCATGAATAAGTTACCCGGGAAAAGGCGAACAATAAATTTCGTCGTTTAATACTTTTGCTCTATCAGTTCATAAATATTCTATAAATTATGCAGATTTCCATGTGTAAAGGGGGAAAAATTCTTCGAACAGCACTAAATTATTCACTACGGATACAGGCATCGGCTGCTAAAATATGGAGATGGTTAAAATGAGTTGCACAGTTTTAGTTAAAAAGTATTGAATTTCAGAAGGATTGTTTCATTGCTTTAAAATCCATCCACATAGGTGAGCTGCAAGGCTTTTAAAGTGATGAATATAACAAGGAGATCTTTTGATGTTGAAATCTTTTCCAGAAATATTGCAGTGATAGAATTTTTATTACTTTGAGGGAGGCTTATCTCTCCTTATGATATTCATTATTTTGGACTAACATTGAACATTCTTATATTTCGAGACTTCTCAATCAATTTTTAAAGGGTATACGTCAATAATTTTTTTAAGACTGCTGTGTACTTACCCTATTGGATTCGCTTACCTCAGTGTTAACCTATGATGAAAATTTGTCTACTATTTACGGCTACATAAATGCTGATAATCCAATAAAAAGAGTAAATTTCAAATGGCCTGAATCAATGGTTCTGCATCTCGCCAATTCAAATGGTTCTGCATCTTGCCACAAGATTCATTTTATAAATTTCGTCCACCAAAGGACTTTATGAGCGTTTGAAACACACTATACAGTCGAACCCCATTATAACGAACTTCAAGGGACCATTTATTTTGTTCGTTTTATCCGGTGGTTCGCTATATCGGAACTGTTACGAAAATTGCTAGAGTTCACAAAATGTACCATTCATTAGTTAGAATGTGCATTCAATACTGATATATTAAGAAAATGATAAAATCTATTAAAATGATCATTAATGAATTATATCGACTAAAATCGATTACAGTCGAACCCCGTTTTAGCGATCCCGGTATATAACGAACTCATATAACGAACGAAAATTTTGGTTCCGCCGTTTTCCTATTGTACGTAATTTAATTCGTATTGTGTCAGTTTAATGTAATCGATTGTAGTCGATTTAATTCATTAATGATGAATTTTAATATATTTTATCATTTTCTTAATACATCATTATTGAATACACATTGCAACTAATGAATTATACATTTTGTGAACTCTAGTATTTTTCTTAACAGTCGGATATAGCGAACCACCGGATAAAGAGAACAAAACAAATGGTCCTTTGAAGTTAGTTATAACGGGGTTCGACTGTACATTAAACTGACACAATACTAATTAAATAACATACAATAGGAATAAAAATGACAGAGAAAGAGAGCTCGGAATAAACGAATTAACGTGTTTATGCCGCCTTGTGCCTAGTAAGTACCTACAGCCAGATTCAAACATGTCACTGAGCATGCGCTGAAACAAATGAATGTGTTTATGCGGCCTCGTGCTAAGTATCTAAAGACAGATTTGAACATGTCACTTAGATTGCGCAGAAAGCAATTTTTAACTGTAAATTATCCCTAATTAATAGAAATTGCAGTTACAAAAACAATATGTCTAGACTAAAATCTTCCGTTTAAGACCAAAATGCAGTAAATTGATGCAGTAGTTTTCTCTCCCGGACTGCCCAAAGAATCTGCTTAGCAACTTAAATATATATATAGATTTTTCGTTCTGTAACAGTTGATCGCATTTAAAACCGTAAGTTGTAGAAGAAATATTTTTTAATGTGCAATAAAGTCTGAGGTGCTTGCCACGTAAAATCTCTCTTTACACTTCGAATGGCGTCTGGACGAACCATGTTTTCTTTTTTCAAAGCATTTTTTAACATTTGTTCTTTAAATATGAGACTATATTTATCTTATTTATTTATCTGTGCTAGATTAATATACCGTTTGCCTTATTAACAAACCACGTAAATCAAAAAAATGCGATTTTGGTATTTTCATGCTATTACATTAGTTTTTGGTCCCTGTACAACCTGTCAAAATTCATAACTCCCAAAAAGTTAATTCATCCATAAAAAAAGAGTGAAAACCAACACATACTACGTAACTCCTTAACTTTACTAACCTTCCTATACTAATCTTGTAATTATGAAGATGTTTAATTATATAACAATGTGGCATATATATATATATATATATATATATATATATATATATATATATATATCAGAACACTTTAACATTTATTTCTAAGAATAAACGATAATAATTTATCTTTCCACTGTCGAAAAAAAACAATTTTTTGTTCATCCTATAAAAAGTGGGAAATGTAAGTTAAGTGGTTTTTTAATTAGGACGACGATATACAAGTCGGAATACTTTTATTTTCACACTGTTCAACGTATTGTATAAATGCATGGATATTTCGCAAAATTTTCTACATATCAGTTTGAAACAAGCTGAAAGGAAATGTACTGAAGTAGCAATGTTTCATTGTCTATTTTCGCCGATGATCCAGTATTTAAATACTGGATCATGATTTGTATATCGGTTTATTAGTAATTTAAGAAAAGAACCACGGTGACATCTGACATGCTGTTTTGATATTGATGACAATTTCTTTTATCCTTTCCCATGATCATTCCAGAAATTGCAAAAATAATAATCAAAACTAAAAATGCTAAAGACCATTCAAGTTGGGCATGTTTTCTCCTTACTCATAGTGGTTCTTTAAGGGGAATTCAACTCCATGGGAAATTTAAGTTATATGGTGATAATCTCAAGATAGATGCATATAACATAAGGTTCACAACATGTTAATACAATAATGTCATTATACGGCAGATTTAATAAGTGTAAGGTATATTTTAGAGAGTAATGTTATAGGATTACTTTCCAAGAGTATTCTGTAAATGGATTTTTCTATTATGACTGTAAGAACCTTTCTGTTAAAGGTTAAATAACCAATTTATTAAGTTATATCTCTTTAGTTCTTCTTTGATGACTTAAGGAATACTATCTTAATTCAATCTTGCAAGCAACCTTCACTGAAGAAAATGTCTTGAAATTTTTTATTATGATGAAATATTTACAAGGAAACACTACATATTCCCCACAGATAAGCGATAATTATCCTCGATATCGAGGAATGACTTAAACTATTTCATTATGATAGCTGGTAAAATGCTTCTCTAACCACACAGTTTGTAAACCGTATCTTATAGTTATATAAAAACTTTGAATATCTCGTTTCGACAATATTTCCAGTTTATATTCCCAGATTGAAAGCGAAGTTTATGTAACATCTCACCAGGAAAAACTCAGTCAGAGAAATTTTTGCAGAAGACGATCCTTATATTCCATACTTGCTTTTGCGAAATTTTCCATACTAGCTTTTGCGAAATGTGAGTATGTAAAAGTTCAAAAAGACCAAATAAAATATGAATGAAGAACGAATGAAGAGTTCCATAGTTGATATAAAATAAAAATATGTATAATACTTTAAAAAAAGGAGTTTGCAAATATTCATGAAATGGGCCTGACGTTTGAACTGCAAAAAAGCAACGTGTCAGCCACTTGGAATGTAACGTGAGTTACGCAAAACACAAAGAAAAAAATATGTACCTACCGCAAAACAGATCTTTCATTTATTTTTTTTATTTAAATTTATAAATTGAAACTTTTGTAGCGGAGATTTCCTCGGAATAAATATCGATATATATATATATATATATATATATATATATATATATATATATATATATATATATATATATATATATATATATATATGTATATATAAAGCAAAACAAAACTGAGTATAAGGGACGGAAAGCAATTAACTTGAAAGCCTTTAGGGTTAATTTCCATAATGGATTATTTAAAGGCCAAGATATGAGATCGCATAATGCGCCTCTATCTCATTTGAAGCGGGCCCTTACTACAAGGGAGAAATAGATTTTTCTGGTAGGAAAAATTTCGATTAAGAATTCAACCGGTTCATAACGGGAAATACGCTCAATAAATACTTTTATCGCGGCATGCACTGTTACAGAAAACCGCAATGGTCTCGAGTATCACAAGAAGGTGGTTAAAAAACAAAAGCCGTAACATTCTTTGCCAAAGTAGCTTTTAAAAGCATGGTTTTTAGAATTCTTTTGCAAAGCCAACTTAATTAGCTGCCGCGGGAACAGGATGAAAAAAAAGGAAGTGTGTTGAATCAGCAGAGAAGGCGGAGAGAAAAGTTAATTTTCTAATAGAAAAACATTTAGATTTATTGCATTGTGTCCATTAGCGTACAGAAGAGGTAAATAGAACAAGCCTCGGAATTTCTTTTAAATAATGGCTTTTTATAAAAGGATTTAGGTAAATTCTAAATTCTATGAATCATTTCAGAGAACGATGATTGTGGTAACAAAAGGGGAACGTTATGTAAATATTTAAAATTACTTTTTAGAACTCCCCCCCCTCTTCTTTGGAAAATTTTTAAAATGTATTTTAAATGAAATCGCGTTGTGTTCGTTTGAGTTCGTTTTATGTAATGTTCCAACCCGAACAAGAGCAAAGTAAAAGAATAAATAAATTGTGGAGATAAAAAAATTGGAAATATTTTACTTTGTTTTAAGTCTCGAATATAGAAATAACTTTCTTTCGGTCCAGAGTTTGCATAAATCAGGATGTTTTTTGCCGCATTTTACAACTTTCGTCGAGATAGATTATCCGAGAGCACACATTTATTTTAGACACAACTGAATATATTCATCTTTGTTGATAAATTTTTCGATGTTTTTAAAACTTTGCGATGTATATTGGAGATAGAATTTAAGTACAGGATTTATTATTAGTATTTTTTTTTGGTTTCTTTCGCAATTACGAATAACACTTAATCAGGATTTAAACAAAAGCATCGTGTCACAGTTTTTCGGATTGACAAATAGTTGTTTCGATGAAAAAGTGCAATTCAAGTATTAATATGTTGTTTCGCAAAAACCATTTTTTTCACTTCGTATTTGATAAATAAAGTTTAACTTCTTAAGTTCCCTATACATTTTTGTTCTTTCAGAAAGAGTAGAATACCTTCACATTCTCTCTTCTGAAATATTTCAATAAATTGCACAAAAGGGAAAAGAAGAAAAAAATATAGAGAGAAAACATTTCCACGACATTCAAGCGAAATAATTTCAAAGTATTTCGACTTTAATAGAACGTATTTACATTCCGATGACTGAAAAAATTACCTCTGGAGAATTTATCAACTAAATGTACCAAATTCTAAGAAGACAAAGACATATATGTGGAAAGCATACGCATCTGAAAATTAAAGTAGAAAAATTAAAATTTCTATTTTACTTAAGGAATATATTTTCATTCAGACGTTTTTTTACCAGGACGAAAAGCGAATAAGTGCATGTGACATATTATAATAGATGTATTTTCAAGGAAAAAAATTCCGTTCAGTAATTTTTAAATGTCCCTAAAATCGATATTTTAATGGAAATAATTTGCATTATTCTTATATTTCTTTATATTATTGATTTCCTGATTAATAGGTCCGACAGCATGGTTATATAATAAGCAATTTAGGGATCGTGTGACACGCTCGCTGAAGACTTCTTTAGTTACACTTATAAGCTTGACAAATTTAAAGTCTTTTTAATGTGAGAATTAAATGAATAGTTGCATTTAAGAGTCATGTGGTATAATATGAAAACGTAGTAACGTCCTCTCTCCAATATTAAAGCCTGGAAAGTCCCATCGATAAGACTGGAAATTTCGTCTCTCAATAAGAGGCTGTAAAAATAGAGGCTTGGAGCCTGCCAAAATCTCATTATGATCGAACTAGAGTGATTTGAACCTCGAGGTCGTAAATCAACCAATTGAACTACGCGAGCGATACGTGGAAGTGTTATTTCAAATGATGCTTCTTCTCAATATATTCTACCATAGATTATTCCCTAACTTTCATATTATACGAGGGATATATTTTACATTTCGTAAGTTACCAAGTTTTTAACATGACAGTATAAAATTATATCAAACAGTGTGATGAGTCTTAAATTTAGACACTATACAAATGATTGTTAAACCATTTAGTCATTGAATATAATCTCATTTTGCAGTTTTACACTATATCTAATTACATATTTTCAGAATAAATTAAAAAAAAATCAAGTAGTCTCTTCTAACGAAACTTCCGCGGGTTATTTAAGTAGAATTACTTATCATTGCTTACCTCATTTGTATGTATATATGTATGTATCTGTTTTGTATATATGTATCTATATATAATGTACGTACGTATATATATACATATATGGATGTCAAAATTTTGACGCATTTTGGTACTTTGCTGTTTAACTGTTTACTGCTTGTCCAAGCGATACAGACTGGGTTTGGTGCGCTGCCAAAATTATAACTCGTGAGGTACGGACCTGGACCACTGTTTTAACGTCTGAAATTTTGCTTTCCGGAGGCCCGTTATGAAGGAATGTAATCCTAGGTCGGATATTTTTAAGTCGAATATTTTCATGAACCGTTTTCTTTACATGCATATTAACTTTACCAATTAAATTAAGTTTATCCTAGTCAGCGACATTTGAAAAAATAACTTTGGAAATGTTCTGGGAATTTTAAGGCTATATTCAAGATTTTGAATTTCCACTTTATATCTTTCTTGCGCAGTTTTCTAACTCCTGAGTACTAGGAGTACACTCCACCCCACTTTAACTGAAGAATTTATGACTGACATGCCCCTCTGCCTCTTTTGTTCCTGGAAAGAAACGTGACCTTCAAGCAATGCTTTCTGCCACAAGTTTGTCGTGACTTGAAATCTTTGATATTTTGAGAGAAATATTCTTTTAAAAGAAATTTTAGGTTTCTTTAGATGTCTCTTTTAGCAAATCGTCTCTGATTTTCAGGCAATTACTTTAATGTTCCAGTGTTAAAGGGCTGGGATCTGAATATTGGTCCCTTAAATCGAGGTATCCTTTGGCAAAGATACCACTATACTACATATTAAAAAAACCTAAAGTTTAAACAATACTCGACTTTATTTAATGACCAAAGGATGGTAACTACATACCCAGAATTAACGTCAATATTCGTTTTTAGAATTGGTACTCAGAAATAGTTCCCGATATCAAATGTGAACCTTCCTTATTTGTTTTTAGAGTTCATTCAACTTATCTGACACGTCGATTATCCGATTTTGAATCCTTGCTATATTGTTGCTGTTGTTGTTGTTGCTTATGCCACTTGACCGACAGCAACAACACATTAAGTCCCGAAGACTATGGATTATGAAGGTGCGGCTCCTGTTTTGACTGGCATCGCAAGGGTCGGAGTCCGACTTGGCCAAAGGACGAGTCTCGTAATTTACAACCGAGGCAAGTGACGAGACCGGAACACTTTACCTCCAGAGGTAATTTCGATAACTTGAGTACATTGCAATCACGACAGATTTTACGTGTACCAGCCGCCATTAGTGTACATGGCAGTGGATTTGTCAGTGACGAGCATCGAACCAGTGACTTTTAGATCACTAGCCTTCTGCCCTTGCCAACTGGGACACTGTGCGCTCTGCTATATTCTTGCTTTAGGTTGCCGTCCGTAACAAAACATCATCAGATGCTTTGCATCCATTCGCAGGTTTTAACAGTTTTTTATAGTTCTCTACCGGAAAGTTGCAGAGGTACCACAAACTTGTTTCTTGTTTGAATCTAGTTGGAAATAGCTCGAGGCTTTGAGATATGAGTTTGTAAAGAAATGATATAGGAAAGCGAATTAAAGTAATAAAGGTTAAATACTGTATTTAACGTAATACCTGACAATGTGTCATCGGGTGGTTTGACAAATAATCTTATGGAAACATGTCTCTAAGTTTTGAGACTATTAAGCGCAAGTGTCTGTGGCTCCCTATCATTTTAGGTTGCATGTTGAGTTCTGTTACAATTGCATGATACTGAAAATAGTTTTAGTTAATTTCTTAAACTGAATCTGGTTATCTTGAGTAATATTTTTTACATTAACTAAGAATTAGAAAATAGCTCCCTGACATATAAATTCCAAATTTGTGTTTAAATCAAGTAAATTTCTTGTATTTCAGGAGTTAATTAAGAACACGTTAACTAAACAAAAAAAGTCAGGTTAGATATATCAGAAGGAATGTACAATATACTTCATCTGTTCAAGTCTTTATGCATCTTTTGTGCTGCTCTTACAGTTAAATCAGCACTACTGTTGAGTTAATGCATATTTTTTTACGGCAGTGTCTTACTGCTAACTCAGTCTTACTGATTTGAACGAAAGCGACTAATTGTTTTTCCTGTCTTGATTGTTCTACACTTGACTTAAGGATCAGAACAACAAAGGAGACAAATAATTGTTTATTTAAATTACAAAAAGAGGTACGCGTAGTTGAGTAATGACTCTTTGAATGAAAATATTTAACACTAATCATTCGAGGAAATGTTGCATACAGTAGATACTCCGAATCCGTGTCTCATAGAACTAATTTCACACGTAGCGTGGAAACAAACATATCTTCATTGGTAAAAATTTATTGCGCTTTCAGACTAAAAATAGAAATCGGATAAAAAAAAGTGTTTGGATTTTCTTAAAGTAGCTTTGGTGGATTATGGAAATTCCATGTAAATTGCTTAAAAAGGGAAATTGAACATAATCATGGATTTAAATAGTGACGTTCGTGACTCTTTGTACTATTTTGAGGGTTGCTTATTATCATATGTTCATTGGTTATTCGAAAAAAAAGAAGTATTTTGATAAATTTTCGAGCAGCTACTCGTGAAAGAGAAAATAATTTTTAAGAAACTTAAATTTTCAAAACCATGCAAATCTCTGACTTGCCAGTGAACTAGTGGATGACAAACATGTATTGAACACTTCTTCAATTCCACAATCGATTGCACATGTTTGAAAAGACCCCTTAACCTCCCCTTTTTTTATTTTATATATGCTCCGTTGATTATGTTTTGGCCATGCTAAGATAACGATGAAAACTTTCTTTGTCGTTAAAGAAATGTCATCACATGTAGGAGGGTTAAGATATCAAACTTAATATTACATGAAATAATTCCACCTCCCCTTTTCATACCACCCAGTACGAAAGTAGATAATATTTTACTTTTTATACCTAAGTTTGGAACGCCAGCTTTTATATATATTTTTAAATAAAGTGCCTGTGGAGAAAAAAAAAACTTTTTTTTTTATCCTGGATAATCTCGAACAACCACCTCCATAAACGATCAGCCCAGGTAACTCATAAACGCCGATTACTGATTACGTGTGCAGCATGCCTGTACGTGAACGCCTGTGTACGTGACCACCCTTCTCCCATCGAGTGGGGGATCGTACCGTACAGCGTAGGGTTAAGTGTGCTGCATGGGGGCTGTGTTGACTTTAGCCCAGGGACGAGGTGTGATTTATGAGGTGATTATTCGCACAACGCTCGCGGAAATTGCAGAATTAAAATAGTACTCCCTCCCGCCTCCCCAAGTACCGGCTATGATTGGTGAGTCACTGAGTGAGTTACATTGTCATAATAGGGATAAAATGACATGAGAAATAGATTGTCACGGCGAAAAAAAATAAAAAAAGGAATTGGAATGTATATACTGTCGTTCATGTTTTTAACGAGGTGTGTCTTGAGGGGGGGGGGGGGAAATTATTTTTCACGTCACAGCCAATATACCGGTTTCCGCAATTAAATGTCGAATGATGTAAGTGGGGAATTGTGTAACTAAAAACAGGCTGGAGGAAAAACAATTGAGCGGCTATTACTTGTGTGCGGGTGAATGAAATTTGCCATTTAGAGGTTTTACGGCAAATATGAATGGCAATTGTTCCATTTTTTTAAATGCATTTTATAATGTTGCTTAAGGGGACAGTGGACCTTCAAACCTAACTTTTTAAGTTTTGAATGGATTTGCTTGAAATTTGAATATGTGATTAGTATCATAGATATGTAAAAGTGGTTAAAATGTAAAGATGAAATATTAAAAATTTATGAATTAGGAATTATTAATTATATCAAAAGTTGGCAAAATTAAAAATGTTCCAGGCGCATTTCTTTTGCATATAATATGGTAATTTTTATTTACAGGATACCTTATAGAAGTAACAATGAAACTTACTGCTTATTTTAAGCATTCATTAAAAACATAAAGAGAATAAAATAATAATGTGAAAACACCCTTTTTATTAGGCAAAATACCTATAAATCATCATTTCAAGTACAAAATTTAGAAATTCCAAGCTACGAAGCATAATTTTTTTCAATAAGATTTATTTCATATAGTGTTAAGTATATAAAACTTAAATTTCAAAGCAATACGGTAATTAGAAATGCGCCCGGAGCAGTTTGAATATTCGTATGACATGAAAATTTTTATTTTGAGAAAAACACATTTAAAGTTATTGCTATTAGTAACCACGTAATATCTAAATTAAATACAAATGCCTATAACTAGGAAAGTAATCGCAGAAATTAAAATTTCTTTTTGAAACACATTCCTACTCGTCCGTAGTTTCAAAATTCAATAAAATAAAAAGATCGAATTTTTGGACAAATTTCACAATTTTGAAAGTCCATTGTCCCCTTAAGGGTTTATCTGATGATGAAGTTTTTTCTTATTCTGAATTTCAAATTTTGAAAAAAAAAGGCCCAGTATCCAGAAATCATCACACCAAAACTGCTTGTTACAGCCGGTCTTGTCAGATCAAATCTTCATGAGAACCAATTTTAAATACTTTTTGCGGAATTGCAAGTTTTTAGCTAAGCTGTAGCATCTTAGGCTTAAATATACACTGTGATATACTATACATCTCTGTGATAGAAGGCAGAATAATTATTATGAGTGCTTAAAAATACTCATGTAATCTAATGGTCCAAATATATGTATGCACATTTTAACCCTTTGAGGGGCGCCGTTTGTACAATGAAAACGCCTAAATCTAGTCTTTCTTTCCCTTGCATTCAATGTATTCCAGTTAAGTGAGCAGAAAATGGTTAGTACTGCCATCTGTTATCAGTTTAAAGAAGTAAAAACATTTTGAAAACTTTAATTGGAAAAATTGTCAATATTCTTAAGGTGAAAAAATTCTGGGTAAAAGTCTGCACCGTGCAAACGTAGGAGGTTGTTTCCCCTGAAAGGGTTAATTATGATTATGAGATTGCAATGTAGAAACTGAAATTTTTAAAAAAATATTAAGCTTAAAAATTAAAAAATTACATAAAAATACTTTTAGTGACTTTGAATGGCTTAACCTAAATAGATTCTAAATATCATCAGAAAATCATTATAAAAATTTAAATGAATAGCATCTTCGAGAACATATGATCTTCGAAATACCTAACAGCATAAACAGACAAAATTTGTAAGTACACAGATGATAGCTAAAGTAGTTGCTTTTAACATTAAATTCAGCAAAAGGGGTATCAAGGTGCGTATTATGTTGTTGCTAAGCCGCCTAGACTAGAAAATGTTAGACTAGGTCAATGTGGCTGTATCGTGTGAGCTAATGGGAGGCAGTAGAATTTTGATCTCTTGCAAACATGCTGACTGTGATATCTAAACAGTCCGCAATGGGGGAAAGATTCGCAGGAAGAAGCAGAACAGAGACTAGGCGGAAAGACCTTCGTAAAGTTTTCGAAACAAATTCAATAGTGTAGTTATTCTGTCCGATTCCAAGTCTGCTCTTCAGGCCAACTCCATCAAGAGTTTGCATTTCTAAACGCCTTTTCGGGTGCTGGTCTCTTTTGAAGTCACTTGCCGATTTTGTTGTGTTACAGTAGGTTTCCTCCCATTATGGAGTGGATGATAATGAAAGAGCTGATTTCCTCGCAAAGGAAGGTATCACTGTTCTACAGAGGTCAAATAATCCTTTGACTTTTCATTGAGCCAAACTTCTCATTAAAATGGAATTTGAGAAAAGATTTAAATTGGACATATCTACATTAGCTAAGGGAAAAGCCTGGGAACAACTCTGTAATAGTAGAACGCTGATCCCGGAACTACCACGTATTTTTGCTGTTGCAACCTTCCATCTTTTAACAGGACACGATTGCCCCAATGCCCATCTTTTTAAAATTTGACTAAATGACTCTCCGCGCTGCTGTCTCTGTAATTCTGGACGCTCGAGGGACAGTTGCTCCATTGACACGTGCCCTGCCCTTAATAGTTTTAAATGTACTGTTCAGAAATTTTGGGAAGCCAAAAGGTTGATGACTCAATTGTTAAAGCCTGACATTTGTGATAAATAGATAAGTTCTCTAAACGCATACTTTTTGTATGGCCACTCTGAACACTAGCCAGGGAATACTATATTGGTCTCTGACATCTAAAGAGCAAGGCTAGACCAGGGCGTTTGACCAGATACCAGTGATGAGAAGTAGGCTCTCTCCAAAATTGAATAATCTAGTTTTAAAAATGGATTGAGCTTCCGATGCAGTTAGGATATCAAACAGAGAGGAATCCTCTAAACAGCCCTCATTTGCTAGTAGGTCATCCTGATTGTTGGTGAACAAACTCACATGTGACAGAATTCACTGAAAAGTTATTGATTTACTGTCCGACGCATACGAGAAAGGAGAAAGATAATGTCGGTACTAGTTTTATCAGTGATAAGCGGCCAGTTCATCAGATGCTGAATGGCACTCTTGCTGTCTCTCAGGATTCAGGTATTTTTAAATGGAGATGATTCTGCACCTCCAATGGTCTCTCTAATGGCCATCAGATCTGATCTAAAAACTGAGCTATTGTCAGGATTTCTAAACTTGATCCTGACATTTGAGTCCTTGATGAACACGTTGTTGCCTGTACAGCCCGACTCCCGTTGACCCCCATCCGTATATTTCATTTGAATAGTGTATAATTCTATTTCTAGCTCGCGGTACCACGGGAACTATTGGTCCAACCTGGTTCAACGCTGTCCAGCCTGCTTGATATAAAATGTTCAATCCTATTTCGTAATAAAATGCATCGTTAAATGTTATGCTGCTTATTTTTGTACGAATTTAAATTTTTAAAAAAAGTTCTTGCTTGATAATGAAGTTTTCCCTCGTGGCTCCCTTCTACATTGTTTATTTATCATTTCCTTCTCTTGTATCTACTTAGTAATATATTCTTACTTTAGGCTTGAATATATAGAGAGTAAATATTGGATAATCCCTAGTCATCGTAAATGAGGCAGACTACTTTAAACACAGAAAAACAGTAAGCTCTTATCTGATCAGCTTGATTATTTAAAGGCACTTTTAGCCGACAATTTATCGTCAAGTAATTTAAAACATAAATCAACCTCTTATCCTTCGCAGAAATTTTCTCTTCAAAAACCAATCAATATCACTCCAAACATAAAAATGAACGGGTGAAATAACTAGATTTTCAGGAATCAGCTGAAAACGGCAAGCGTTTAAACGAAATACTTAAATATTTGATCATATTTTTGCTAATTGTTCTGTACTTTCATTTTCCTGCAGAAATTTCTAGAGACCATGTTCGCGCACATGCTGAGTTCAGTTAACAATTAGGCACAACATCACTCAAATATTCAGGTCACGTAAATGTTCTGATCATAGCGTGACCTAGGGAATTAGTAAACTTTTTCTTCTACTAATAAAATGGATATTACTTTCACTTCAACGTATTTTATCTGAATATTTTTATTTTTTGGGAAAAAAAGTGGCTTGTTGAATGAAACGAAACTTGTTTTGAGCAATAATTCAAATATTCTTTAAACTTTTAGAAATACAGAAAGAAATATTAATACCAAAACTTGTGGACACAGAAAGGACACCTGTATGAAACTACAATCCATGACTTTTTTTGCCTTTTTAAAACTAGGCAAACCCTTTGCAAACTAGGCAAAACCTAACCATTTCGTGAGAGTAACCATTTCTCATTCTCTCACAGAACACACATACATAACTAAGCCCTTTCTCATAGGCTGCGAAAACTTTTTCCCTCGTTTTTTTCCTCTTAAATTGAGATCTGAATGAGTAGATCTTTCATTTTATTTATTACAGTATATTCAGGCTGTCTTTTTATAGAATAGGCTTGAAGAGTGTCTTTTCTTATCACGGATATTGTTATAAAATAGAAACCATCCAACATGTTCTATTCTTTTGTAATCATGTTACATATAGTCACACATGTCAGTGATTCATAATTTTAGGAACTCTCATATATTATTTCCCGTGGCTGAAAATGTGATCCAAATGGTCACATTTCCTATAACATCGTGAAGGATCTGTATAAGAAAACTTCACGTAACTAGTTTGTGAAACTTTTTGTTAATCAACTCTAGGGTGAAAAAAAAATCCGCTTTTCTGCTTCACGTACAAGTTTCACGTAGACATTTTCATGAACGTAGTTTCCTCCCCATTCAATCTACGTAAGTCCTATTTGCATGCTATAAAAATCTGTAAAACAAAATTTTTGGAAAACAGAAATGTTTGCTAAAAATTAGAAAGTTATAAAACTTTGTCATATAGATAGGGTTTTGATAGTATAGTTATTAGTTTACATGGGAATGTCATTCAAAGAAAAGTCTCTTCAGAAAATTTCGTTAAACAGATGGTTTGGGTTTTTAGGCGAAAGTACCTTAACTATAGATTCTACTTTAGATGCATGCGTAAGAGGCAAGAAGTCAATAACTTTGGAATATTATATGAATAATTTTGTTTCATTCTTCAAATTCTAAAAAAATACCCTTTTCAATAACTCGATTACCTAAGGATATAACATTAGTGTGGGCTTACCAAGGCTATAGGAATTACTTAGAACAGAAAAAAAATTGGTTTAATTTAGTGAAGGATCTCCATCCTATCAGTTTCATAAAACATTACGAGTGAATTTCCTTTTTTTACCAGTATCATAATCCAAAAATTTCATCTCCCCTAAATGACCCTTATGGATAACGCAATTATGCATCCGGGAGTTTACAAGACGAATTGCTGGGCAAAACCTCACCCCAATTTACACTACAAGAAACGATTTGCGAAATGATGAATATTAATGTTAGGGTAATCTCAATAAACAGTAATGCAAAATGAATAATGGTGTGCCACGCCGTAATAATGAAAAGTGCATGATGCTGCTTTTAAGAGTTCACCAATATATTTTTAATACAACTAATGCATTTTTACTGGTGTGTTAGATAAATCGATCGAATTCTATAATCGATACCAGAGGACTAAAAGCATTTTAACCTTCATTTGCATTGATGGAGGAGAAATTATTCCTCATAACTGGTTTGAAGCTTACACTTTAATCACTGAGATAAATCAATGAAGAACATTATCTAAACTGCTGCATATTATCATCTCCCTGTAATGGAATGTTTACAAGAATATTAGTTAAAAGGTAATAACTGAAAGCTTGGATCGATATCCTTAAAAAAGCAAGTTTGATACATCTTATGTAATAATTGGATAATATATGATCTCAATGGAAACGATAAACTTTACATTAAATAACAAATGTTTTGATTTTTTTAGTTTAGATTGTTCTGAAAAAGTAAATAATTTAGTTGGATATATTCTCTTCTTTATTTCTAATAACATAAAAATCATTGAAATTTATTTTTTTAATCTCTTTCATATTCGATTTATAGCTTTTTCTTTCTTAAGATTTTAAAGCCAATATTGGGTAATTGAAAATTGCACAAAATTATACTGTAGATTGATTTTATGCAACATTACATATTTCGCTTTGGTTTATAATCTTTTTCTTTAAATTTTCAATTTCGAATGCCTTATTGTTATTGCTTTTTAAATAAAATTACGTTAAAGCATAATTTTATACAACCAAACATAATTCTAAGAGAAATAAATATGTATGCTAATTTAAAAATATTTGCTCCTTTAAAATCATCCTCAACGTGATTAGAATAACGCAAAAAGCTATTAAAAATCAGAAAAGAACTTGTTTTTTTTTATAGTAAAACTGAGCAAAACTGGTGAAAAAGTATCAATCGTTCATTTTAATAAGCCAAGTATTTTTGTAATGATACAAATTTCAATTATTTGATATACAAATGGGGGGAAATGCTTATACTGAGAAAATTATTAAATATCAGCGGATAATTTGTATTGTTAAAATAAATAAGGATAGCTAAATACGACTATAAAAAACCTGTAGTGACATTTTTAAATCCAAATTTAGCTTTCCCTAACCCTTTTGTAGATAGTGTAGGTTGAGTAATAAGAGAACATAATGACTAATTCAGTTATAAATAAAGGTTCATCACTGAAGTAGTCGTACTTGAATAACTGTAATAAAGAATACTTTATTACTAAATTAATCAGCTACGACCTATGCTGATGCTCAAGTTGTTTATAGCTTAAGTTGAAGAAGAGTTACGTTGCTGAAATATCTGGTTTACAAAGTTTCTCCAATTGGGAGTTGACTCTTAACTTCTTAAGCATTTGAAATGGATTATTAAGTCCCCTACTTTGGTGCTCAATAACGTTTAAAACAGTGGACCGTCTCAGATGCTTTTTATGATAAAACTAGACGATGGAATATTTCGTCAAAAACACTATATGAACTTAAATTATCAGAAAAAAAGTGTCAGACTCTTCATGATTAACACCCAATCCTAAACTCCAAATCTCACACACCTTGGACACTAAACTTTAATATTCGATTGGGGTTACAATTCCTGGAATGCTTTTAAGGCTGCCAGTAAACGTCAATGTCTTGACTTTAAGGCTTGATATAAGTTGCTCGGGCAGGAGAAACCTACACCCTCCGGTTCACTCAAATCCCGTTTAAGCTGGCATAATCGAGCAAGCGTCATATTACCAATTTTGCATATGGCCTTGCGTCATCTTTGATTCCCATTTCGAGTGATTGTAGAGCAAACTGCTACTCGCAAGCCGCAAGTAACTTTTTTTTCCATTTCTTTGCGGCTCTCAACGAGAATTAGGAAAACTTTAGCCAGAAACAAGATGCCCAAAATCAAAATTAGTGGTATCTTGAACAGCCTCCTTTTTGGGGTCAACTTATTGTTGTCAACCCTTTTATTTCACATTTAGGTTGATAAAAAATAAACAATGCTCAGTGCTGAGATATCAACATTTAATTGAATCGCTAGGTACTGCAACAACTCAAAATATGCTAGATTTGGATAAAAATTTGGATAAACAACAAAGCGAAAAACAATTATTAAATCTATTAAAAATATTTAAGAATTTTAAGATAATAAGTATTAAGAATTGGAGGATGATATATTTAATAAAAACATTAGAATAAGCAGTGCTTAGTACATTTTTCGTATCAACTATAGCCTTTTTTTTGGCTGGTTAAAGTATCTAGACATTCAAAAATGTCTCTTAGCACAGTTTATATTGTCCATCCATGGTATAGAGAATGAAGGATTGAATAATTTCTTTGTAGACTTCAGTCGAGAAGAAAGAAACTTTTAAAACCTGGCTCAAAAACTAAAGACAACAACCTAATTACCCCAAACACATACATTTTTTAAAGAAAAGGTAATTTTTACTTCTATTTAGGGTTTCTTCTGTGTTACGTTTTAATGCAGACTTGAAAACTCCAAAATCGATAACTTAGAGCTAGAAACATCTGTGTTATTTATTTTAGCTTTAGAGCCTGTTCCCGATTATATATTGGGCAATCAGTGTCTGTAAGTCCAGTTTAAACACTGAAATTAGAAAACGTGTAAAATAGTTTTTATTATACTACATTTATCATAGTTTTAACAGTGAATGATAACGAGGAAAAGGATTTCAAAAAAATTTTTATATGAATATAACGGCCATAGAGATCAGATAATAAAAAAAGCTTAAAATCTTTGAAAAAATAATAATAAAAAAATCAAGTGGAATCTTTTACATTTCACATTTTAAAAAAAGGGTAAATCAAGCAATTTTTAAGAAAACAAGGTCATTTTTTATGCTATTATGTTCATCACATGACAGTTAATTAGTGGGGCAGAAAATAAATTTCTAAAATGCCGTCAAGTAGATTTTTATATATCATTGTGAATTCATATAGAAACCTCAACTAATAATAATATCGATTAGAAACTTGAACAGTTCAGATATTTTTGCCTGTCGACTGATTCTACTTGCTTAGCATTTATTAAAGATAAATCTTCTCTCCCCTCCCTTTAAGACATGTTACCCATAGCTATAGCCTAACATCGCTTAGCGGATAAAATGGCCCAGGAGGCATAGCAAATGGATCAATAAAAATATAAACAAAAATTTTTAGAAGCGCATTTTAAAAGCCTCTTACTTCTAATTTACCTGGTCCGGTGATCACACGTGATTAATTACAGGGAGTCTTCCCCTCTCACGTGATAAGCCTGGACTGGAGTAACCCACCGTCTCGACGCTGCTTAATTCCCGAAAGAACTCATTAAGTGACGTCATCAAAAGCCAGCACATATATTCCATGAAGTTGCTTGTGACATTTGTGAATGAGTGTAATTTAATAAAGGTTTGAACATTAATAACAAAATTCAACGGTGTCCAAATACACATACATATAGCAGAAAGTATTGATTATCAGCACTAGAAAAAAATGAACCATAAAAGTACTTGAAATTAATTAAATGACAAGGAAGACTAATTTTGAAGTAGCAATTGTTAGCAACGTAATCAAAGACGATCCTCTAATCTCAGTTCTTTCCCTTCTCACTGATTTGTTATTGTATCCAACATTTCTATTGGATGTCTTATAAAAAGTTACTATGGGATCTTTCTGGTATTTTGTAAAAGTTTATAAATACATGTGATGACTTAGTAGGACCGTTATTGAGGAATGTAGGATTACGTTCCTCAATAACGGTCCTCCGGAAAGCAAAATTTCAGCGTTTTCGAGAGTTATAATTTTGGCAGCGGGCCAAGCACAGTAGCAGTAAACAGTTAAACAGAAAAATACCAAAAATCTGAAAAAAAAGAGAGGTAAGCAACTATAAGTAATCCTACGTTAATAACCCGCGGCAGTTTCGTTAGAAGACACTACCTGAATTTTTTTTTTCAGTCAGTCTGTGTCTATTTGTGTTGTAGCTTATATATGTTTGATCTACTGTTAATAAATGTCTATTTCCACGGCCCACGGAACTTTTTTTAACTTAACGCAGTTGCCGATCTTATTCTAACAGTAACATTTCTATCATGTGTAAAGGACAAAAAGACAGGATTCTCACAGCAATTCAACTCTTTTCACAAAGAGTTGAATATGAAATCAGAAAAATAAATATTTTTTTGAAAATGGAAAGGCCATACAAAAAGCGAGATTTAATATCTAAAGTATCATGTAGGTGAGAGAGCGAGAGAAAGATTATGCCTTAAAAAAAACTTTAAGAAACTTTTTATTTCCTTTTTTATTTTCTTCGAAGAAATGGGTGTCTATAAGTTTTGTGTTCCTTCAGATTGAACTAGATAAGGTCAATATAACTTTTCCATACCATGATTTCAGAAGATGACAAAAGAAACATTATGCATTAATGTCATAATAGCTAAAAATATAGCACAACTTGAAACAAGAGTAATATTTAAAAAATTCTAGTGCAGAAATTTTCAGAAAAAAATTCTAATTGAAATGAGATCTCGGGATTGAGACAAAACTTAATCTTCCAAAAGGAAAAGGACCCAAATTAAAGAGACCTTCTCAGTTGACTTTCGTGAAACAATGTTTTACCATTTAAACCGGAGGTAATTAACAATTTGAAGTGCGGTTGGGGTGTTTTAGCATCTGAACACATTTATTTGTAATCAGGTTTATTTGTAATCAAGCTAGTTACGGAGCAGTCTTGAAAAGGTAAATACGTGCTTAAATGTAATACACAAGACAACAAAATTATCAACTCAGTTCATTGTTAGATAAGTTTCAGTGGTGAGGGAATGTTGTTTTTTATTCGGGTGTTTCAGAAACACACATTGCTTAAATAAAGCCAGAAATTTAAAGATTTCTTTACATTTCCCTTTTTTCATGTTTGATTATTCTGTTTTTCCTATTTAACATTTTATACTGAGCTTGAAATAGGATGTCACGAAAAACAGAGATATAACCTACTTTTAACACAATTTTACTTTTAATTATTTTAGTTCTATTTGGTTATCTTTAGCAGAATTAAATAGATTTACTGAGTTTGAAGGCATGTGGTAACGGCTACAAAACCAATGCCTATCTCGATCTTTTTTCGTGAGCTACTATTTATTTTGACTCAGGCGAATCTGATGTACATGGACACTTCTAAGTGAAAGCCCAAGGATACAAAATACAGTTGTGGTATCATATATTTCAAAATCATGGAAAACAGTAATTTTTTAAGCAACATCCAACATGATTCTGAAATAACTATCAGGTGTTTATCAAAATAACTGTAAATAATGACCTATTTAATTATAGGGCAATGTGAGGCTTTGCAATACCATCGACTAGATGGACTTATCATTAGAAAAATATTACAACTTGATTTTCAATATTTTATTCAATATCCTACAAACTTTTAGAGTCATAACCCCGTATGTAGATCAAAAAGATTTAAAGATAAATAGGGATGTCAAATTTTTTTATCACTGTACACTCATACTTAAACAAACAAAACAAGCAAACAAACAAAGAAACAAACACACACACACACACACACACACATATATATATATATATATATATACGTGTACCCTTACATGTATCTGTAATTACTTATCTCTGTCAAAATGGAGATAATTTTATTGAAAAACAATTTTATTCGCATATAAATTTGTTCGCTATCGCCCTAGCTATTCAAAACTATGAAATGTTCAAGTTATATCCAGAGCATTTCGGTATGAAGAAATACCTGTTAAACTATATCCTTACCTTAAAGAATAAAAGCCAAAGATCACTGCTTGTGTATTGAGCTAATTTCTTAAATTTCCTAGATCCGACGGTCGGGGATGAATGATTAGCCCGCTCTTCCCTCCTCTCGTGACCCCAGGTGGGCACGAAGTCTCTCCCACCCCATCGTGGTGTCTACATAAATCCCGGAAGACCCCATTACCTGATGTCGTGCAGTAAACCTTTCCGTTCTTCCCCTGAAACTGAAATATATCACCTGTACCACTGGGACCAAAAATGGCTGGATTAAATTCTTCGGAGGCTAAGTGTTTAAGTTTGGCTCAAACTAGCGATTATCCCTGCAGGAATACTTTGCATATTTGCTTAACTGATTTATGACTGAATTTAATCGCTATGGATTGATTTTTAATGTTATTTATTTATTTATTTATTTTTTGGTAGTGATATATTTTGGGTCGTGTTTCACGGAATCTGAAGTCAAAAACTGGGTTTTGAAATTCCATGCAGAAACGATTCTCAGGGTATAGTTTATTTCAAATTCAATTTCATAAACACTGTGAAAATGCATTATGTCATATTCCATTGAAGAAAAATTTGATTGTTATAGTGCAAATGGTAAAGAATATCAAGCTGCTCTGATTACAGAAAAAAAATAAATAACAAAGATTTATTATAACATTTGTATCAATAGTATTGATTTTAATTAATTATTATTCATAAAAATGTTTCATTATCAATTCATTAAATGATTTCTTATTCCTAACAATATGCTATTGGGTACTGTAATCTGTGGTACTGAAACAAATAGCCCTTTCATTGGTTAGCCAACTATATTTCTTGTACTATGCCTTAGATAGAATTTCTAACTCTTTATAAATAATTACGAGTAATCATTTTCTATGAGGAGATAAAATTAGCATTTACTTCCAAAATATATGTTCTAAATTTATATTTACCGATAGAGGAAACCAGAAATTCTTGTAGAGTAACTATTAAATATAGGTGATAAAAGCCAGAACGATTAAGTTCCTCCACTGAGTCTGAGTCTGAAGCAGCTTGATTTTAAGATTTACTGTGGTAAGTAATTTATCTAATTTATTTAAGTTGCGTCAATTTTTGTAAAATCGGCTTCTTTCAGTAAGAATCGACGTTGTCGTTTTTATTGAAATCTCCTAACGCATGACGTAAGTATATGTAATTAGAAGTTTGAATTTATATTAAATCTTTTAATTGAATAAATCATAACTTTCAACAGTATTACAGGATGCAAAACTATCCTACAATCAACTGTATCTACTATTCAATTTTCTTTTAGGTTTACATGTTTTAAATTTTGAGTTACTGAACAAGTCATTTTGCTTTTTCAACAACAGAGTTTACAATCCAGCTTACTTTTTTTAAAAAAGAAAGCCAACAGTGGTGTAGGGCACCAGTATTTTAATAAAACTTCCACCATTGTTAAGCTTTCAATTTTATTTGAATATCTTACAATGTATAGCTTTCAGCATCATTACAAACTACAGTATCAGATTCATCGAAATAAATCACACGAAGCTCATCATACGTAATATGCATTACATATGTATGTAATTTTGAAAATAATTTCATGATTAATATAATGTTATAGTTTTAATATGTAAGATGTTTTACTAAATATTTTAGAAATATTCTTATAGATGCATATACTACTCATTAAACTCTTGGAAAAACCTATTTAATTATCCTTAATTAAGGCGTAAGAGATCAGTCATACAGAAAAAATAACTCAATAAAGTATAAAAACTACTCAAATAATTAATAAAAAATGTGTGGGATACTACCGGCATGCAGTTCACTGCGAAATTAGGCACTATTTAATTTTCCTTTGTTAGCAAATTTCCTTTATTAAAAATAAGTTTTCTATTATTTATTTAAGAAAAGTTTTATGCATACTTAATGCATGTTATTAGAATTGAATAGTGGCATTCAAGTTTATTGAAATTTTCTAACGAGTAAGAATAATTCTGAGAAAAATTTCTGTTATTTCGAAAGCATTAGTTTTCTGAGATGAATGTAAAATGATGTAGCAAGTGTTTTAACACCCAACCTACTT
Organism: Dolomedes plantarius; assembly: GCA_907164885.2. Classification (NCBI taxonomy): domain Eukaryota; kingdom Metazoa; phylum Arthropoda; class Arachnida; order Araneae; family Dolomedidae; genus Dolomedes; species Dolomedes plantarius. Next base: position 83,947,934 of record OU015496.1, on the reverse strand, counting down.
TTTAAGAGCAGTTATACGATACCATTCAAAGTTTACAAATAAATGTATGAAAACCATTTCTGAAAATGTTTCATGTAATAACGAAATCAATAAGAATATCTTTAAAATGATTAAAAAAACCTATCAGTTGCATTCATACGAGAATGATATTATTTCATATCATTTGATGTATTATTTAAGATTTATATAACACGAAACGTCTATTATATTTCCAAAATATTTTTAAACCGTAAGATATTTTTACATGTAGATTATGCAGCATTGTTGTGTTGCATAAATAGGATATCTTTCATTTTTACAACAGGGAAATCTCAGTTCGTTGAATCAAGTTCCAGACTCTCATGTTTGTTTTTCTGCCTTTAGAGAGAAGCAGAAGGAAAAATCGTTTAACCGATATGATAAACGGACCATTTAAATGCATGTGTATTAAACAAAAGTTAAATAGAGAACATGTTATTTAATTCGAAATGTATTCATAAACGTTTTATTTTGAAGATAAAAAACTGCTTAGAAAACTGCTGATTTTATAAACAGATGGTTGTTGCATATAATTATAGTTATTAGACGTTTTTCATGTTAACTTTTCCGAACCTCCTTGTGGTATTCAATAGAAAATGGAAGATAAACATCCTTAAGTAAATAAATAATTAAAGAAAAGTAAATATAGGAATTTTGTTTTAATCAAAATGTTTAATGAAGAGGAGCATTAATGGTTTCTAACTATTAAACTATAATTTATACGAATTCGAAAGTCACAGAGGCATATATTTAATTCATGTGTTTAAAATCGAAGTTAAACAATTAACAACGGTTATCCGCAGTAATATGAATTGAATTCAAAACCATGAATTATAGAAAGTATCGTAAAAAATGTCTGCTCTCTGGAAATGAGAGTTTTAAGTTAAGAAGAAGCAAATATTTAATTATTTTACTAATCTAAAAGCGAAAATACAAAGTTAGATATGAGATTAAAAAATAAAATATCTCGTACGATAAAATCTTTCTTTCTACCAACAGCTAAGATATTGTTTGGTTAACTTGAGAATAATTCCTCGATATTTGAGTGATTTTTATCTAACGGAAGTTAAAAGTGCTAAGGCCAGATCATAAGTAGTTAGCAATTAGAATATTAGTTGTTTGTGTTTTGCGGTAAGATTGATTCAGATTCAAATTACATCTGAAACCCAATTTAAAAGGAAGGCAAGATGATCTCCAATTACACGGTTCTCTTTCTGCATTTAATTAGATGCATTCCAGTAGAAGCGGCAGTACGTTTAACTTGGTTTTATCACAAAGTCCAAAACAAATACGTGAAATAATTACTTTAAATTCTGATTGTGAAATTGATGACATAGAAATTAATAAGATATGTGCTATTTTATAACAAAAATTATTTAGAGGTTTTAAGTGAATACTTTTATGCATTGTTTATTTTGAATATTGTAAAAAAATTGCTGAACGATTGTACAGTATTAACATTTTTTCCATTGCTTATGAATATTTTCTTAATATACTTTTTTAAACGTATGCATTTATGTAGATTCACTTTGACATCTTTTCATTCATGGGCATTCATTTTACTCGCATTCATCCGCGTACATTTCCCCCCTTTAAACTTACATTTGTACGTACACTAATTCTCTTTACTCCCATTTTATAAGGATTCTTTTGTTTTACTTGATGAATGCTGGGGCCAGATGGGAATATTAACACCAACTTTATTTGCCGCTGACTTCCCAAACTGTAAGCCCAAATCATCCTCTTTGCATCGGGTTCAAGAGTTTGAGTGATCACTCCGACCTTCCCTATTTTAGTAGTTGATGAAGCTTGCGGTGAAGCCCCAAATGGAGTCATTATTTAACGTTACTTTCCCGGCCCACCCCTCTCCAACAGTAAAACCGGGTTCCGAATTTACGATGCTCGCATTGTGAGCCCCCTTCCAAAATGGCAACATTAATCTCTCGAAACATTAACGTTATTTGGCGCGAGGCTCCGAATTAAGAACTTTATCAGAAATAAGGTTTTAATGTTTTCTTTGGGGGAAAGCTCGGAGGAGCGGAAAAAATAAAGAACAAAAAGTGATATTTTATGGCGACTCCAAGACAAAGAATGAGCGAGGAAGGCTTCATTAAATGCCTTAATTTAGGGAGGCCCCGGATGGAAAAAAAATAGCAAGGGATTATGAAAAAGTGTTTTTTTATGGATCCCTAGAAGTCAGTTTTTATCTTAATTTGACCGAACTGGGGTCTGCGGTAAACATGAGTGAAATAAATATCACCCTGCTTCGTTAAGTACGGGGTGTTTTTTATACAGTAAGATAAAACCTAAAAATCTAATAATTGTTTTTTATAAAGTACTAATGGAAACGTTCGCGTGAGTGTATGCAAAGTTCATCTGAATTTGGAGGAAAAGGAATAAAATAATCAATTATTAAACTTGATATTTTTTTTTCCTTTCGTGACTTTAAAGTATAAGGCGTATTAATTTCATTTTCTGAAGCAAGACCTCAGGGTCGTCAATAGAAAAATTAACTCTGAACACTATTTTTTTTTTAAATGTCAGATGCTGAAATAGTTTACGAGAGGAATAAAGTCACAGTTTAAGTAAAGATATCTTAACTATCTCTCTTAAGCTATTAAACATTTTTTTTACATATAAACATTATTACATTATTATTTTTTCTGGGATATAATTTAACTATCAAAGGAATTTGATGTTTCTTTCGAAGCGTAAATTAAAATCTTTAAGATAATGCATTCTTGAATTTCATTTCTACATTTTCAGTCATCTGATCACTAACTATTCTAAGTTTTTGTTCTTTTGTCAAGTATTGCCCCCCCTCCATTTATTACAGCCATTTTTCAACAGTATTCATTATTGGATATTAATACTAGAAAGACGGAATTTTTTTCTTACTAAAAAGACTAAACGTCGTCATTTTGACGGTTAAAAATAGAATCAAGAATTTAAAATATTTAATTTTTTTTTAGAAAAATGGTTAAATACTTTAAATTTTGAGCTATTTTATACCAATGTATAATAAATTAGTATATATTAAGATATATTTTTATGGAGGTATGCCGAGCTGACAACCTGGTATGGTTTATCCGTAAAAATATTTGCATGGTTTGTGCAGTCCTTATTTTTCAACACCAATATTTCCGAAGATCCAATATTTCTGTTATTTGCAAAAGGGAGAAGAGACGAAAAGTAATTACCATTTTTGCGGTATTATTTTAAAGATTTCGGCCTGTTTTCTATATTGCCATCAAATTGACGGATTTCAGTCTTTGTAGGTATAAAACACATTTTCTTCTCCTCTTTACTATCGAATATAATTTTGTAAATGAGTGTGCATATTTCGCGTAAAATTAGAAAAAAGTCAAAAAATTTTAGATGCCGGAGGACATAAATACAGACATAGCGCTCAATAATATGTCCGAAACCATCAAAATGACGACAGCCGTCTATCAAGTGTTAAATTCATAGTTTTGTTTAGACAGACTCATCATTTACCCATGTCTTGAGATTACACTTATAGGGTTAACTAACATTTTTATTGGGTGGACGATGGCCAAATGGCTTGGGCTGTAGTCCTTTTAACAATACACATTATATTGTGAGTGCACACATTATATTGTGTAGTTATGCGTGTTTGCAACCATACAGAATCGGCTTTAAGCTGCAGGCTTTTGTGTTGTAAGAGAGGACAATAGCACTCCAAATTAACAAACCAACTAAACAGATCACACTTCTTTCTATTAAACGTTTATGCAACAAATATAATTTTCGTCCACGCTGACCCTAACCTTTCTTTCCCCGAGTACTGATAATAGACTCATCGGAATGCAGGCAGAAAGGTGAGTTCCGGGCGAGACAATGAGTGTATGAGTAAGTTTCGAAGTAGTTGGTGTTAGCAAAGTAATCGAGTGTTCCTGAAGATATGTGATAACTGTGTGTGTTCTTAAAATATGTGACCGTCCTTCGCATATGCTTGTTATTTGTAATAAAGTCCATGTCCAGCCATCCGGATGTCGTCATTTACTCAAATTAGAATAATTTTTGCCATATTTAAATAAAATATATGAATATCTTTTTCAATTTTAATAATTTTTTTTCTTTTATAATCTTACACATATGCATGTTTGATCTTTAAAAATACAGTAATACCCGAAGTTACGCTATAGGTGGAACCAACGAAAGATCGCGTAAGTCGAATTCGAGTATGTCGAAGCACAACTTTACATATAAATACAAATAAATTTTGTTTAATTGGGACCAAGAAATTACAAAATCACCAGTTCAAAGGAAAAATGTTATGCTAAAATTAAAATATTGTATTTCATATTTACATTATACAAGATATTAAAAAAAAAGTTTTTGTTGATGGTTTTTAAAAAAAATGCAATAAAGTAGCATGCCGTATTCACGCCTTTTTCTTTTTTTCAAAGAATTTCTTCATAGCAGACTAACATTTTTTTCTCTGCTTTGTCGTGATCACGCGATCTTCATTAGAGTCTATATTCTCTAAAGTCTATAAACCTTTCTCAATTGAGCTCAGACCTTCTGTCAAGTTTATAACTGTCATTAGGTTTTCTTGTGCAATTGGGTCTGAAGTGTCGGATTCTTCAGTGATGTGTCGGTCACGAATCTCTATGAGATCATCGACTGTCAACTCTTCAAGATAAGAATCCAACAGCTCGTTGACATAATCTTCATCTACTTTCATATGTAATTGCCTAGCAAGATCGACAACTTCTTCTATCACACGAGCAATAAGATCATTTTCAGGCGTTGTTTCCATGTGTTTCAAAAAAATTGGACAAAGTTTCTTCCAGACCCCATTTAAATTTTTTGCGGAAATTTCATTCCAATATTTTAAAAGTTGAAAAAGGGTAAAACTGCGTAACTCCAAGTTCGCGTAAATCGGGGTATTGCTTTAACTTTTTCCTTACGGGGTGGGATAGCTGGTATCCCAAGAATACGGGCCAAAGGAGGAATATATATATATATATATATATATATATATATATATATATATATATATATATATATATATATATATATATATATATATATAATCCCCTTAATGGCCATTCTTACATAGGGGGTATGAAATTTCCGTTCTAAAGAGGGAATCGGAAAAATGGAAGCTAAAGGTTAATATATAATACGGAACTTACGACATATGTTCGTCAAAATATATATCCATACTCAGTCACGTAAAATAATGCATGTATATATACATATATAACTTCTTTGCATAAAGCATTGGCATTCGGTTCAACAAAGTGTTTGCATAACAGCGAAAACTGACGTACTTAGTGGTTTAAACATATGCACGTTGATCAAATAAAAAGCCGCTATTGGCCCACAGCTGAAGTTTCCCTACCGGAGTACTGTTTTAATATATGTCCAAGCTCGTTAGACTCATAAAACATCGTTATTGCATAGCACATTAGGGTTAAACATAACAGTAAAAACGTCGCATTACTAGACGCGAGAGATTAATTGGATGCTTCCCGCATATATCATTTTCAATGGTCACTTACCTGTCCCCCCTAATGGCTAACGGAATGGTTTATGGCTTGCCTTCCGCCAACCATCGAAAGTTATGACCCCCTTTTTTGCATCCGATATCGTCGGTGGGAAAATCGTTAATATTCTCGTTTTATTCTTGGGAAGTTCATCTCGCATTTCGCGTTCAATGCAAGATTTATGCCGGGATTAGCAATTAATTAGTCGCAGGTAGAGAGGGAGGAATACGTCGAAAGAAGTGACAGAGCGCTTTAATTTAGAGAGCAATATAAATAATCAAATGCAATAAAGTAAATTAGAAAAAATATGCATTAATTCAGTTGTTTATATTTTAGAATTGACCAATAAAAAGATTTCAAATGCTTTTCTTTTGGGCTATCCGTTTAGAGATCTATTGAATATAGGATCATCTTTAAGTATCCGTACATTTTCGGAGGTGTTTTTTTGAAATTTTTTAATTTCGTCTTTGTAGGGTATTATTTAACTTGAAACAATGGATGCATGCATGGTTTGACAAGCAAGGAAGACAAAGCATTGACCTTAAACATACATTTATTTGATAACAGAAATTTCAATTGTCATAGCTATGAATATAACAATCCGTTTCATATTAAAAATTTTAACATTGAGAACCCAGAAGCAGAGGCAAACTATATTGTCAAAGATGATTTTTAGAGTCTATTGGGGAAGCACTTACTATAGCTGATGTATGCAGTGATGATGGTAGCATCGGCGACCGGGACCCAGAATCATCTCCAGTATAGGAACACCTTGGTGGGATAATCGCACTTCTCCAAGGCTCTAGGGCAGACGAGAGTCTCTAACCTCTAACTCTGTGGAACCAAATCCAAGAGCCGTCACCTTCTTTTCCAAAGCCTTCCGTCCTAAACGGAGCTGTTGTCCGTTTACAGGGGGGCCATACTAGCACGCCCCTCACTTTCATTCGGCAGTGGGCTGTTTCTCTTTCAGTGGTTCCTGCCCAATTGGTTCTTTATTACACCGCCTCTGTCGCCTCTGTCCATAGTCTATGAAGTACCTCCCCCAACATAATTTTATTTTGCAAAATAACTTTGACCCTTCTCATCTGACGTTTTTACTGTGGGCCATAAAATAACGACCATCCATCTTGTAAAATTTAGACTTCAGATCGCTATCACTGGCCACACCGACAGCTATTCTTCTATTTTTTATTGGTTTACAATCCTGTATTTACCCCTGCCTCTGCATTATTTATAATACATTCGTTATTGGCCACACACCGTGGGGAATTATACCATTTTCACTTCTACAGTCTTTTTATCCATTTTTTTATAGTGGCATTGTCATGTAACCAACCCCTCCCAGCCCTCTTGCATTGGAAGTGAAATGATGAGAAAAGTTGTTTTGAATGCGTGACAGTAAAGCGCAGGATAGTGTTCGAGTAAGTTGATTTTGGGATAGTAGAACTTTCGTAGAAGTCAGAGTTGGAAGCTGATAAAGTTATAAGTGTTTTTATGTTTGAATTTAAATGTGATGTTTGTTGTTTGTAGTTTGTTTGTCCAATCTAAGGAGAATAAAACTATGTGTTTGTTCGCCAATTCATCAGTTCGTCAGTTCGTTAATTCAGTGACACTACAAGCGTGTAAGTTAAAACTTTGAAAAATCTATAAAAAATTTTGCTGTTATATTAAAATAATTTTTTCAGGGGGGAAAACTGGAAAAAACTGAGGGAAAATTTGATATATCCCCAAAACATGATAAATCAAAAATATATTGCCAGTTTATAAATTGGAGAATGAAGATAATAAATTTCTCTAGGAAATAGAGAATTCTCAGGTTAATACTCTGTTTATCTCAGAGTCTGTACCAGTTAAATTACTGATTTACAGAAAAATCTCTTAAAATTTCTTGTCACTTACAAGTCATACCTATATAAAAAAACTAATTAATCCGCAATCATGAGGATAATCTATTCCCTATATAAACATTTATAGATAAAGTATGAAAAATTTTAAAGCAGTTTAAGCTTAGCGTTTTGTTATAGGAAGTCTTGTGTAAAGAGAAAAAAATTAATTTTGAGATAATGTTAAACATAATTTTATAACACATTTCTTACTTTAAAAAATAACTATTTCCGTAGTAAAAATCCACCAGATTTATATATTTGAACAGAATTAGAAATATAAAAGATTAGACTTTATTGTTATTGAATGAAAGAAACTATATTTTGACAGAAAATGCCGTTTTAAAGGTGTAAGTACTTTAAGTATATATTGAATGATCAAATGGATAACTCTCTTAGTTGAACGCTGCGTAGTAACCATACTGGATTCAAAAATTAGTTCAAAGCTAACCTATGAAGAAAAGTTTCTCACTAACTGTCAACTTGCATTTGAATTTCTTTTTATTTTATTTTAAACTGTCAGACATAATAGAGAAAAAAATTCTTTAATTATGTATAAAATTTCACTTTCACAATACACAAGAATAATTTTTTTAAACTTAAATTATTTTGAAAAAAATTGGCATACTCTTTTAAATGTATATAATTTCTTTCCATGGACGGACCCTTTAAAAAGTAAAAGGGAAAATTATAAATGTGCAGAAATATTCAGGATCTAAAAATGTAATTTTTATTTGACTATCGGCATTTCTCTAAGTGTAAAGAGGAAGAAAAATATTGATTTTAAATATCTAATTTCGTCAAAAGGTTGGATTTTTTTAAAAGTATTTGGGGAGGAGGGGGGAGAGATGATTGATAGCAATGTTGCGTATGGATATATTCCTGCTACCACAATCTCTAACTTAAGGAAGAGAAACTTATGAAAACACAACTCCACTTCGATCTATCTAATAACGAACTTCTCCGGGAATCTCAGCAAATATTTTATTTCCTTCCTAAGACTTAAAAGAACGCTAAATGAAGTATTAAACTTTTTAGGTTTTTTTTATCCACTGTCTCTTTGTTCGGGAAACGTTTAATCTACTAAAAGTAAAATTTAAGGAATGTTTAATCGCTTTGTAAAATTAAATCACTGCTCTTACTCTATTAGCATAGAATTCGAGGAAATGTTTACTAGGATTAAACAATGTGAAAAGTGCAGGTTTCTCAGATGTAAGCTATTTAAAGAAATGATAGAAATCTGACTACGGGCTGGGAGTCATCTATTCATACACACATTAAGATACAGATGGAAAACGATTTTAAATGCTGCAAATTTAATATCTGCAGATTATACGTTGTGTAGGCCCAATGTAAATCCTACTTAGAGACGATTATTAACTTATATTTATATTGGTATAAAAAGAACAAATAATGAATATATATATATACACATCCATATATACATACATATATATATATATACACACACACATACATACATACATATATATATATATATATATATATATATATATATATATAACGTGTAGGTATGCGGCACAAATATCGACGATATTTCTACACTCCGAATAGCAACGGCTGCAACTACCAGACGTAAACATTAGCGGCCGTCCGCAATAAGGCGAAACGTCGCAACATCACTGGCTACGTCAGTTTTCGTCTACTATAGATCACGTGATTATCGGGTGGCAGAAAACAGAAGCCGTTCCTATGCGTTTGCATGTGTTTTTGGACGATACCTTCATTTTGAGTTGAATAATTTAAGTTTATTTATAAAATTCCTCATATTAGTTGTATGTAACTGGCATTTTAACACTTTTTTTTCAATATTTCGCAAGGTTTAAGAGAATATAATCATTCTTTCTTTGAGAATGATTATTATTATGTTGAGATATGTATAGATATCAGGATAAGTTACTTCAGGCCAGCGTCTTGTATCGTAACTCCAGTCGTCCTCTGTCAATAAATACGGGTCACATACAGAATAAACCTTTCCGGGCTGTACCTGAATGTTTAATTTAGTGATATACTTTTGTTTAGATACCGTATCTAAAGACTTTGCGTAATCTAAAAGCATTTTATTCAACAAGCTGTAAGAATGCTCATTGAACGCCATGTTAAATTATGCAATGTTTTCCCACTCCTCGTCAAACAAGAAGTAAAACCTGCTAGAGTTGAGATGTGACATGCTGCGAGACACTGCCCTATTTGCAACCGCGTGTCAACATGGATTTAATCACAGAAATCAGGAATGCTCGAAAGCGAGCTGCACGATCAAGTGAAAATTAGAAACAGTCGCAAGAAAGAAAGCAAAGAAGAAATAATTCAGTAAGAGAGAGGCGTGAAAGAGAGAGCATAAATTATCGCGAGGTTAGGCTTAACCGTCGCCGGCATAGCAACCAATAACCAGTAATAACTAATTTTTTACACTTTTTTTTAATGCTTGCTGAATTTTTACTTCATTTTATAAGTGAAGAAATTTTCCCAACAATTTATTATTTGATATGATTAAGTGTAGATATCTGAATTGTGAATAATAGTACATACAAAGAGTGGCGTAATCCACGCTATATTTTAGTACTTCCTGAATTTTTATTCCATTTTTTAAGTGAAAAAAATTTTCTCCGACAATTTCTTATCTGATGTAATGATAAAGTGTAGATATTTTAATTTTGAAAAATAGTACATACAGAGTGGGATTAATTTATAAAATTTGTTGGTGTTGGGTTTCTCAGTCTTATCATTAACTCTGTTCTGAAGTAATGGAAATTCCAATTTTTTAATCACTATGTTTTAGAATCAGCCTCATAGAGAATACCCCCCAACAACGTATATTTATGATGACAGGTAATGGTAACAATCCTTACATATGTTGGTTTCAGTTGAGTTGTTTTGCAAAAGAAAATATAAAACTTAAAGCGACCATGCTGGTCGCGCAGCGGCTAGATACACAAAATGCTTGTGAAGTCATCTATAGAATTTTAACGCTTGTGAGAATCCTTTGCATTCATTTATTTCAAAGAATATTATACATTCCAACAAAGACTTTTTGAGCTGCATACCCTTATGCAGATGTGCTTATGTAAGTTTAACTAGTTAACTACTGTTAAAATATGTATCTATTTTCTTCATTTCGTTACTCCGACTAACGGATTACCATATCAGTAATTATAACATCAAGTACATATAAAATGGGTCCTTACAGTTTATTTTTCATTTGTCTCATCCCACTTTTTACTTATTCTTCCTTTGATATAGAAGTATATAGTCATCAAAACACGACAGTATTAGATTAATCAATGCCCACACATACATATGGTTAAGCCTGTCTGCTTTCGTTTATAAAGTCATTTTCGTCACATGCTTGTATATTACTCAAGTAGTTTAAATTATAGAGGAAAGTAATGTATTATCCTCTTTCAACTAATTTATAGCCCTTCATAAATTTATGGCTGTTATATATTATCCAGTCAATCACTTTGGATTATTAATTGAAAAATCCTTGTTATAAGCTTATGTCTGTCTGGGCCCGATGATACTGTCATCTTGCAATTTACCTGTACAGCTGATCATTAAATCCCTCAAATCCTCTAAATCATTGGAAAATGTACTCATTTTTTTTTATATAAACTACTTATAGAGTCCAATAGAATATTTTTTTTAACAATCTGTGCCATCTTGTCCAATCAATTTTGCAGTAATCTTACTGAAATCCACTTAATGCCACTCTTTCAAAACAAATGGAAGTATTATTTAAATAAAATTAATATTACATTCTTTTATTAAATAGTGAGGTGAAGTTGAGAGCATTAGGTTCATTGTTCGCTACACGAGGGATAAATAAACCGGGACCTACTGCTTAAGTCTGCTGTGTACTAACCCTATTGGATTTCTCCACCTCAGTGTAAACCTATGGAGAAAATTTGTCTACTATTCACATCTACATAAATACTGATAATAAAATAAAAATTGATATTTTCAGATAGCCTAAACTTTTCTGCATCTTACACCAGCATTTAATTTATAAATTCCATCCACCAAAGGAATTTATGACACACTATACCAGATTTACATCCTAAATAATTTAAATTTTAAAATATTATTTGCATTTTTTATAAAACAAAAAATGCCCCAAAATGTAAAAATTCTTTCTCTTTTACGGAGTACAATTTTTAAAAAAAATCTTGAAATCCAAGTTCTAAATCCTTGAACATATTTTCTCCATAGGTTAACACTGAGGTCTGTGAATCCAATAGAGATAGTACACAGCAGCCTTAAAATCAATTCCTCACGGGTACAAACATCCATGCCAGTAGTGAGACTCGAACCCACAGACTCTGATACCGAATGGCAATGCTATAACTATTCGGTCATCACGCGTATAAATATTGAGAATATTGACCATTTTACAAAGTTTCGCAAACATCATGAATATCTGATTATATAGGATGCTGTAGAAAGAACGTTCTGATTTGGAAACTTCAATAACAAAAATACAAAGCAAGATAGAGAAATAAATCTTTTATACCTGAGAAAAATAAAATAATTTATCATTAATTATTATTTTATTATTGTTTATTTATTTTATTTATTTATCTATACCATCGGAGCGCTCTTTCTGCCACACCCAGTATTACCTTTATACAACTTTAGTTATTGAAAATAGAAGCAAAATCTTGAAAGAGTTGAAATTCTCCTATTTGCAAAAATTACTCTTTTGAGTATTTTTGAAAAATTGTACTTTTGAAAATGTTTATTATTTTATACGGACCTCTTACAGTGTCCTTTCCAGCTAATATCCAAATCATTCTTATTATTAAAAAAGACTCATTCATCTGAATGAAACTAATTTTACTGTTGTTTAGAATGATAGGATTCTTGATATTAAGGTAATTTGTCCGATTTCATCCAGTCATTTCGTAGTAAAATTATAAATTATTAAATTATAATTGAGATCTTTAATAGTTGGCAGTGAGTTAATAAAGAAAACAGAAGTTAGAAAAGTAATTAAGAAAATTAAACTATTAGAACTGCACATCAAACTACTTAATTAATTCAAAACAACTGGTAGAATTATTTTAATAAAATTAATTATTTTATGGTCTTTATTAAATATTCAGCAATAGAATAATATCATTAACTTTCAGAAATTCATATAGATATGAGTAAATTATTCAGATTCAACGTTAGGTGTCGAGAATAAAAAACAAAACCTTGCACTGTATTTCATCAATGGGCTAATCAAATGTTAATTATGTTATTGCTCTAGAGGATAAGCATATATATAAATCTTTCCCTATGCCGTTTTATTTCTCCCATGGTAGACTGAAAACTAATGTTAATAAAATACGAATGAATTTTATTACTTTTATCGTGATTTCTGAAATAAAATATGCATCTATTGGATGGTTAGCTGCTCTAATAAAGTCTGTAGCATTAAAGCCTTTACTATTATAAAATGGTAAAATTTTAGATATTTAAGATCAGTTCCGTTAGAAATCAGACTGAAATCTGAAAATTTCATGAGACAACACGTGAAAAATACAACTAAAATGGTAAAATTTTAAACATTTAAGAGCAGCACCGTCACAAATGAGACAGAAATCTGAAAATTTCATGACATAACACTTGAAAAATACAACTAAAATTTATCTGCATTAATTTACTGTTTAAATAACAGTCTAAATTTACATTTCAAATTACACGAAAACAGTTTTTTAATAAGTTTAAAATGGAGGACTGTTTTCATGAATGTATTAGAGACTCGCTACATGAGAAGATATAACTTAGGGATGTTCCCTTTCTTAAAATTTTTATTATCTTATTATTAAAATAATTATGAGAAAGTATAAAGCACGTTCAGCTATGCATAAAGCCTAAACATCTTATGCGTTAGCATTTCGGTCATAGAAAAGAACTAAGAAATGTAGAAAGAAAGAAAAAATGATCATACAAAAAAAATCTACGGACATGAATAAGAGCAAAAATCCACCACGGTAAGATCTTAAAACACTTTCCATTAGTGGCGAGGAGTTTGAAGAAAATTATGTCTTTTACAGAAGTGTTATTTTAACTATTGGGAAATAATGTTAGCTTCATGACATATAAGAAGTTTTTCAAATGAGAAAAGGCTGAAAATTTATTTAAATATCACAAGAACAATTGTTTTCTTAGTTTCTTCCTGTATTTTAAAACGAAATACGATCGAGGGACGAATAAAATCATTTATTTTTATACCATGAACACGACAATGAATAATAAGAATACGGAATAGATGCCTATAACTTTATGGCATTTCAACCCATAATATTTACTCATCTTGTAAGTAAATTCTTGCTTTATTGTGTAAAGAAAACTATGCTTATTAAATAACGAAAGAACTTCCAAATGCATTCAGTGCAAACTTTTAAGCGACTTTTTATTAGCTCTATCATCTTCCTGAAGTGTTTAAGGGCCTCTAGATAAATTATGTTCCTCTAGTAGTTCATTAAAGACGCCCAGTGGCGTAGTGGTTAAAAGCGTCAAGTTGTCAAACCACAGGTCCAGGGTTCGTTCCTGCGACTAGGCAAGGTCGACTCAGCCTTTCATCCCTTGAGTGAGTCAATAAAATGAGGACCAAGCAGGCTTGGGAACTAAACTCTGGTGGTCCGACGTCAGGTTGACCACCTGACTGAGACATATGCTGCATGGCACCCCAAGCCCACGGTCAAGAAAACGGAGCTGGGCACTACCGGCCTTGGTCCACAGTGGACTGTTGCGCCATGAGTTTAGTTTTTAGTTTAGTAATTCATAAAAAAGTAATAGAAGTTATACTTTAGAAATATTGTGACAATTTTAACATTAAAAAAAGGACACATGAGATACATAATTCTTTGATATGAAAAAATTCTGACTTTTTCCAATTATGAAAATGAAAAGTATTAATTATGCGTATGTAACTCAAAGAAGTAAGAATAAATGTCCTTCATTACACTCCAATGCCATTAAATAAATCTGTAATCTTAATAATATTTATTAGATATGTAATTAATAATATTTAAAACTTCTTGAAAAAAACACGCATAATGCAGTGTTTTCAATCATATTTAGGCACTGAAAGCACTGAGACAATGAATTAGCTAAGAAGGCCAGTGCTCTGAACTTCAACACATCAGGTTTTGCCACTCTCCATGATTTTAATGTCATTGCAAGATGTAAACTCAAGGTTCAACGCGACCAAAATAGAACATTAAATTTGTGAAATCAATGCTGATAGAGCTATCAAAATGGTTAAACAATATCTAGATTAAGAACTAGTCATTTTAAAGAAATGAGGAGGAATCAGGATGGTTCAAGAACATATTCAAATGGCAGAAATTGTCCTGAAATGAAACTGACTTAAGAACATATTTACACTTGCCTTGCAATATCGGCAGCCCTGCAGGAAAATTGACAAAACACCAGATGAAAAATATAATTCTCTGACTGAATTCTCCAACTTGCTAGGGCTATCCTTGCAGCTCACTGACAAATCTGACTCTTGATGGGCTCGTTTATTTATAGCATTCTAATCTCAATCGCCATATCTCAATTATCATCTCAAATAAACAGGAAAAAAATTGCGAGATCTGTATATGCAATCGTAATATTTTAAATTTGATTTTGAGGCGGCATGGATAAATCTCTTCAAGATCAGAATTAATATTTTTCAAGAGCCTAGGACCGTCCTATTCTCTTTATTTATTCCATATCAGTAGAATGAAAACTTTTCATTTATTAGAAATACGGATCAGGCTTCACTGCAGTTTCTTTACAATTTAGGAAACTATTAAAATTCAATTTTAGTTTTCGAGGCAGATAAAAATAATAGCGTTACAAATTGGGATCGGCTCTCTTTTATTCGAATCCTCCGAATAAATTGAAGTCTCTGAATTTAATCTCGCACAAATATATGATGAGAATTAAACTGTTCCTTGTTCAAAAATTACGGATGACAAAGGCGTGTTGCTCTCGTGATTTATTATTCGAAAAATTGTTTCTTGTTACTGATTCCAAGGTCTGATATTCTTTAATTTTCGTGGATAGAAATAATTTTCTCAGTTCCAAAATGTTATGTAAATTTTCAATTTTTTTTCCTTCAAAAAAAAAGCGTTTCTTTACGAGATGAATTTTTTTTCACTTTGGTTCTCTTTCCATTCTTATTTGTATCACGTATATTTTTTCGCTTTTGGCAGCTCTGAAAGAAAATGTCAAATTAAAAAGTAATTTCATGTACCTGTGCACTAAAATTTTCTATGAATTTAAATTAAATTTAGACATATAAGAGGTACGATGATTTTTTTATCCCGTGTTTTGAAGTCCTTGTATCATATTTTCTTTACCTTATATGCATATTCATGAGTCTTTAGGTTTTTTTTCAAACTATTTTTTTATATCTGATGTCAAAAAATTTAAGTTTAAAGGGGAAAAAAACTTTTTGCTGCTCCCGCTTTCTGCTTTTATAACGTCTAAAAAGATTATTAGGATAATATTTTACCCGCAACCGATATTTACATAGCATGTTGCATAGTTGAACCTAAACTAAATTTAATTTCTTTTGAGATTTTTAACACGTAATAAAAATGCTTCTAAGTGTAATGAAAGTTATCTTTGAAGCCTTACATAACATGTTATTGCATTAGACCATGCTTATTACAGTTTGTGTTTCTCTTGCTACACTTGTCGAAGAAAGGTGCTAAAATATTATTTCTTCAGAGCATTATATTGAGTACTGGGACAATTTTTGGCTCTAAATAACCTGTTAATGCATTAGATTATGTTTACTGCATTTCACGCTTCTCTTGCTAAACTTATCGATCTGGTTTGGATTGCAGCGATACGGTCAATTTTTGGTACACGAGGGACCAGGACCTTCTGCTGTTGTTGTTATTGTTCCTGATGCCTCCTGCCCGGAAGTTACAGACCAGGTCCGCATAGGATTCGGGCTGAATAGTGTGGCTCTGGTTTATAACAGCACCACAAGGGTCACAAGTCCGACTTGGCTAGGTGCCATCACAATTTTGACCGAGCAACCCCAGGGGTGACATCTGGGAGATCGTACTGTAGCGGACACTGAGGCGTTCGTAATGGTCTCGTGGCAAATAAACACGACAATCCGAGTGGTAAAAAATATAAGGCCAGCGGTTTACTAAAACTTAACAAATATTTAATGAAAACTTAACAAGTTGAATAAAAACAAACGTAACCAATAAGAGGTTGGTTGGAGCATTTTACAATATCAGCAGACTGGTGGAAAAGATTTTAACAGCGTCAAACTCTGGGGACTAGTTTAGTCGGCCGTACTAGCCTATAGATGTTACATGGTTCTCTGTTGAAAAACCCAAAGTCGCTAACTATATGTCGTGGTCCTTTCTTTATCGGCATGTCTTAGAATTCGCAGGATTACACTACCCTTGAAAACAGGGGCCGCGGGATTAACACACGCTTACAGGCCTGGATTCCGGAGGCTCGATATGGGAACTTATGGCTCCTATAGTGTCAGAATCGCTGAGATATTGGTTCGAAAAGACAGTTTTATCAGTGGAGTTGTAAGATAACGATGCTTTCGTCCAGTTTTTTCCCTGCATTCTCTCAAGTTGCATGTACACACAAGCGAATAAGCTCCCCCCGTCCCCTCGCGACACATTAGTCACGCTCCCAGAGCGTGACTAATTGACCCGACCGACCGTTTTCACTTTCCCGCCGCTCGCAACTTCCCGACGTCATTACCCATTTGACCTTTGACCCTCCTCCCCGTCATCCGTTTCCGAAAAGCGCGATTCGGGGACTCCCCCTTTGACCCCTACAACGTAGGGAGAAGGTCCCTCGTCCCTTTGATCATTCGTCAGAAAACCGTCCTCCGAAGGGAGAGCCCGAGCGGTGAGGCGAATCCTCGGGTTAACGGCGAGGGAACCCAAAAATCCATGTTTCCCCCTACAATTTGCTCCCCTTTCGCGAATGGGTATTCGCGGTGTCAGGAACCGATATGCCTGGGCTTAACTTTCCAGGTTAGGAAGTGTGCTGGGGACCTCTGGTATCCCTTTTTAATCCGCGCGTAATCTGCACACGTGTTCTGAAATCACTGGGAACACGAAATGGATATTTCGATAAAATCGCAGCTGTGTGATGGCTATTTCGCAGGTGATGAGAACCCACACGATACATGCGTGAGGTCACAGTACCTTCCCAGACCACTGATCTCTTCGAAGACTTTCCGGTCTACGTATTCAATGTGATCATATCCGGCCTAGACAAGAAAGGGCCTACTGCTTGATGTCGATTCCGAGGGGTTACAAACATCCATGCCAAGAGTGGGCCTTGAACCCACAGACTCCAGTACCGAATAACAGCGCCCTAGCCATTCGGCCATTGTCCGGCTAAACTTGCCGAAGCAAAATGTTAAAAATTATTTCTTCCGAGTATTACATCGAATAGTGGGACACTTTTTGGATCTACATAGCATATTATTACATTAGATTATCTTTATTACAGTTTAAGCTTCTTCTGCTAAATTTGACGAAGTAAAGTGTTAAAAATTATTTCTTCCGAGTATTATATAGAGTAGTGGGACACTTTTTAGATCTACATAGCATATTATTGCATTAGGTTATGTTTATTACACTTTAAACTTCTCCTACTAAACTTGCCGAAGCAAAGTGTTAAAAATTATTCCTTACAAGTATTATATTGAATAGTGGGACATTTTTTGGATCTACATAGCACATTATTGCATTTGGTTATGTTTATTACAGTTTAAGCTTCTCCTGCTAAACTTGTCAAAGCAAAGTGTTAAAAATTATTTCTTCCGATTATTATATTGAATAGTGGGACATTTTTTGGATCTACATAGTATATTATTGCATAAGGTTATATTTATTACAGTTTAAGCTTCTCCCGCTAAATTGTCGAAGGAATGTTCTGAAAATTATTTCTTCCTAGCATTATATTGTGTTGTGGGACTTTTTCGGTTATACACAAGAAAAATTGCAAAATTATTAACTTGAACTTTATCGCTGTTGCGGGAATCAAACTCAAAAATCTAACACCTTTGAAATGATAGGATTAGGGGGAATAACCCGAGGCCTTTGTTTGCTAGGTTCAAAATGAAAAACATTCGTGGATTGGTGGGGTCTGTGTATGTCTACAATTCTTTTCCTTTCTTTTTTTAATGCTTTGCGACTTCCCTCTCATGATCTTTTGTTATTTCGTTTCATCTATTGTTATTTTTTATCTGAAACACTTCAGGTGATTCCAGAAGATTCTATCTGATCTGAGTCAGTACTTCAGCCGTTTTCATGAAATAACAAAACACGCACTTTCGACTGAGAACACTTACTCACAGATTGCCAGTTATGTATTAACAGTTTGTGATCAATTTAAGATAGTAATATGTCGCATAGCGCAAAATAGCTTTCCCTTACATATGGGTGATGTGAGGATTATGAAGAAATTATTGAAAAGAAAGTAAACAAACGAAGAGACTGAAGAAATACCTTTCCTATGAAAAGCTAGCTTAATTCCCGGGCTTCGCTACGGAGTACATTCAAATTAAATACAGCGGTCAATGTATGCAACTAATGCCTATATATATATATAATAAATACAGCGGTCAATGTATGCAATTAAATTGTATGTTTAATATCCATAAAATATACTAATTTGAATTACATTCTTAAAAAATCTTCATCTGAATGGGTCTAGTGATTAATTTTTTTCTTTTACCGTACTTTTATATTTTTTTGTCAATTTATTTCGTTATTATGCACGTCACGCAAAATTAAAGTATCACAAAACGAAAAAATCCACGTGGTCAGCATTTAATAAATTAAATTTTAAAAATTGATTTTAAAAATTCACTAAAAATCAGAAAATGGAGATAAAGATTCGAAAAAAATTTCATTTTAAAGGAAATTTTATGATCTTTTTCGTGATATAAATTTTAGAACCTCGGTTTATTATTTTAAATGCAAACTCTAAAGAATATTACAAAAACAGCATAAAAATTTAATTTAAAAAAATCTAAGAAGAATTTTTTGAAAATCTTTCTTAGTGCACCCCTATACTATAAGAAGAATCACCAGCGCAAATTTTCAGCCCTTTATGTCCAGTGGTTTGGTCTGTACATTATCTGTCAGTCAGTCAGTCACGGAACTGATTAATATATATACTAGCTGAAAACCCGCACTTCGCTACGGAGTACATTCAAATTAAATACAACGGTCAATGTATGCAATTAATTAATAAATAATACATATATATATATATATATATATATATATATATATATATATATATAAATATATTTATCGATAAATGTATGCAATTGATGTAAAAAAACAAAAAAATATATTTATAAAATAATTGTAAGGGATATTTTTAAAGACAAAATAATTTAGAAGAAAATTAAATCATTCAAATTAAATCTAATAGAACATACTAAAGAATGTAGTACAGTTTGAGGAACATATCTTTTACTGAATTTAATAATTTTTTTGGATAATGTCCGATCGTCTGCTGCATTAGCAGGAGAGAAATATATATTTTTTTTGTCTATTTCATTGTGATGCATGTGACGATAAATTAATTTAAAGTGCCAGAAAAAGAAATCATGTGATCACCCTTTAATGAATTAAATTCTAAAAATTAATCGTTAAAAATTCTCCAAAAATTAGAAAATACAGCTAATGATTCGAAAAAGATTTCATTTTAAAAGAATTTTTATGATCTTTCTCGCGATATAAATTTTATAACCCTCAAATTATTATTTACTTAAAAAAAGTTACAAAAACAGATTAAAAATTTAATTTTAAAAAATGTAAGAAGAATTTTTCAAAAATCTTTCTTAGTGCATCGCAAAAAAAATCCTTCCTGCACTGCAAAAAAAATCGTCGTGAAAAATTTCAGCCCTTTCGGTCCAGCTGTTTGGTCTGTGCGTTATCTGTCAGTCAGTCACTCACGGAACTGTTATATATATATATATATATATATATATATATATATATATATATATATATATATATATATATATATATAGAGAGAGAGAGAGAGAGAGAGAGAGAGAGATTAATATGACATGACGGCACAAGATGGTGACTTTTAAGACTGTCGCTCGAAGAGTTAAATGATGTTCTAGACCTCCACTAATAAAATCTCAAACTCTATGATTTTGAAGCCTACCGCCAGTTCAGAATATTTATCGCGATAAGAGAAGTCCACCTAAGCCACATAAACAGCGCAGTTTCTGCCGAACTCTGGAGTGGGCAGCTTTCCAAAAAGTTTGTATTTTTCTAATTGCCAGGATTTCCTTTTCCGATGCACAGCATTTTCTTAATTGCTCGAGCATTTCACGGAAATGGAAATAGATCTCACCGACAAGACGCCTCCCGGTTTCGAAAAGTTGGGTGACTTGTGCCTGACAGTGACTTCGTTCAAAGAAGGTTACGGGTAAAATATACGAGGGAAGTAATATGAATGAAGTTATACTAATGCTTCATAAGTTTTCAGTAATTTTTTAACACACTTATATAATACATATTTAGCACTAATGACTTTTAAGCGTAAATTAATAATTTGGCGGACTAGACGTTTTCTTAATTGCACAGAAAGTCTGTCCTGCCAGGAAAATTAATCGCAGAATCTTCTAAATATTTAGATTTTTTTGGCAAATATAATGAGCTATTCTTAAAATTCATGCATACAGAATAAAGCTAAGCATACGTTTAATATTTAAATCCAGGAATTCGTTGAATTTCGAAAGGAATAGAATGAATATATTTTATGTTAGTTCTGTTTCATGTATTGGCAGCATACATTATACTGTTTAAAAATCCTTTAAAATATAGATAAAATGTATAAAAATGCTAAATATATATGCAGTAAATAAACGAATAAAAATTAAAATATAAATTTTATTAAATAAGCGTATACATTTTCCAAAATTTTAATTTAATACATTAAAAAGAATCACGCGGAATAATTTAGAACCTACTTCATATTGCCCAGCTATTCGGACTTGCAATTCAAAATAGAAAGTTGTTTTAATTTCACGAATCCAGGGCATTGTTGTATGACCCTTGGCTGCAGTGACTGTCTTAACTCTTCTAGAAGAATTTACAACCAATTTCTTAAAATGTTGTCCAGGAATACGTTACTATCCCTCACCAGTCAATTTATAGGTAAGACCTTTCCACAGAAAGAATTTGATGTTACAGATTAGACCCCCATCTCTAATTCCTTTATTGTTAAATTATGCAAAAGTTAAATCCCAAGGTTTAAAATTTTTAGTATATAGTATAAATTATATTTCACTTGAAAGGTCCAACTCAAAAACGGAGCTGAAACTAGGAAATTTTTAAATATACTTACTCACTAATTTTTTTATTATTTAATTATGTAAAATTTTCATATTAAAGCCTGATGAAAAGAGTTCTTGTTTATGCGTTGTTGACTTTTTTTTCTTTTTAAGTTACCGTTTCTTTTTTAAAATTAGAATTTCAATCTAAATTTCTTTTACAAGTCAGAATCACACGTCCATAAATTTTGCTGCAACGTTTTAAAATTTGAATTCAACCTACGTTTATTTTCTAAATTAAATCCCTGCAAATTTCTGTCACGTGCATAGCACGCAGTTAATTTAATGACTATCTCCAAAGTATCTTAAGGGTTTGAAACAATTTGTCTAAAAATATGAAGTCTCAGAACAGGAAATAAGTAATTGCATGCAGAGATTAAACAATGCATAAACAAGAAGTCTTTTCAGCAGGCTTTAATATGATAATTTTATATAATTTAACAATAAAAGAATTAGTGAATAAGTATATTTAAAAGTTGCCTAGTTTCAGCTCCGTTTTTGAGTTGGACCTCTCAAGGGAAATATAATTTAAACTATATATTAAAAATTTGAAACCTTGGGATTAAACTTTTGCGTATTTTAACAATAAAGGAATTTCTGAATAAGTAGGTATATTCAAAAATTGTCTATTTTCAGCTCCCTTTCTGAGTTGGACCTCTTGTGTGAAATATAATTTATGCTATATGCTAAAAATTTGGAAAACTTGGGATTAAAACTTTCTATACCGTAAGTTCAGAATAATTGAACAGAATAAGTGTATCTGTAGGAAACTTCTCGAGAGATTCGTATTGGAGGTGACAGCGTTATCATATTGAAAGGTTTATTTGCTTAAAGTGCAATTTTTAATAAAATTAATTATAAGAATTATTCATGCTAATTTTAATATGTAAGCATTATTTTATGCCTTTTCCAAGGTATAAAATAATTTCTTTCAATTTTGATGTTGTTGATGTGGCTTATGCCCCTTGATCGACAGTATATCAGGCCAAGTCCATAAAGGCTACTGGACAGAATGAGGCGGCTCCGGATTTGAATAACACCACAAGGGAGTCCGACTTGGCTAAAGGACCGGTCCCATAATTTTGAACCGAGTCAAGCGACGAGACCGGTACACTTGACCCAGCACATCCAAAGGTAAATTTTGAGAACTTGGAGGACATTGCAGCCACGACAGATTTTTCGTGCACTAGCCGCCATTAGCGTACACAGCGGTGGATTTGTCAGCGACCGGCATCGAACCAGACACATTCAGATCAATGATTCGCTGCCTTTTCCAAGTGGGCCACCGCACCCACTTTCAATTTTGAATTATATTATTTGTCATGTATCTTTGTAAACTTTTTTAATATTTCGTTTCTTAAATTATATCAATCCGTATGTTTCATAAAATCAATCAATCAATCAAAGATAGCCACGATTAAAAATGTCAAGAACCGTTTAGGGATGTGTAGATAATTATACAAGCCCCAAATATGTAAAGGTTATATTTGATATGAAAGAAATTTTAAACGTTGTGTTTTCTACCTTTTTGAATGAATATAGCATTCTCCAATTGTAGAATAATTAATATCTTTAAATTTTTAAATAATGTTATGCCTTGAATAACACGGGACTTGAATTCCATGGAAACACGAATAGCGAGATAGTAAATTGCGAAAACCCTTGAATAATACAGTACTCGAATTACATGGAAACTCAAGTGAAATGCAACAACCTTCGAAACACACTGATAAATTTGGAAAATTCCCTATCAACAAAGTTGTCGTAGATATTATGATGCTTTATGCAATTTTGTTTTACGTATTGAATTTCAACTGGCCTGATAATTTGTTAGTGATATATTGAATAAAAACTATATTTTAGACTGCATATAATTATCGATATATATAAAACAGTTCCATAACTGACTGACTCACTGACTGACTCTCTGACTGACATACAACGCACAGACCAAACCGCTTGACCTAAAGGGGTGAAATTTTGCATGGCGATTCTTATTACAGTGTAGGGGTGTACACTAAGAAGGATTTTCAAAAATTCTTAGATTTTTTAAAAATTAAATTTTGAAGCTGTTTTGTAACATTCTTTAAAGTTTGCATTTAAAATAATAATTTAAGTGTTATAAAATTTATATCACGAGAAAGATCATAAAGATTCCTTTAAAATGAGATCTTTTAAGAATCTTTTCCTCTATTTTCTGATTATTTTGAATTTTTGAAAATTAATTTTTAGAATTTAATTTATTAAATGCTGATTACGTGATTTCTTTTTCTCGTACTTTAAATAAATTTATCGTCACGAGCATAACAACTAATTAGACAAAAAATATTTTTTTCTTGCTAATGCGGCAGACGATTGGACATTATCCAGAAAAATATTAAAATACAATAAAAGATATTATGTTCCTCAAAATGTACTATATTAACTGTACTATATTCTTTAGTAAGTCCTATTGCATTTAATTTGAATATTTTCTTCTACATTATTTTTTCTATAAAAATATCCCTTACGATTTTTTTATAAATATATATTTTGATTTTTTTACATCAATTGTAAACATTGATCGTCGTAT
>OU015496.1:83721071-83918571 GCA_907164885.2 Dolomedes plantarius | reverse complement strand
TTGGCATAATAAAAAAAAAGTTCCAAAATGTTACAGCGCCATCTATTGATACATTTTGGAACATTTCTTATTATGCCAAATCGTTTCACCCTTCTTCCAGTATATTCAGTTCAAATTTTAAGTCATTCTGACCAGTGGTTCTTTTTTTGCAGGCTTTTGAAAGTGGGACTTTAATTATGGACACCCTGTATATACGTAGTCATCAGTACGTTATGTCTAAGATTTAGTTCGAATACTAATAAATTTGAATGCAATGGGGATTGCAAACCAATTTTCAGGTTTACCAGTTTAATAAAACATGAACACGTGTCTACAATAAATTAATATATACTATAAAAAATAAGGGTGGTGACTAGTTTCGAACGATAAAAGTTCTACAACAGGGTGAGTAGCATTGGGTACGCTCGCCTCTACAAGCTATTCTTAAAAAAAAAAAAGAATATATATATATATATATATATATATATATATATATATCGTAGATATTAAGTACGTGCTATGTATTACGCATATGTCTTATAATTAATGAATTTTAAGTGTATGTTAATATTTGTAGGTGTATGCCAAAGTTTTCTTCGGTCGTTTAGGATAAGCAATTGAAAAAAAAATCCGATGAAACATAAGTTTAATGCATTAAACTTCTCCGCATGTTTAAATCTAGATCCTCACTTAGAATATTCCCCAGATTTACTTTCCTAAAATAATTCTTTGAAGGAAACTAAAATAACCTTCCCATAAACAGGTTTTTTTTTAGTAATCATTGGAAATATAACATTTTGACACTTTAGTGTCATATATTTAGAAACTTTATAGTAGATAAACCGGATAAAAACCTTATTAAATAAAATAAAAAATAATTAAATCCATGACACAGTTTTTATGTTCTTAAAATTATTATAGTAAATGTTTTAATACTTTATACGCAAAAACGATGCCACTTATATGTCTAAATAATTGAAATCACCTAAAAATTTAAATGTAATGTGTTCTAATAAATGTTATTGTTTGATCTACCTGTTGCAGCTTAGTTGTTCATTAGAAATATTATAAAGAACATGTATTTATATTAGTTTCAATTTGTTCCAGTCTAGATATCAATAGTTCTAATTTTCAACATATTTTTACACGATCTCTTTCTTTTAGCCATAATCCAGTTCTGGAATTCAAATTCATTTCTATCAATTGATTATTACTCTTCCAAAGTGCTAAAAATATATCGCTGTCTTACTTGACATAAACTTAACTTATATACTCTCTGTTTCCACAGACTATCCACAGATTTGGTATCATTATCAAATATTAGGCTCCTTTCCGACCCTATTCCAGCCATCTGAATTAATGGATCTTCACTTCTGCGTCGGAAGTTAACTGTATCATTTCTCGTGCATGCCATTTAATGGAGAAATCTAATTGCTATTGATGAAGGCCATTACAAACATCGTGTTATGAAAGGGAAAACTTGGGAACTGTTACACGATTCTTAAATGAACTATTACCCCTGATTCTATTAGACCTCCTGTGCCTGAAAATCGCATCCAAGCAAAGATGGCAGGACTTGCAAATGACGTGATTTAAGGTGGCGAGCTGCATATTAATGCAAGAGATTCTCTTCTACCAAATGTCATTACTTTCAGCGTGAGAGAACGTAATGAAGCGAGCTCGTTGAAAAGCCGCTCTCTCTTTGGTCAGGCCTTTTAGATTTATCGGTCACTTTCGGGCGTAAATCCCACCGAATGGTCACTTACCTGTCTGCGAGAGGCCAGTTTCTAGTTTATGGTGATGTGGCACACCACCACTGGGATTATGATTCTGGGAAGATATTAGCGGTACTTTGTTAAGCACAGAATGTTTAAGGAGGTGTGAAAATGGCTTAGCTTGTTCTGATTTCATTTTATGGCGCTGTGAGCTTGAGTTTTATTTTACTGCTGCTATATAATGAATTAAAACAGAAAGGGTGGTTAACATAGGAACGTATGTAACACTGAACAGTATTTGACTTTTTACTCTGAATAATTTTTCTTAGCCTTAAAAAATAGTTTAAATATTTCATAAATGACCTTTGAATGGGAAACTTCAAACGAAGTAAAGCTCAGCGTAGAGAATTTTAAATCACTCGCATATTATGATAATTTTAAACCATGGATTCTTCAAAATTCCCCGTAAAAAAGGGCATATCTAAGTAATTTTAGAAAAATCGGATTTGTGATACATAAATAGTGAAAGGTACGTTGTTATTAAAATTTTGTAAGATACGTTAAATTTTATTCAGATTGAAAAAAATTTTTTATACATATTTATGAAGACAATTAATTTATAAAAAGCTTTTTCATTTATAGGAACCATTTTCTTCTGTTTACTTCTCGCTTTTGTCAACGTAGATGACAACAGAAAAATAGACATAATTTTTATTTGCTAATTAGAGCAGCATTTCACACTTTATCATACATTTAGATACGTAACTATGAAATCCAAAGTAAACTTACATCTGAGAACAGATCCATCGAAAAGAAAATATCTAAGGTTTTTATGATACGGTTTCAAAAACTCAGGCAATAACGAATGCTATCACAAGTTTCAACATTACCCAAGAAAAATTAGAGATTATGTCTGTAAAAGATAAATAACTGCAGTTAATTTTAATCCTAAAACAGGAAAGTAACAGTATATTTGGATTGGATTGTACGATAGTTAACAATAAATTAAAAATCAACTTGTTTTTCTATTTTCTAATCGGTTTTCTTTAAGACAAACGGTTGCCTTGATGAAACTATCCTAGGCAGGAAGGAATGAAAGATCATCTAGAGTAGAAATCACCGTTGATGCAAAAATTGGTTAAAACAAGAATAAGTGCCAAATATTGGAATGTATATATTAAAAAACGGGGGCTTGTGGCGGCCTAGTGGTACAGCGCGCTGGTTTTCGGTGCTGAGGGTGCTCGGATCGAATCCTGGCGTCGCGCCACGAAAAATGCCTCCGTTCGTGTCCTTCATTCATAGGGGGTAATGCTGTCCGCCTATATGGTGCCCCCACAATAAAATGGGCAGTAAAATTGCGGCGTAGTATAGGCGAATGTTTGATGACAAGTGCCTCAGCATTGGGGAAAGATATTAAAAACGATGCATTGGGGATGAGATATGTTAGTATAAATATTATTTAGTGTGAGATCTAGTTACGAGTATCGTCTAATGTAGATATTACTTCACATTTTGTTTTTCTAATCGATATCTGTTATCTCAAGCTCGAGTGGTATTGGAAATTTTCTTTGTTTTATAAATTATGTTTAATTTGTCATCCCAGGAACCTTGTCAAAATCAAGTTAATAGACATAAAGATTTGCCTTTAAATTCCTTTATTATATTTTGGCATATTTTTTACTTAGAACGTTAGGTGCAGTTTAATGCTTTATAGAGAGAAGTGTGACTTTGTTAAACCTTATTAGGGTTAAACAAAAAAAAAAAAATCATAACGAAGCAATATTTATGCATGAAATATTTAAAGCATTTTTATTACTTAGTGGCTGAATTGTTCAGTCTCTAAAAGAAGTTAAGGCACATTTTAATGGGATTTTATCTTTTTTATGAAAGCCGATTAAAATTGTTCAATTTCCTGTAAGGAACAATGAGGAAGATCACGAGGGAAGCAAAGAGACCATGTGTATATTTTGTTAAAATTTTTCCGGAAGATTATTTTTCTTAATATATGAATTTAATAGAGATTTTTATTATGTGCATAAAACAATATTTATCTTCGTTTTTAAGACATTCGTTTGGGTTTTAGAACACGATCGCTTTAAACCAGGCACGCAGAATATTGTTTTGCTGATTGTATATTAATGAAACCGTAAAGCAAACTTTATTTTCTTGCCAGTTTTTTTAATAAGTTTTTTTTCCTGAAATTTTAACGGCGTTTGACTCTATTGAGAGAAGGCCACTGTCAGAAGGTAGTGCAATTAAGTAATTTTTTTTTTGGTATTTCGGACAACACAACCACAATTTTTAAGCTAGATCATTATCGTAGAAACCCAGTATGTTAATCTTTATCATCCCGCATTATTACTACGTATTTTTCAATGATTATTAAAAAAGAGAAGAATTTAAATTTTTCTTAGAGCCTCAAAAAAAAAAATATATGAAAAGAGGATTATCTGTTTTAAGCTCAGCGGTGTAAAACGAAAGTATATGAAATTTCAAGAGTAAATTACTAAAACATTTTGAGTCAAAGTTCCCCCATAATCTTTTTTTTTTAATTATTTTTTATGAAAATATGTTTAAAAATTATATATATAAATGTTTAAATGCATTATTTTATTCAAATATACTATAATTATTCACATTTATGTGATACATCTTTGTTTTCCGTAAATTTTCTTTAGATTAACAGCGTTCATGTAACCGAATTTTCTTGAAAACTTTCAGGCTGTTTGATATATAAAAACTTCCAATTTCAAACTTGTTTAAGACTTTAATGAAAATGAGATGTTTATTTCGCAACATTTATGCTCAAGGGGAAAAATGCGTGATTCTAAAGCTAATACATAAGTCCATTAAATGAGTACATAAAATATTGAGAATTTTTACTCTTTCAACAAAAAAGTACCTAAACACAAAATGCTAATTTATCCAGCTCGAAAAATTATAACTAAAATATGTATGGTAAAGAAAATTACAAATCAGAATTATCTACATGGTTGTAATATATAAGTAAAATATATTTGACGAGGCTATTCTTTCAAATATATGAAAAAGTTCATAGTAAAAATCGAATAAAGTATCATGCATATATCTGGGTCAGATAAAAATCAGTAGAAGTTTTAAATATTTTAAATTAAAAAATTGTGTTTGCCCGTATATTTCATGTTTATATATAAAGAGATTTGTATATAAATATTCTTTTAACTTTGATTAATAGTTTTTATTTTGTTTTGAATACTTAAAGTTACGTATATTATCTGAAACATCACTTGAATGATTTACGAGCAATATTATTATTATTTAGCTTTACTTATATTATGCTTATTCCTTTAATGGATTAAATACAAGAACCAAGACAGACCTTTTTACTTTCAAAAAGTTCAAAAATGTGAAGCGATCGCAAATTAATTTTAGCCATAATATTTTATCTCCATTTTTCCTTATTTTTCAAAAACTGAAATAATGAGTTATTTTCTGATGATAATGAAAAATATGCATAATGATCTTTGTTCATTACGGAAAAATCAACGTAACTTTTAGAAGACATTTAAATGACGTTTTCAGATGTACTTTAATTACCAGGTACTAATGGACCGCTGTTTTCTTTATTCTGAAATTCAGCGCTTTTAAAAGAGGCATCCGAAGTATTTTAAAATAAAAGAATCATTTTTCTCCTCCAGATAAATAATATGAATTCTATTAATTGCGAGCAAGGGGAAAAATGTTTCCTAGTGCCTTTTTAAATCCACGGTTCAAAACTTTTAAAAAGGTCGAATGAAGTTAAATAATGTAACACTACGCTTGTGTTAGAAAATTCTTAAAATTTTCTTTTTTAAATGAAAACACATTTCTTTGCAGATATATTTTGTAGTCACGTTTTGACCAATTTGATATTCTACTCAAATAAGCTTAATCGCAAATATCGCTGACATAATTTGTTACTACAGAAGCCGCCCACATGGAATAGAGGTTAACGCGTTGAACCTTCCCTCAGTGGGCTTGAGTTCAAATCCCAAGTAAGGCTTGGACGTTCCCATGTTGTCGTAGGGAACAATCTTGGCTCACTTGAATGGGCCTCCCATAATAAAGTAGCCAAGAAGATTTCGTGGAGTTGATGGACCAATGTTATCAAGGTGTCTGCTGCATTGTGAGAAAAAATATTGCTGCAGAAACAAGAACAAAAATGGAAAAAGTTGATTGGGACAGTTTAATAAAGTGCACTGATAGATCTGGATATGGGAAGTAATAAAATGCTCAAGAAAATGAACCAAGCACTGGAAGACCACCTCCATTCGGTAATTTGTTGGGGAAAGAAGTTAATGCCTTTGTAACGTTCTCAAGCCAATCAGTGACACGAGAGAAACTATGTGAAGTGCTTACTGAACAAATATTTACGATAATTTTGTAGAACTTCATTAATTGTGGCTGACAGAAATATTACTCTTCTTTCAAGAACTGAGAGATGGCACACTCACTGCCTAAGGCAAAGTGCCCATTGAGTCCGTAAGCGTTGCGTAAAGTCAGTGTTACTCGTATTGAAATAATTTTAAGCAATCATAGACCTGCAAACAATGCCACAAAATTATTAAAGTCTGTGATTGGTCAAAAGTTTTTTCGATACGAATAACGCTGATGGATTCAGTGTAAACTAGGCCTTAGAGTATAACCCGGACAGCTTAATCTCTCCGCACCGAAGATCACCTCCGAAAAGAACTCGTACAGTGTGATTGTGTTCCCACGGACTCTCTTCCTCTGAACTCTCTGTGGATCAACTGTGCTTCTCCCATGATCTTCCAAAGATTGGAGCGCAGTTATACCTATGAGTTTTAAGAAACTGATCAAAAGACTGATTTGAGGGCGTTACATTCTCGACAGAAAGTGGACCCTGTTGTTATGTTGTTAAATGTTAGAAATTTGTGAACACTTATTTGATATTTTTTAGTATTCACCGATTTGTACCTTTAATCTCTATTATTTGACTAATAAAAAACAACCATTAATAGAATTCTGTTCTACATAAAGAAAAAATAATCGGGAAAAAGCACATCTGTGTTTAGCACTAAAGCCATTATCTGCTTTTGTTAATTTATATTTTAGCTTTAAACTGATCACATTTTTGCAGATGTCTTATGGGTTCAAACATAAAATATCTAGGCGAAAATAGATCAAGAAAGTTTCATGACTTCAAATTAAAAAAAATAAACCGGCTTCTTTCAAATGACAAATGCGACACCATTTTGCGACACATTGCGATAGCTCTAAAAACGTTACAACAATTTTCCAATATACCTCCCCTTAGCCTAAAACATAAAAACTAACCATAGGAACAAAGCTTAAATTCTGTTTCTGAGTACCACTCTAGAACATTCGAATAGCCTGAATTACACTAACTGATGAGATTCCTAGAAAAATTTTATTCACAGTTTACACTATGTACCTAATTTTGGAATGCAATTTTATCAACGTGACCTTTCTACCCTTATGACGTTAGATTTCCTAAAAATTTGTCAAAACTACATAATTTCCTTTGCTGTATTGATAGTAAATGATTAATGCTAAAAAAATTTACTAAAAAAAATGGTGGTTTTTAAGTGCTGGTTGTGCTTTGGTGCGCTGATGTTATATCGTATCACAGTAGGGTTAAACATACCCCAATACATTCTACTTAACACCGATTTCGAACGGCAACAAGCATTCATGTCGATCGCAGGACTCAAGCCAATATTACTCTGATACGAAACAGGAATGCTGTAATCATTCAGCAAGTTCTCCGCTAGTATTTAATTCCGAGTTTCAAAATAAATCTCTTTTACTTAACAACCGTTTCAAATGCAGCACTATTCTAGCATCACACCTTATTTAGAAGGTGTGCCCCCTACAAATAGGGGCTCGAGCTCACATTTGTTCGAATAAACACTCATGGTTCAGTTTATGCCGCGTAATAAATTATCAATGGTATCAAAATCGTTAAAAACATTTTATTTTATTCGGCTAATCGGAAATCATAAAACGCATAACGCGTTACTGATAGGTTGCTACGAGTGAGCAGTACACAATTTTCCTATTCTGCTTTACGAATAAAATATTAAGTTATATTACGAGGACCATTGTACGCATGTGACTCGAAACAAAGCAGTGCCCCAAACTCTATGGAAGTCTTTTCAACAATATCTAAAATATTGCAAATCTCTTTGAATATATTCATTCCCAATTCAACAAGATAATTTTTGCTCGCCTCGTTCGGCAACAAATTTTCATTATTCAAACCAAAAGCTACATCCCTCGGGTGGCTGAGAAATCACAAGTAACAATGCAGGCTGTTGAAACTCATCGGATACAATATGACTTAGCTCTGCAATCCAATCCTCCTAATAAATTAATTGAATCACAGAGGCTCTCCGAATCCTACTTCAACAAAGCCCGGCTCAGTGCAGGAAATGTACGATAACAATGGCGCCCTGCGATTAAATACCAGATACATGGCGACTTGAATACATGCAGTATCTTCTGCCCCCGAGTATTTGTTCTAGTTTACGTTAACAAGAATCTGATTGATTTCGTAATTTCAGAAATGTTTTCTCTCTCTCTCGCGAGCGCGATCTGTATGATATTTAAGGTTTTGGAAAATTTTCATCCGGCTCGGAATGATTGAATAGGAAAATTTCATGCAGATTTTACCCGTTTGGCATTCAGAAACTCGGATTAACAAATGTTTTTAAATCGTGGTTCAAACCTGCATTATATAAAATTCATTATGAATTCATTTTCGGGTAAAGTATTATGTTCGCATGACTTATTTTAGCGTTTTGTAATTGTGAGAAACATTACATCACACAATTATGCTCAGTTATCCTATTTCATAACTTTTGACAAGTAGTTCCTTCTGTTTAAATTGCTTCAAATCAGCTTCTTTTAAAATATACATCCCTCTCTCTCTCTCTCTCTCTCTCTCTCTCTATATATATATATATATATATATATATATATATATATATATATATATATATATATGCGTTTGCGTGTGTGTACGTGTGTACATGCATGTATGTAAGTATGTGTACAAATAAACGTAAGTAAGATATGGTTTATATTTAATTTATAGAGTAAATAAATTTTTTAAAATTAACTCTACGATCACTGAAGAAGATTTACCGATCTTATTGCATCAAATTTATTTATCCTTTGTCTTCGTTGTTCGATATATTAAAATATACGGATGTATGGAGAAAGATAATCATTATCGATCAACATAAATTGGTTGAAATATGAACAATGGAAGACGGGACTATATGAGAATGTAAAGCCCAAAGAGTAAGGCTTTGAAAGCAATATTGATCTATAAACATCTAAAAGAGTCTCGGGACTTAAAACGAGATTTAACTCCTGCCATCCCTTTTTTTCTTAATACAAGGAATTTTTTTTTAAATTCTTGTACAATCTAGCGTGTCTTTACACATTTTTAAAAAAAATTTAGTTATAATTAATTTTACCAGTACTCTTTCTTTTTTACTTTTCCAGTATTTATTTGTTTTATTGGAGAATGCTTACACAGGATCGAGAAGGTAGGTTTCGCTAGATTTACAATAGAATTTGTGTATGGTCTTTAACTGAAACTTGGTGAAGAACTTCTAACATCTTACAAATTCGATATTTTGTCTATCTTGTAGTATGCGCTACATTTCATTTTCAGTAGTCACTCATTTGAAGATCAGTCTTCAATATGCATTATTTGAACAAAAGTATCTCTAAACTTAAAACTTGGTTGACTTGGACATCCAACGCATTTCATCGTTAGATCCGCGTACAAATGTATTCCATTAACTTTTGGCTCCAGTTTCTATATGGTAGTTGTCGTAACGTTTATTAACTTTTGATATATATACTACCCTTTGAAAACCCATCTGAGGATTGTTCCCCTAAAAACGCCTCTCATCATGTAAATATGGATACATCCCTTGATGCAAGCTGTTGCATTCAACAAAAATCCTCTTTTTACCAGCTTTTTAAGCGCTTTGTTCATATCAGCACATTCCAAGATACACGTGCAAAAGGGATAGTCTCAATGACCACTCCACTTGGCGCATTCCTCGCCTTCCCCCCTACGGCACACGAAACATTAATCTTCGTTTCAGCAAGCTAAGCTCCACTGCTTGGCGAGCGCCAACTCGCCAATCCCACATCTGGCTAGCTAATCATGTCACGTGACCAAGCTACGCTGGAGGAGGGATTTTTGAAGAGAAGATCACTAATAGCTGCTGACACAAAAGGATGTTTCCTCGACACGATAGAAGATTCCTCGGGAGACGACGAGGCTGGAAATTCCGAGTGCTGGCTGCATTAGAAGAACGATATGAACGTGTCACTTAGAAGCATTCCTGATGATCGTGTTCGGGCCTTAAGCCACCCTTCTTTTCTATACTTTAAATAAATACGTGATGATCATCTACTAAAATTTTGACTCTTTACTGTCACAGATTTTTTATTAATTTTTCAGATCAGCAAGAACGACTAGCAGCATTTTTCTGTTAGTCGTCAGTCTAAAATGTACAACTCTCATCACCATTTTTGACGCAACATATAAGATTCATCATGATAGTAGTTTTGACCAGTGCTATAGAGAAATAAAATAGATGAGGTAACAGCGAAGTTTAAAACCACACGCCTTATTTGATGTTTTCCTGAGTAGAATGTTGTAACCACTCGGATTCAGCTTTAAACGGCACGTCATAGTCTGTTGGCCCTCGTGTTGGGTAAGGTAAGAATGCCACTCCAGAATCAACCAAAAGTTGCAATTTACTTTGTAATTATAACTCCTTCTGTTACTGAAACATTTATGTACAACGCAGAAAATGGGATGAATATATAACGTTTCTATACCATGCATCAACGTTAGACTGTTGCCCCTGGGGTGCTCGGTTAAATTTGAAGTGGCACCAGGGAGTGTTCGTCCACCTGTATGGTACACCCCTCGCCCCCCCCCCCATTGAAAGCAACCAACGATTCTCGCGGAATGTGTGCGAATGCCTCCAACTGGCAAGTGCGCCGCATTGGCAAAAAACATTAGACTGTTAATTTATGAAAGCTACCATCAAAGGAAATTATGTTAAAATTCACATGAGAGAGATTTCGCCCATGATATCTTATAAGAGCATTCTCAAATTATAACATTCGTTACTGACAGAAACACTCCAAAGTCCAGGAGCCTTCTGACGTTGACAATAAAGTTAATGAATCAGAGCCACAGGATTAAAGCTCCTGTGTACTTATCTTATTGGTTCGTTCTCCTCAATGTTATCCTATGGAGAAAATTTGTCGTGGATTTTACTCTATATAATTCATTTTTTACTGCTTAACACTGGATCATTCTCATTCGCATGACAATACCGCTTTTATGCATAGCTAGATGGAAATATATTTCCATAAATATATAAAAAAAATTATGGTATTATAAGAGAGTGATAAAGCTTCTATTTTCTTTGATAGATAAGTTTTAAATTCAAACCTAATTCTAATCAGTATTCATGGTGTGGACACGAAAATATAATATCCTATATATTTGTAAATTATCCTTCCGGATTCTATGCGCAAATGCATATAAGCACTTACTGTATAAATTATTTCTTTAACCTTTAAGGCTCCACTTGTTATTTTCTCATTTAATATATAAAAGGAGAAAAAACTTACCTTCATCATAATCTACAAGAAAAAAATTATTCTTTATACATTTTGAATCAGTTTAGTTTCCTCAAAACCGTACATTTCAGTAAAACACTATGCTACAATGAAGCCCTTATATAGTTAATTTATGACCTGATCACATCATGATAACTTCCTCTACTATATACCCCCTGAAAGAACTAGATTAACATAACAATACCTCACGTAAGCGAAAAGTGAAATATCAAATTTACTGGTCATAAATTTTTTGTCAAAGCTCTATTTAGAATAAATTCCTTTGCAAATTAATTATTCTGCGATGGTATACAGAATTTC
Organism: Dolomedes plantarius; assembly: GCA_907164885.2. NCBI lineage: Eukaryota > Metazoa > Arthropoda > Arachnida > Araneae > Dolomedidae > Dolomedes > Dolomedes plantarius. The sequence goes on along the minus strand of OU015496.1, from coordinate 83,906,887 downwards.
CATAATCTGTTTTCCCTCAGAGAGGTAAGTGATTATTTGGAATGATATACGCACCACTTTAACCGATCCATCTTAGAGCTTGACATGTGTTGCTGCTGGTAAATGCTTTGCTTTTCATCGGGTCTAATTCATAGAATTATTTCTTTAAAGAATGTAAGAAACGTTGCATCTCGAAACAGATGAATTTACATACAATTAAACTAAAAATGTATATATATATATATATATATATATATATATATATATATATATAATGTATGTATGTATGCGTATACATGAGTAAACTGTAATATAATAACTCATTTATTTCTTTATAACTAAAACAGTCTTAGAGGGCATTTTCAGTATAAGCGGAAAACTTCCTGCACCTACCCTTTTAAGAAAAAAATATAAAAGTTGGGACTGAAAGCTAAAACAAGAAAGTAAAATTAAGATTAAGGGAACAAGGGATCTTCAATATCGTTCTTTTAAGTTTCAATATTTTACTCTATATACACCATGAATAGAATTAATATTCTTTTCCACTGCAATGGAGATACTTAAAATTCACAAATAAGTATTTTGTGGAGGAATAAGTGCTGTTTATCAAAAGTCTTCAAAAATGCTAAAATTTATCAAAAAGTTCCACGCGTATTCATTTTCTTCTGACATCTTCCAAATTTCTCAGCATTGTTAATTGAAGTGTTTGTCACTAAACTGTGCATAATTCTTTAAAATCATAAATATTTTTCAAATTTATAGACTATAAATTAAAGTAAAAACATAAAACATGAAAAAATAACTGGAAGAATTTAAAAAAATATATTTAAGACTTTTATTCATGCAAAAAAAAAAATGCACGTTTATATTTATATGCATATGGTAAACTTATAATACAAAATTTAAGGATTTTAATTAATATAGAATGAGCATAGGGAATTTTTAAAAACGTTAGCGTTTTTGAAATTATTTTTGAAGAACAGCAATTATTCTGACCAAAATTCCTTATTGTGAATTTTAAGGGTTTTCAATGTAGTAAAATAGAAAATTGATTATTCTCAATTTGTTTATAGAGTTAAAAACTGTAAATTGAAAAATTCAAATTTAAAGGTCCCTTGTCCCCTTAATAGAGAAAAATATTTTTATAGTAATTGTCCGGTTCCTATAACCGTGATCCATCTTGAATTGAAGATTAGCATTTCATTAAATATACATGTTTGTTCTGCGCAACTGTGAACCGTTTGAATTCTGACGTACGTTCTGTATATTTTTTTTTGTGTTTTAGCAGCACGAAATCAGCACGCATTTTTGCCGTCAGGTACGCTCTAAGTAATAGCTAACGTTTGTTTTGCTACTTCGCCATATTACTTGAAATGTCAGACTGTGTCATCAATTAAAATCAAACAACTATGTTTTTACGTTTCTTCATGAGTACAGAATTCCATACTGTCCACTGAACTAAGATCTTTAGATCACATTTAGATCACACCCAAAAGTAATGTTTCTCTATCAACTCTGGCGACAATACCATTACATTATGGATTGTTTATCAAGGTTATGAACTTCGAGAAAGACACATAATTATACACATACATACACATACTATATATATATATATATATATATATATACACAGGGATACTTCTCTATAGTGTCGAAAAAAAGTGACCGTTTTAAAAGGTGGCCGCTGAAAAAGGGTTTCTTCCATAAAATTGTGGGTGTGATTTTTAGAAACAAGTTTACAGCTTTCTTACACAATTCCTTCTTTCTGCGGCTATAAAATATATATATGCACACATGGTTATGAATCAATAATCAGCTATTGAATTGAGGGATAGAAAAAAGAACCTAAGCAATAATATTGTTAAATATGTCCAGCTATATTAATTGCACGTTATTAAAGACAATGCTACTTTAGAAAAACTAGTTAGCTGAAGAACACTGTTATGAATATATGCAAATTCAGAGATAAAAATAGCTGTTGCGAACTTTCTGCCAAACATGAATGTAAAATAACTCGATACAAGTTAAAAATTTACTCAAAATGCAGCATAATTCTTTAAGAACCTTATTACAGGGAGTTTTATTTGTTTTCCTCTCTTGCTATGTTTTAATGAAGGTAGAAGATTTAAATTTTACGTGTATCATATAGAATACCTTGTTTGAATGTGGCACAAAAGTTATATGTAAGTTTGAATATTTTATGATATCTGTAAATTTTATGAGATATTGGGCGTTTCAGTCTCATTTTAAATTTGAGCTTATCGTGAGACTTAAGTTTTTGAAGTTGGGTATTTTATATTTAAATTTCATGTTTTTGTTATGACTGAGAATGATTAAAATTTCTGTAGCATTGAAATTTTCCTGCTTTGTCGAAGAATAAGAAGTTTAGAAAAATATCTGAATATACTTATGCATTTTTTAAAAAAGTTTCTTTGTATTTTGAAAATTTTAATCAAGTTTAGGCTTTTATGTATTTATTACCGAATATGATCATTTTTTAAATATTTTTGTACCTGCAATTTATTGCGTCACCCGATATCGTAATTGTTAAATTTGACAAAAGTTATGCATAGTTTGATGATGCAATATTATAAACACCGTTCATGGCCGTTCTACCGTTCATAATAGTAGCCTTAATTTTGGAACTAAGGATTATACAGAAAAAAATATGTAATATTCTTGGAGTAACAAAAGTTCATCATGTTTACAGTCATAATTGTGTTACAGTCAATGATATTGGATTTCTTAGTAACCCTATATCATATCATATTGACTCTCGTAGAATAAACCTTTAATATTTTTAAAACCGCACCTATACCGTATAATCCTAATAGATCTAGATTGAAATTTCTCGCATTTAATTAACTGTTTGACTAGACGTAGTAAAAATGGATTCTAAATACAAATAACTAACGAGTATATTTTCTATTGAAGAATTCTTGCAGTATTCTTCTACTCATCTCTCAAATATCGTAATAATCTATATAAATAAAGTAACAGTGGTATGTGTCGCCGTCACGTTTCCGGAGATCACTCATCCGGAGAAAACATGGCCGACTGTGATTTTGACAGCCATTTTGGTCGAAAATCGGTGTATTTTTTTTTCTCATGAAAGTACATAAATGTTGAATATTTGGAAAGAGCTTTAAAAACAGATAATTTTTTTCTGCGTACACTTAAGCTGTTACTTCAATAGTTTTAGAGTTATTTGGATTCTAATCTTGAGATCATCTGATCATACGATGTAACCGAAACGTGATTCATTCACAGCGTGATTCTGACTAAAAAATGAATCACTGAAAAGAAATGTGTCATGTGTCTAATTTTTTGTTTTTCCTTTAATTTTTTATACTTTTAATTCAAACTTTTTAATCATAAATAGATCATTTGAAGATGTACGGATCTTTTGGAAATTTTTTTGGCAATTAAAAGTGAAAAAAAAAATTAATTCAAGTGAACTTTGATTCGAGTGTCAAGTGATTCGATTTGGGACAGAAGTTGAAAGTAAGAAGATTGATTCAGAGTGATGGCACCCTTACGGCATTTGATATTTATGTTAGATCCATGAAGCTAGAGGAAGGAGCGTAAGCTTCAATGGGGAATTCCTTGAAAAATGGACCGATTATGGTCGCTCACCGGCAGATGGCACGACATGGTCTAATTTCGCCGATTTTTCATTGAGTTATATGGACACGTGTTTTAGAAAATTGTTTTACAATTTTTTTAATTTATTCTGTGCATAGATATGCCAACATGTTTTGCACCTGGTTGTTCCAGTGGCTATCGATCAGCCATAAAAAGAAACAAAGAAACTGGACAGAGAAATCCTAGTTCTAAATACAGTAGAGTCCCGATAATCCGAAATGATTGGGTACCAGACCCTTTTCGGATTAACGAATTTTTCGGATTAAGCGAAATCATTCTTAAAATATACTTAAATTACATAATAACAGGTTATTACATAAATATTACATATTTCGTGTGATTACAAAGTTCATTTTATAAGGTCTGTCTAAACATTGCCAAATCTCTGGACGCAATGGGTGATAAGAGAGCAGAACGCTGCCTAGTACAGTACAGTAGGGTGTAAGTTGTTCGTACAGTACAGTCTAAGATTTTTGTCGATCAGTAGATAGCTGAAATGGATTTGAAAGAACCTGCCAACGTCTCAGACGAGAGTGAAGGTGAAGCAGACGGGGACAGCGAGCAGAGTGTATCCCACTCGGCTGCATTTGATGTAGCGCTACGTAATTTGGCGTAATTTGGCGTAATTTGGCGTAATTTGGCTCCAAGAGATGGGTATTCTTCTCTTTGGCAAAAAAAATTAACAGATTTTTTCAAACAAATGTAGTTCAGTAATAATTAGCTCAGTAAATTGCCTAACTTTGAATTTTCTTGCAATTTTCAGAAATATACTTTATAATACTAAGTATCACTGTGGTTTTATTGTAACCTTAGTTCTTTTTTACTTTTGGTTTCGGATTAAGCGGACTTTCGGATTACCGAAGTTCGGATTATCGGGATTCCACTGTACTTTTAATATCCCAATTCCATTTATTCAGTGAAATTGTGAATTTTTAAAAATCCTATAATGAAAAATTAGATTATATTTTGCATCTAAGAAACATGTTTCAAATCTTGCCCAGTTATAAGAGAATAGGTAACTTTTCTCGAGGGAAAATGACTCTTTATATATAGAAGGTATAAGAATGTCTTGACATTAGGTTCAAATCTTTTAAACTTGTGTATTGTTCTCAAGCCATACATTTCTATGAAATTGAAGAAAAATAATAATATTAAATTAATTTGTTTACAGCATCCAGTTACGATTTTTTGGCTGAATCGAGTCTCTGTGTAATTAATTAATACGTTATAAACCATACTTTTAACCGAAGAAAACTCGGCGAACAAATCAAGGCTCTATAATAAAAGTAAATAACACACTGAGCTATAAATACTTAACATGGAATTCAACAAATAAAACCTTTTTCAGTAAATATATTCTACTTAATTTTCTGTAAGAGTTTAAAGAAAATGAAAAATAAATAAATAAGAAGAATTTGTTATAAATTAGGCCGAGCCTGTCATTTATATGAATTCCATGCAAAACACGTCTGTGTAACACCTATTGTTACGGTAAAATAATTCTTGAGAGAAAATAGGATCCTAAAATTAAACACCATGAATTTACCCCGGACAGAAAAGACTTGTCTACATGTGCCACATAGCAATTAAGTGCCGTCTGGCTTTTCGAGGACAAGTGAGTGACCATTAAGAATGATTTATGTGCTTGGGTAACTGATCAGCCTAAAAGCTTGACAAGGAAAAGTATAGATGATACTATGATTTTTGAAGAGATTATCAGGTTGGCTTTTTTTATGAAAGTGGCGACACCAGAGTATGTGTTCATTTTCGAAGGGAATTTTTAAAGGTTAATGAGACAGTTTAATTGAATTTCTTGACATTTTACCCTGGAAATTCTTTAGGGGAAATTAGTTGGAATAAATATGTATCTATTTTATTCTGCAAATTTTAAATTGTAAATAGGAATTGTTAATATCTCACAACCATTAAGAATGATGATTTATGCGCTTAGATTTATCAGCCTAAAAATTTGACAAGAAAAAGTATAAACGATACTGTGATTTTTGAAGAGATCATCAGGTTGGCCTTTTTTATGAAAGTGGCAACACCAAGTATGTGTTCATTTTCGATGGGAATTTTTAAAGGGTAATGAGACAGTTTAATTGAATTCCTTGACATTTTACCCTGGAAATTCTTTAGGGCAAAATAGCGGGAATAAATATGTATCTATTTTATTCTGTAAATTTTAAAATTTAACTAGGAATTATTAATATCTCACAACCACTAAGAAAGATGATTTGTGTGCTTAGGTAACTGATCAGCCTAAAAGTTTGACAAGTAAAAGTATAGACGATACTGGGATTTTTGAAGAGATTATCAGGGTGGCCTTTTTTATGAAAGTGGCGACACCAAGTATGAATTAATTTTCGATAGGAATTTTTAAAAGTTAATGAAACAGTTTAATTTAATTCCTTGACATTTTATCCTGGAAGTTCTTTTGGGAAAAGTAGTTGGAATAAATATATAGTTATTTTATGCTGTAAATTTTAAAATTTGAGTAGGAGTTGTTAAAATCTCACAACTACGCGTGGATGACTTGTATACATACAAAAATTACAATGTAGGAAAAATATCAATAGAGGAAATTTTTTTCAGTCAGTTTCACTAATTGAGATTTAGGCCATATAAAATTACGGTATTATTCAGAGCAGTGAATGTGAAAAGAATTTGTAGTCAGTTTATTCAAAATTCTCCTATTCTAAGCATATTCCCTTATGATCGAAGTAAAAATAATTGGTTTGATGCATAAATTTTTTCGCACTAATGATATAAGCTATAATCTGTGTTGGTTGTCATAACAAATGAATGGAATAACTTGAAAAGAAAACATTTTAGTGAGGACTTGAAATTTTAAGACAAACTAATGAAAACTTAAATGAAATACTTTTTTATATTCCTACCTACTTAAATTTTTAAAAAGTAAAAAAGATTTTAATGAAACATTATCTATACTGAAAGGATCCACAGGAATAAAGTCAGGAGAAATTGTCATTTTCGACCTGGAAGAAAAATGAGTCAAATTTACGACTATTTATATAAATTGTTAAACCGAGTTACAATCAACATGATTCCTTTGCATACATATCGTAGAACATGATTCGTTGATGATTCGTCCGGAGCTGAACATTTATTTCAAAATAGACGTAAACTTTTTTGAACGATACTTACGTAATTGAAATGCCTATTCTTTCTATCCTATCTATTTTGATAATTCCTTATTGACTACTTCCGACTGTGCCTTTCATATTCCAATTCAACTTGTGGATTTTCTCTGGTTGATACTAAGGACTGCAAGAGTAGTTATTTGCTTAATTTGACTGCTATGTAATATGAGTTTGCTTTGGTGAGAATGTCTGTTACAACAGCTTTACTCTATTAATTTTTTTTCAAATTGTCAGTAGAACGTACATTATTTTAGGGGAAAATGTTGATTAACTGCCATAGGTAACACCAAAACTTATTTAAGCAGATACTTATAAATTCTAGTACAGACACTTTGTGCGATGGAATCATGCAAAGTAAACTTTTTGAATTCGCAGGGATAAAATCATACTTTTTATAACAATATGAATGAAGGGAGTTAATACAGGCCTTGTTTCAAGATTCCAGAATGATATCGAGAGTGTAAACAGAGGAGAACTTTTTTATTTTACTAATAGAAATTTTTTCATAAAATTTTGGAATTATCATCTTTTTCAAATAAATTTTTGGGGGTAAAAAATACTTACAGAATATTTTTTTTCTTTTTATAGCTAGTTCGTATTATAATACGCAGAAAAAATAATGTTTATGTTATGAAATTATTTTTTAAAAATTAAAAGGGTGTTAATTTTAACAAAGAAAGAAAGAAAGAAGAGGGTGATGTGACTGCATTAAATGTTCTAGAGTAACTAGCTCTTTCATGTAAATATTTTTTCAAACAGTCAAAACACAGGAAATATTTAAGTGAATACGCACGCACTTATACGTTTATGATCGTTAAAGAGAGACAAAATATGTTAAGATTGAAAACAGTAATTTCTTACAAAATTTTGCAATAAGCAAATTCATTAACAGTCAGAGCAAAATGAATCGCAAATTACGCGATTCATATTCCAGCAACATTCGAAACAAAATTTTTTAAAAAATTAAGGGATATCAATTTTTAATAAAGACATAAATAAATTGTAATTATATTAGACGTTATATAATAACTAGCTCCTTCCTGTAAATATATTTTCAAACAGTCAAACTATAGAAAATATTTACATGAACGTACACGCCTGTAATCATGAAAAATACCTTTTGAATCAGAAAACAATAATTTCTCACAAAATTGTGGAATAAGCAAATTCCTAATATGTCAGCGAATCGCAAATTACATGATTTATTTTTCAGCAACATTCGAAAAGTATTTTTGAAAAAATTAAAGGATGCTAATTTAAAGAAAAAGAAGACATTAAAAGGAAATTTTGCTTATCTTAGAATTACAGAATAACTAGTATCTTCCTGTAAATCTATTTTCAGACAGTCAAAACATAGGAAATATTTACATGAATACGCACACATTTGCCCGTTTGTGATCGTGAAAGAGAAATAAATAACCTTTTGAAACAGAAAACAGTAGTTTCTCAAAAAAATTTCGCAATAAGTAAATTCATAACATATTAGCGAATCGCAAATTACACGATACATTTTGCAGCAGCATTTCGAAACCTAGTTTAAAAAAAATAAAGGATGCTTACTTAAAAAAAAGAAGACATTAAATGGAAATTGGGATTATCTTTGACTTACATAATAACTACTTCCTTCCCTTAAATCCCTTTTCAAACAGTCAAAACATAGGAAATATTTACATGAATACGCACGCATTTCCCCGTTTGTGATCGTGAAAGAGGAAAAAAAAATAACCTTTTGAAACAGAAATCAGTAATTTCTCACAAAAATTTCGCAATAAGCAAATTCATAATATGTCAGCGAATCGCAAATTACATGATTTATTTTTCAGCAACGTTCGAAAAGTATTTTTGAAGAAATTAAAGGATGCTAATTTAAAGAAAATGAAGACATTAAAAGGAAATTTTTCTTATCTTAGAATTACAGAATAACTAGTTTCTTCCTGTAAATCTATTTTCAAACAATCAAAACATAGGAAATATTTGCATGAATACGCGCGCATTTGCCCGTTTGTGATCATGAAAGAGAAATAAGTAACCTTTTGAAACAGAAAACAGTAGTTTCTTAAAACATTTTCGCAATAAGTAAATTCATAACATATCAGCGAAGAAGACATTAAATGGAAATTGGGATTATCTTTGACTTACATAATAACTACTTCCTTCCCTTAAATCCCTTTTCAAACAGTCAAAACATAGGAAATATTTACATGAATACGCACGCATTTCCTCGTTTGTGATCGTGAAAAAGGGAAAAAAATAACCTTTTGAAACAGAAAACAGTAATTTCTCACAAAACTTTCGCAATAAGCAAATTCATAATATGTCAGCGAATCGCAAATTACGCGATTCATTTTCCAGGCAGCCTTTCGAAACGCGTCCTGAAAAGGGGAGTGCGCTACATCACAGCCCAATAAAACCGCGTCATTCCTGACAAATTGCATTACACCAACTCACCTTTAGTGCTGAGGTGTAATTCCAAAATAGTGTGACAGGGTAACATAAACAAGCGGAGACCAGCTGAAAGTCAAGTGACCATTTTGAATGATTTATGCCCCGCGTGGAATGATTTAAGTGCCCCGAGGAATTGTTGAAGGAAATCTGCTTTTCAACGGGCCTGACGCATGGCGCTTTTGCATGCGGAAAATATTGGATTTTCTGAAAGAAATATGACGTTTGCCCGGACGAGATTTTGGGGCACATAAATATGCATCATGCACCTTTTTTACATGCGAAAGGGTTTTGTGGTCTTTGCGAGCATACTTAGTCGGATACTAGACAAGTGACGTAATGGAAAGAGAAATCAATGGTTTCCCAGCGTATTTGTGCTCCCCAAATGTCCAGAAAATGTCCAGAAAACGTTACATACATCCTGCGAGTCGATTAAGAGGCACATTTATGTGTAGTATGAGTAAATACGCATGGAAATGTATCTAACAGGAGATGAAAACCTGAATTATACCATCAAATATCGTAAAATAAAACTGCCAGTTAGGGGTTTAAGGGGACTCCCTACCCTTAAATCTTTAAAACATTTGGTTTTTTGAAGAAATTATATGTTAAAGCCTGATAAGTTTTGATCAAAATAAAGCAAACCGCAGGAAAATATTCCACTTAGTTCCAGAGATATAGGTATTCTAAATATTTAATTACTGATCAAGTTTATGGTATAAAAAAAAATTTAAACTCATTTTTCTCAAAATGTAATTTTGCATCATATGTCGAAAACTATGAACTCTCGAAACTATTTGTTATCTCGAAAACTATGAAACATAATTCCATGAAATTTTTATCACTGCATAATTATGTTATTTTATTGCGTCTGAACTAGAGTTATTGCAATCACTGCACATTTTGTTATTTTTTCAGGGGTAAATTAATGTAAAAATTTAAGGAAATTTTAAGAATATTTTGATCAGTTTTAAAAAAATTGAAAAAATATTTTAATGTTGAACGTTTTATGATCAATTGTATTTTGAATTATTTATTTTAAATATAAAACAGGAATTATACATTTAAGTGTAAAATTAATTTTATAGTTCTGCGCGCAAGCCAGTATACAATAAAAATACTTAAAAAACAAGGTATATCTAAAGCATTTTTAAAATAAATTATTTAAAATTATTTTAAGAGTTGAAAATTTGTTTACTAAAATAAATATATCAATTTATCATATACATAAAATTCGAAAAAATTGGGAGTAAATTGAAATAGTTACAAAAAGTCAAAAAAAAGTATGAAAATATGTCTTATTTCCTCGACTTAAGGGCCGTGAGTTCCATTAGATACAAATATTTCAATAATAAGGGCCAATCATTTTCTTTTCTACAAAAGATAAAATAAATCCTATAAAGTTTAAACAAATGTCCAAATCACGTTTTAGAAAAAATTTCTTCGAGTGTAGATATGTTTCATTTCATAAAAATTCATTAAGCTGTGGGGGCATGCATCTATGTATGTGTTCATATATGGGTGTCAATTGTTGGGTACTTATATGCTTCAAAATATGATCATTATATAACATTTCATACATTCATGGCAATGAAAGATTAAGAAAAGTGCTTGTGAGAAATTTAATGCACATTTTCAGTGCTTCGATACTCTCTATTTTCAATAACTTATGATTGTATTTACTGAACCTCTGGTAATTTATGTAAGTGTCCAGATTCTGAAACCACTTTGGCTATATTTTCTATACGGCTATGATTATCCTTGTCTAATTATATCGCTATGAATTCTTTTTTTTATCTTTCAAAAAAATAATGAATCAATAAAATAGTTCATTCTTTGACAGAAAACCACGTAATACAAATCACATAGTGATAAATGATTTACAAACTTTTTAATTTTTATTTTGAAGTTAAAATGACCAATGATTTAAAAAGACTGACTTAAAACAGAGGTAGACTTCGCTACCAAAATAAACAAAAATCTATCCAATTATGTCCCTTTAGAATTTAAACACTTTTATGTGCAGCTGAATTAATATTTTATGAAACTCATTAATTTAATTCAAAACAGAGTTCATTGTACAGACTGAAATTACCTACGTATGTAACGTAAAGATGGACTAACTGATTTATAATGCCTTAAATGAACGGAAATGTAGATATTTACATGAACGAAATGCAAATCGACGATACTTTCAAAGGACGTATTTATATTCAAGAATTTAACGTTTCTATTGGGAATGAGCTATTCTTCATAGTCTGGAATATTACAAACATCCTGATAACATAAACTAATTATGCAATCTCTTATGTGAAATAGATTTCATAATTAGTTTATGTTAATGAGTTGTAGCGATCAATCTGTAAGCATTGTATTAATGCAACGAAAACGTTGAGAAACACACTTTTCAATTGTATTAACTGAAAATAATGCTCTGGAACTTCTTTCTTTATGACAACCGTAAATGTTGTGATACATTTCACTCCATTCAAAATTTTAGAGAACTAATAACTTTTGCTAAGCTATTGAAAGTTCATGCATCAGTGTTTAAAGTTAATATCTTCTGCCGATGGGGAAATGTCTGATCAGATATTTGTTAATCCATCGACAAATAGAAATCCCATACATCTTCAAAGGGAACAAAATATGTTTTAGTTTACGAAATAATGCAGTCGTAAAGCATAATTTATCATACAATACAGTTTTAATAGAATTTGATTTCATGTTCCCTTTTACAGATAGTGATAAATAATCCCACATTATCAAGGCAATAGTCATATTAAGGACTCGACAAATTTTTGAGCAATAGAGTGATGGAACAAATGCTCTCTTTTGTTAAGTGTCTATCCAAACTTTGAGATTTATGGCATCGAATATCAGCAGAATGAAATTCAGATTTCGTGATATTGTAGCTTACGTGAAATTTTTTAATGCCAATAATTTATCTCTCTGATATAATTTTAATTGAATTTGATTTTATAATTTTTTTTTACAGATCGTGACGATATAGTTACAGATGCATTGGCAATAGTTTTAAAATGACTTGCAACAAATTGATATTTTAAGCAACGCTGGTAGAACACATGCTCTCTATTAACAAGTGTTCACCAAAACTTAGGGAATATTAGCAGAATAAAATACAAATCTCGTGATATTGTACGTGAAATTTTAACGTGAAATTTTTTAATGCCAATAATTTATCATACAATATAATTTTAATTGAATTTGATTTTATATTCCTTTTTACAGATCGTGATGATATAGTTACAGAGGCATTGGCAATAGTTTTTAAAATGACTTGCAACAAATTCATTTTTTAAGCAACGGTGGTAGAACACATGCTTTCTTTTAAAAAATGTTCACCGAAACGTTGAGATTTATGGAATCGAATATCAGCAGAATAAAATACAGATTTCGTGACATTGTAGCTTACGTGAAATTTTTTAATGTCAACAGTTTATCACACGATATAATTTTAATTGAATTTGATTAAATATTCCTTTTTACAGATCGTGATGATATAGTTACAGAGGCATTGGTAATAGTTTTTAAATTTCCTTCAACAAATTAATTTTTTTAGCAACGGTGGTAGAACACATGCTCGCTTTTAACAAGTGTTCACCGAAATTTTGAGATTTATGGCATCGAATATCAGCAGAATAAAATGCAAATTTCGTGATATTGTGCGTGAAATTTTACGCGAACTATTTTAATGCCAATAAAATCATACGATACAATTTGAATGGAATTTGATTTTGTATTCCTTTTGCATATCGTGGTGATGTGACATAATCACCTATTATAATTGGGAATAGTTATAATAAAGTTCAATTGGTTATCATTGGCAATTGTTATAATAAAAACTTCGACAATTTTTTAAGAAACTATGGTAGAACAAATGCTCTCGCTTATCAAGCGCTCAATAATTGTATCAATGCCATATATATCAAAGTTTGGAAACCTTCAGATTTATGGCATTGCATATCCATAGAATAAAATACAGATTTCATGATATTGTAGGTTACTGAAATTTTCTTAAATGCTATATATTTAATCTCTTTCCATATCTTTCCAGGGAAAAAGTACATTAAAATGGAGACAATATATGTTTGCCTCTTCAAGCAAGGATATTATTATTCTATAAACTCAATTTTGGAAACATCTCTACACTGCACATATCATTTTGTTCAATAATAAAATAACGCATTTACCCAAATCAGTTAAATAGAAATTTCCATCAATAAAATTCACACAAATCTTTCATAATTCCCTGGAAGATATTCCCCGCGTAATTTTCATTCATGTGCCTTAACGTGTAACCTCTTGAAAGTCTTTGCGCAGTTCCACGGATGTGTCGAAGCTAATGGAATCTCGCAATTATCTGAGGCCTAGGGTACTCTCGGAGTCCTTTCTCGTAATATGATGTTTTCTCCACGTGTCGTACAATCGGTAATTATCTCCTTGTGAAGGATATGTTAAGGATATTTATTGCCCAGGAAGAGGTGCACTGTTATTTAATAGAGAGCAGTGCGTACGGCCAATTTTCATGAATAGATAATTTGTCGTATGTGATAGGTTCTGTTGCAGGAGGGAAGTAACCCTATTGATCACTCCTCGAGATGTAATTTTAGATTCGCATCGCTGGCGTTTTCGCAGTTCTAGAAACTGGTTGAAATGGAACAGAGAGTGCCTCTGCTGACAGAAAATTTAAAGTAATATAGGTTTTATAGATGAAAGAAAGGTTTTTTCTAAATTTGAAACAAACCTGCTATTTATATATATATAAATAAAAAAATATTATGTCTATGGAATGCTACAACATAACAAACATGTGTTTTTTAAACTGTATGACATTTGCAATAGAAACGTACATATTGTCTGTTAAGCCATCATGATTTTAACTCACGGTGCCTTGACTAGCGAAATTGTATCTATTGTACTGTTAGGAAGAGAGTACTGAAGAGGTGCAGTGTTATTTAATAGAGAACAGTGCGTACGGCTAATTTTCTTGAATAGATAATTAATTTGTCGTATGTGATAGGTTTTGTTGCAGGAGGGAAGTAACCCTATTGATCACTCTTCGAGATGTAATTTTAAATTCGCAAGTCTTGGCGTTTTCGCAATTCTAGGAACTGGTCGAAATGGAACAGAGAGTGCATCTGCTGACAGGAAATTTAAATTAATATCGGTCTTACCAGAAAAAGGTTCTTATAGATAAAAAAAAGGTCAAGAAACGTGAATATTGTCTGTCTAACCATCGTGATTTTAACTCACGGTGCCTTGACTAGCGAACTTGTAGCTATTGTATTGTTACGAAGAGAGTACTGAAAAGGTGCAGAGAGCAGTGGGTACGGCCAATTTTCATGAATAGATAATTTTTCGTATGTGACAGGTTCTGTTACAGGAGGGAAGTAAACCTATTGATCACTCTTCGAGATATAATTTTAGATTCGCAACTCTGGCGTTTTGGCAATTCTAGGAACTGGTTGAAATGGAACAGAGAGTGCGCCTCTGCTGTCAGAAAATTTAAATTAATGTAGGTCTTATAGATAAAAAAAAGTTTTTTTAGCATTTGAGACAAACCTTCTATTGAAATATCTAAATAGAAAAATATTATATGTAGGGATTGTGGGGGGGGGGAGGAGCCCTGTGACAGGGATTACTGCAACATAAACATGTTTTTTTAAACTTGTATAACATTTTCAATAGAAACGTAGATTTTGTCTGTCAATCCCTCATGATTTTAACTCACGGTGGCTTGACTAGCGAACATGTATTCATTGTCGCGAGTAAAGGAACAAAGTCTGTAATTAACAGAAATCATTTACTTGCTTTCCGGGAGGGATACATCGTGTGAAACATTGTTCGAAAGGAACTAATATCAGTATCCGAACATTATATGTGCAGAAAACCGTGCAAAATTCAATAAGGCGATAAAATTTAGTTTTCTGAAAAATTCCCCCTAGGTACATAATAGCTGTTTAAAGCAGCCATTTTGATGAATATTTAAATGTCTTTAAGTATTCAACTCATCAAATAAATGAGTTGCAAAAGAATGGCGTACTACAAGCAAGAGTCTGTAATCACATTAGAATAAAATATAGATATAATAAACATGCAATGTTCCATTGTTTGAGGGTATAATTTAATGTTATTCAGAATTTTTTAGTGAGGTTAAATTAGTAAAACATCCCTAGAATCAGATTTGTGCTTCCTTCCAGGTAAGCCTTAAAATTTAAAATTATTTACTATATAAGAAAGGAACGACACGACTTTGATATATGTATGTGAGAATCAGGAATTTATAATAATACGTTGCCAACATTCTAATTGAATGGTTGCTCCACACTACTTATGTTATAACTCATTCCAAAAGTAGCTATGTGGTAAAATTTTGGGCTACCCATTTTCTTCTCACTGATACTAGTTGTTCCTAATATATTAGTCGATATATATTGGTCGATAGGTTGAATGTGCTACGATCATCGTTTTGATACACGAGGGCTAATTAGACCAGGACCTACTGCTTAAAGCCGATTCCGAACGGCTACCGATATCCACGTTACACTGGGACTTGAACCCACAGTATCTAGTCTAAATAAAGCGGATATGGACATAGATATGATCTGAAGACAAAAAATTAGAGAAAGGTATGCTAAAATTCCATTGATAAATAATGGAGATTATGAATATGTATTTAAAGCAATAAAATTCTAAATTCTTTACTTTCCAATTTAGTATAGATATAATTTTTACACAGTCGCTGTAAAAAGGTAATACTGAATTTTACCTTTATTATTATATATATACATATATATATATATATATATATATATTATATATATATATATATATATATATATATATATATATATATATATATATATATATATATATATATATATATAGAGAGAGAGAGAGAGAGAGAGAGAGAGAGAGAGAGAGAGGGAGTACTACAACCCATTCTCGACCTAACAATTTATTAAATTTATTATAGTTAAAACACAAAGGAAACAGTACTTCTCCTGATATTTAATACTATCTACTCTCTCTCTTTCTCTTATTGTAATTTACAGAAGATAAATTCACTCTGGAAAACAAGCTGTTTCATGTAATATTTGCTAAAATGTAATATCTTTTGCTTTTTTATTTTTGAACGTTGAGACTGCCATAATGGTTCAGTTGCGATATTCAGTGTCCGTCTTGCGGTACCCTTGGGGTTTTATTCAAAAACAAACGAGAGTACAAAAAATAGTTATTTTTAAAGTTAGTTAATCACTATCTACTAGCTTCCATGACACAAGGAAGTAAATTCCGTTGAGTCCAATTTTGGAAAGGGTATTAACTATATAAATTTACGTTATTGTTCTCTATAAACTATATTGTTATTGTTACAAGTTAAGATAGTATAGTGCCTCACTGATAAAAGAAACACCATCTACTTTGAATACAAAAGATAATTTTCATGTTTTGGGGGTGTTTATCTTTACATTATTTTAAAAACGTCTTGACAAGAAAAAGGAAATACTTTCTATTGTTTTTAAACGACAAATATTATCTTGTTGGGAAAATGCTTGATGAAAAATGAAATAAAGGCCTTTAAATTTATACCGTGACATTTTCCCCTTCAAATGAATTATATTTTAAAACCAAAGAAATATTTGCTTCGTATAAACCTTTATGGAAAATATGCTTTTCAAACATTTAAGAGGGCACAGGACCTCAAAGCTCAACGAAATTACTATAAATATGGTCAAATTCTAACCACAAATATTCAAATAATATTAGATAAAGAAACTTTCTTTCTTTATACATATAAAGTATATATCTTTAAATATGTCATATATAAAAATTGAAATTATAAATCTATAAATAATTTTCAAATTAGCAGTTTAGAATTTTATATGATTAACTGGTGATTAAAAGTCATAAAGTGCTGCACGCATCATAAAATTGAGATATATGCTTACAGACAATAATTAATGGTCAAAACACTCTTGTAATATATTTACCTGTAATGTAAAACCAAATAAATTGTAATAAATATTATTTAAAATAAAAAGTGATCATAAAATTAGAAAACTTAAAAAAATTTCACAATTATTTGCATACTTTTCCCACATAAAAGTATTCCAGAATTGCACATTTTTTCTGGTTTTAAAATGTAGAGTATCATGAAATATACACATGAGTGTATATTTATCAGTTTCCTATTGATAGTTCACAAGTAATGCTGCACGCAAACTCAAATTAGCAATTAATCATAAAAATTTCTAAACTGCGAATTTGGAAATTATTTATAGATTTATAGCTTCCATCTTTATGTATGGCATATTTAAAGATATGTACTTTATGTATATAAAGAAAGAAAATTTCTTTTTACAATATTATTTGAGTTTTTGTAGTTAGAATTAGACCATATGTATAGTCATTTTGTCGAGTTTTAAGGTCCTGCTCCCCCTTAAAATTAAATTTTACTTTTAATTCATGTTTTTCATATACTGCAGTGTGTTTTTTCCTTGAACCTTGAGAGTATGAACAATTATGAAATTCAAATCTTCTCATGTCTTGAAGATCACTTCTGTTCGATTTTCCACCATTCGTAACGACTTTTCTCTCCTACACAAGCTTGATTTACAAAACACCCCGGATGCGATTTTCTTTCTTGATTCGCATTAACTTTTGTCATTTAAGTCTTTGTGCTGTTTCCTCGAATACGTCGGAGGCAATAGAATAGTGCAATTATCTACGGCCTCGGGCACTCTTAGAGACCTTCCGCGTAATACTGCGTTTTCAAATGATTCGTACAAATGGTAATTATCTCTCCCTGAAAGATAAGTTAAGGACATTATTGCTCAGTGTTAGTACTCTGTTGTGATTCAATGTAGAGAGCCGTGGTACAGAGCAATTTTCATGAATAGGTAATTTGTCGTATATCTGTTTGCTTCTGTAGCAGAGAGGCACTAAGTGTATTAATCACGCTCCAGGAGGTAATTTAATAATTTAGTCTCGCATCGCTCTCATTTGGGCAATTCAGAAACTGTTTTCCACAAATCGGTATTGAGCAGGCACGGGTAAGACAGAAATTCTTGACTTATACATTCTGAAACTGATATAAACGACAAAAATTGACCCGTTCCTTCACAAATATACTTGGAAAAGCTAAGTTCTACCAAACGTATAAATATAGTAGCTGAATACCCATGCTTCGCTACGTAGTACATTCAAATTAAATACAATGGCCAATGTATGCAATTAATATTCCCACAAAATATATATATATATATATATATATATATATATATATATATTAATAAAAAAATCGTAACGGATATTTTTATAGACAATATAATCTAGAAGAAAATATTCAAATTAAATACAACGGTCAATGTATGCAATTAATTTGTATGTTTAATATTCATAAAATATACTAATTTGCATTAAATTCTTAAAAAACTTCCATCTTAATGAGTCTAGTGGTTAAATTACATCTTTTACTGTATTTTAATATTTTTTTTTGTCAATTTATTTCGTTGTTATGCACTTGAAGCAAAATTAATTTAAAGTATCACAAATAGAAAAGAAACCCAGTGATCAGCATTTAATGAATTAAATTCTAAAAATTAATCTTTAAAAATTCTTCAAAAATCAAAAAGATTCGAAAACGATTTTATTTTAAAGGACTTTTTATGATATTTCCCGTGATATAAATTTTATAACCCTCAAATAATTATTTTAAATGCAAACTTTAAAGAATGTTACAAAAACAGCTTAAAAATTTAATTTTAAAAAATCTACGAAGAATGTTTCATAAATCTTTCTTAGTGCACTCCTAGACTATGAGAAGTATCTCGTTGCAAAATTTTAGCCCTTTAGGTCCAGCGGTTTGGTCTGTGCGTTATCTGTCAGTCAGTCAGTTACGGTACTGTTTTTTATATATAGATTAGGGAACATATTAATTCGAAACTTCAGAATTCTGATTTAACGATGACCCTCGTTTTTTACACAAAAGAAACAAACACTGCGAACAATAAAGGATTAATTTTATCAGAACCCGAGTCAGAAATCGAATACATTAAAAATAATCGATACATCGCAGTGTCCTTTAAAGCTCCGTCAACCGTACCGGTTAATATCGTGCATTTCTCTGATTTCATTATTAATCCATTACTACTGAGCATTGTGTGGCATAGTCTTCAATAAATGGGGGTTTCAAGTTGTCATTTTCAGCTGATAGAAATAACGTTCTCTATAGGTTAGGAGGACTGGGTATGAACCCCTGTCCTAGTAGACGGTTATTATATTGCTGCTCAACAGTAATAGATGGTAATAAGCTACGGTGAAGCATGTAATATATGATAATGTGGAAAACATTTCATTATTGTCAGAGAAAAAAAATCATTTAATTAAAAACGCAAAAGTCCGCTTCAAATGACTTTTATATAATAACTAGCTGAATACCCCTACTTCGCTACGGAATACATTCAAATTAAATACAACGGTCAATGCAAGTATGCCAAAATTTCAAAAATATATATATATAATAAATACAACGGCCAATGTATACAACTAATGCCAAAAAAATATATATTTATAAAAAAATCGTTACGGATATTTTATAGACAAAATTATGTAGAAGAAAATATTCAAATTAAATGCAACCGTCAATGTATGTAATTAATTTGTATATTTAATATCCATAAAACGTACTAATTTGAATTAAATTTTTAAAAAACTTCCATCTAAATTAGTCTAGTGGTTAAATTTTATCTTTACCGTATTTCAATATTTCTTTTGTCAATTAATTTCTTTGTTATGCACGTGACGCAAAATAATTTAAAGTATCACAAAAAGAAAAGAAACCACGTGATCAGCATTGAATAAATGAAATTCTAAATATTAATCGTCAAAAATTCACTAAAAAGTAGAAAATGGAGGTAAAGATTAAAATAAAAGATGTCATTTAAAAGGAATTTTGATATTTTTTCTCGTGATATAAATTTTATAACCCTTAAATTATTATTTTAAATGCAAATTTTAAAAAGTTACAAAAGCAGCGTGAAATTTAATTTTTAAAAAAATCTATGAAGAATTTTTCAAAAATATTTCTTACTGCACTCTTACACTATAAGAAGAATAGCCATACAAAATTTCAGCCCCTTAGGTCCAGCAGTTTGGTCTGTAAGTTATCTGTCAGTCAGTCAGTCAGTTTCGGAACTGTTATATATATATAGATAATAATAATAATAATTAAAAGTAATATAGGAGAAAATGAGATTTCCTCATATTACCAGAGCAGTTCATGAGGTTATACTTCTTAGTGGCTCAAATTTAGATGGCGAACCGCTCGCATAGAATATATGCTAGTGCTTACAGAAGTAACGCTATTATAGCAGTTAGCACCACAGTATAATGTCTCGGATAAAATAATTATGATTTACCTGAAGAAGAATTGCGTCAACGGATCTTTTTAAAAATCATAAAAAAAGTCCAAATCATATCGTTTCATTCAGTGAAATATTTCTCTCCTAGAATTTAATTAGTGAAGCAAGTTAATCTACAAGCTATTTTCAATGAATGTCAGGATTGATCATAAGGCAAAATCCAAGGCCTGAAAAACAGTTTAATATTCCCCCAAAAGAGCCCTTTTCTCTAGGAAATGGTTTAATGCCTTTTTTTCAGCTATAAAATCAGAATATGAAATTTTTCTCTTACATTTTAAAGTTTCCGCGAAATCATATCATATGTTTAAAATGTGTGTTATCAACTTGTGATAAACGGATGGTTTTGATTTGGAAGTTTCTATTCAATTGCGGTTTCATTTTTAAAAATTTAAATGATCAGGTTTTAATTTCATTGCATTGACTTTAAATTATCAGTGCTTTAGTCTAAATGTTCTATTGACAAAAAGCTAATAACATCTACAATGACATTTTTTTATTTCGAAAATATATAAAAAAAATTTGCACCAACTTACATCTTACATGTAATGTAAGACAACTTACATCTTACATGTAATGTAAGATGTAAGTTGGTGCTAATTCTTTTTATATATTTTCGAAAAGTATTTTATTTTACTGTTGATTATTAACGTGAAAATTTTTTTTCATTTTATAACAAATATCGTTTATGTAAGATGTAAGTTCATTAGCTTCTGTAAATGTTTCTCGAAAAAGATTATAAGGTTATACTGTCAAGAAAGAGTATAATCCTTTTCGAAACAAAAACCCTTTTCTTCTAATTAATATACCTTTCTATTCTTAAAATTATTAAAACTGTTTAACAACTTAAAAGCTTTGAAATTACTACCCTTTCTATTTTCCAGTTTCCTATATCAAATTTCAGCCAAACGTTTTTAACAATTTAATAAAATTCTATGTAAACAGACTGCTAAAATACTTCATTGTAGAGTAATCAGATTTTTAAATTTAAATTGTATGACGCCTGCTTTACTTTTCAATTTAATATTTGACCTTTTTTATAAGCCCGAAAAATCAATGCACCCACCTTGGCTTTGTTCCCCAAAAATATGATTTTTTTCTATTTTTGAGCCATACTTTTAATGATAGGAAACAAAATAAAGCAGCAAAAAAAAAAAAACGATAAAACTTTGAGGGTTTGATTTAAATTTATAAAAATTCTGCTAATGAATTTTTTTTATCAACTCTTGCTAGAAGAGCGTAATAATATTTTTTTGTTTCTCCCCTGAATTGAGTGATCAGGAAAATATAAAATCCTTTACCGAAAAAATAACATGTTTGTTTCACTAGATATATTTGCTTGTTTTTGTAATTACGTATATATTGAGTGACAAAGAAGTGACTACCAGAAAAGTTTTTTTAGCCCGAGAGCATATCATTTTAAATAGATATAACACTGTGTTTAATACAACGTTTTTATACCTTGCATTGAAATTTGGAGGAAAATTCATGTGTTTTATTTAGCAGGTAATTCAACCATTATAATCCCATAACTATATAAAGCAAAAATAAATAAATAAAAAATAAAATTTTGAGAGTTTGATTTAAATTCATAAAATGTCTGCTAATTCAAATTCATAAAACTTCTGTTTTCTTAGTCCGAGAGCATTTCATTTTAAATAGAGATAACACCGTTTTTAATACAACGTTTTTATTCCTTACATTGAAATTTGAAGGAAAATTCGTGTGTTTTAGCTGGTTATTCAAGCATTATTTTACCATAAATATATAAAGCAAAAATAAATAAATAAACAAATAAAATTTTGAGAGTTTGATTTAAATTTATTAAACGTATGCTTTCTTAGCCCAAGAGCATTTCAATTTGAAAATATACAACACCGTTTTTAATACAACGTTTTTATTCCTTTCATTGAAATTTGGAG
The DNA here is from genome assembly GCA_907164885.2 of Dolomedes plantarius. Classification (NCBI taxonomy): domain Eukaryota; kingdom Metazoa; phylum Arthropoda; class Arachnida; order Araneae; family Dolomedidae; genus Dolomedes; species Dolomedes plantarius. The sequence continues at coordinate 83,884,291 of OU015496.1, read as the reverse complement.
GAAAATTCGGGTGATTTGGCAGGTTATCCAAGCACTATAATCTCATAACTATATAAAGCAAAAATAAATAAATATATAAATAAAATTTTGAGAGTTTGATTTAAATTTATAAAATGTCTGCTAATAAATTTTTAATTGAATCTTTCTATTAGAGAGTAATTAAAATTTGTGTTGCTCTCTTGAACTGAGTGATTATGAAGAAAGAAAAAAAAATTTATGCACAAAAAAACATGTTTGTCTGGCTGTAAATATTTGTTTGTTTTTGTAAATACATATATTTTGAGTGACAAAGAAGAGACTGGGCTGAAGGTAGCCTTGTGGTAGCGAACTGCTTTTCGGGGCTGAGGGTACTTAGATCGAATCCCGACCCGCGCCATTAAATACCGCCGTGTCTAGGCCGAATATGCGTGCGTTAAATCCGTAGACCAGAAAGTCCCTCCATGAGGTCAGAGAGTGAGAGAGAGAGTACGGTTCACCCAAATGTCGCACCTATGGGTGATCGGTCAAAATTGAGGTGGCAACGAGCTAAGGCGGACTGTGACCCTTGGGGTGCTATATAAAACCAGAGCTGCACACTTCAGCCCGAAAACTACATGGACCTGGATTGGAACCTCCAACCAGGGGGCAATAGAAACAATAACAACAAAAAGAGACTACGACTAAAGTTTTCTTAGAACAACAGCATTTTATTTTGAATTGAGATAACATCGTTTTGAATAGAGTGTTTTAATTACTTACATGGAAATTTGACAGGAAAATTCATGTGCTTTTCACAGATTATTCAACCATTATAATTTCTCTCGTATAGCATGCATATTTTCCGACTATCGTACCAAATATGACATCATGTGGTTTCTTGAATTCGAAAAAAAAATGAATTAGAAAAGCACAATCTAATATAACGCGCCAAATATTCTGAGCTCTTCCTAAAGAAATAAGAAAGGAATATTAAAAACTTAACTCAGATTCGAGCGATCGCCGTCGCTTTCCATTTATAGTGGTTTAGACTCTTTATCCATAAAGACAGTTTTTCAATTTTAACTCTCTTCATTCATCAAAACAAGAGGATGTGACATCGGCAAAAATATTTCGACCGTATAGTCTCTTTGCGTTATTAAATTTTCGGGATTGACTGACGCTTGGATACTCATGAATAGGAACTGTTAAAGCCCATTAGGAAAAAAAATTCTCACATATATCGTTGAAGAAATATTTTCCTGAAAACTAGCCAAATATCTGTCATGAGGGAATTTGGAAGTTTATTGCTTTGTTCATGAAAATATCGTTAGGTTTGTGTTTTCAAGTGAAGGATTATTTTCAATGTGTATATCTGCAGTTAATAACGTTCTTTCCGATGGACGTTTATAGTAGGGTTTCCATATATTCGGATTTTCTGTAAACTTGGTTATCGAATAGTAATTTTAAAATTAACTGGCGGATACTGGATAATTGAATACAAATAAATATTACTGAACTTTATAAATATTACTTTTAAATTTTAAAATGCAAAATTTATTCTTTTTTAAATTTAGATAATCATATTTAAAAAATACTAATGCATTCAATGATGCGTAAGAGAATCTAGATCTAATTTTTGTACAGAAATTTCCAGAAACGGAAAAGGTTCTCTCCAAATCTGCTGAAGTCGGTTTCGCTGTTTTCAGTGCCTTATACAGCTATTCAAGATTTTGTGTTCTCTTAGAATTTTCGTTCGAACATGTTAAATTCCTGCTTTATCGGGTAATGCTGTCATTTTTTCGCGGTCCAAAAGTTTGTGAAATTGGCGTTTTCACACTTTATACGCATTTAATACTTTATACAAAATATTATTTTATGCTTTATATGTTTATTCTTTATTGCTTTGCACAAAATAATACTTTATACAAAATATACATTTCACACTTTATACAAAATTGTGTTTTTAACTTTTGTTTTAATGCCCAATGTGTTTTCTTGACTAAATTTCGAAAACTAATTTCCCAAATTAAAAAATAATATGTAAAAGTTCAAGTTTTAACGGCAATTTCTATGAGAAATTTTAGAAATGTAAGTTGTGGATATCCGGAAAACTTTGGACAGATATCGGATACGGTTAAGAATTAAAAATCACGTATGACGTATACGGATATATCTCTCTTTTGGAAACTTTACTTTACAGCAACTTTCTTTGTGGCGTAAATTAAATACAATTTACGAAAACACAATTAACTCACTTCTGTTTGGAATTTCTTCTTGGGTACGATAATTATTTTATTTATCAGTAATAGGAGAAGAAAGTACGGGCCTATCTGTAAAGGAGAATCATAAGCAAATAAATAAATAAATAAATAAAATTTTGAGAGTTTGATTTAAATTTATAGAATGTGATAATTTCAGATGAGTTGATCATCTAAAATTATCACATATAATGTTCAAGTAGGAAAATGGTTTGCTTTGAAACTACTCGCATGTTTCTATTGATTTTGAGAAATTTCAGATATTCTTACGGAATAAAAACTATTTTATTAACTGTAGTGTTTTACAATAAATGTAAATTTTCTAAGGGTAAGAACCGGAACTTTTTGAAAGGAATTAGTTCAACACTATACACTAATATATATATATATATATATATATACACCTCGCCAGTCTTCTAAGCTGTAACGTCCCTTGTTTAACCGCGTGATCGGGCGGACAGCTAACATGCGACTTGCTTCATAATTCTTTCTTGGCAAATTTTTTGAAAAAATTGTTTAGCATCAACTTTTGTTTATCTTTAAGATCACAACTGCCAGAAACAATCCTTCGTTAAATGATAATGTGGAAACTTTTGAAAAGACATGTTTTCATTAAATAGTTATTGTTTTCTTGTTAGGGTTATTATACATGTTATAGCTTTCTGTTTCAATTTTTTATATTATAAACATACACACACAGATTATATATATATATATATATATATATATATATATATATATATATATATATATATATATATATATAATCTGTGTGTGTATGTTTATAATATAAAAAATTGAAACAGAAAGCTATAACATGTAGAATAGCTTTCTACATGTTATAGCTTTGTATAGCTTTTTGAGAGAGAGAGAGAGAGAGAGAGAGAGAGTGAGAGATATGAGAGATTATGAATTACATCGGAATAATGACGATAAAACATAATTTGGGCAATAAATATTACATATTTACAGCATCATTTGCATGTCTCCTAGCACGAAATCGGGGAAATGCCTCAATCCATACACTTTCATATGCGAAATCCTTCAGTTGCATTCAAGTATTCATCAAAGGGATTCTTTTGAAATCCTTCTTTTTGGGAGTCTCTTCCAAATACGGACGGTAGGGAGGCCCCAACGTCAGGACTCATAAATGCATATATTGCAATTCAATTGTAAATGCCGTCGTCTGCATCCATTAGCTTCGTGGGGTCACGCTTTGCTGAAGCGCGTTTTGAACGGTGCTCACATATGCAATCAAATCATTATAATACTACATAACAAAGCCGGACATATTGCCGCGTTCCACAAGCTGCATTGTAGATTTCTGATTGGGGAGCTAGCCTCTAGGGATGCTAATGTTGGTGTCCACTATTTCAAAAGACTGTTCTGTTCATAACGTGCTTCCTCACGAGTCGTGATTACTACCACCGTCGTTCATGAATTCAATCTTAAAATGGAGAACACCATTGTAGTGTGAGCAAATGGTTTAGTTATATAATAATATTATATGGTAAACGTTTAAAATGTAGTGGGATACTTTAATATCAATGAATTCTATTGGGTTCAGATACGGCTATAAATGTAATGTCATGCCACAGACAGTATTCTCAGTAGTGCATTTTTTAACTTTTGCCTGATTCGAATTGGAATATGGAGTGGACAGAGTAACGTCTGGACTTAGTAATATTTTTAGACAGATGTCGTTTTAACACAAAAGAATAAAATCGCATCTTTTCTTATAAAAGTGTTGCTCTAAAAAGTTTATTCAATATTAACTACAAAATTTATAAAACTCTTATAACAGTTATGTAGGTAGTTTCAGGGGTTGAAACCTCCCCAGAGCGTTTGAACCGTTTGTAGATAAAATAGCAATAAAGTTTTGTAATATCTTACAATTTCAATAACGGCGCTCAAGCCCCCCCCCCCTCTCTCTCTCTCTCACACACACACACACACACACACATCTTTTGATTAGTTGCTTTTGATAAGTTCTGATTAACAAATTTATTTATTAAATACTACATTATTTTTTTATTTATATAAATAATAAAAAGTCTATGCTAACAAAATCAATTTGGCTGTTCACTTCCCAAATGCTCTTGGGAACAACCTACCCTCTATCGAACAATCCTTTGCATCTTAAATAATTTGTGAAAGACATTACTTCCTGTTTTGCACATTTATTATAAAGTTTATTGAGCCAACTAATAGCCTACCATACAGTTGGTCAAGAAAACCAAACAACAATAAGGAAGGTTCTGAAACTACTCTTACTTAAACTGCCACGGACCCATAAAGCATGTAACTGTCAAAATGGGTTTATAATTAATTGTTGATGAATGCTCCCTGATGAGTGTAATCCGCATGTAACAATTGCGTATTACAACGCACGCGCTCGTTCGAGTTTTTTTTTTTTTTTTTTTGTGGGTTTATGCCTAATACTGTTCTTGTATGAATTAATAATTTAACATGCACCAGGTGCACTTGTAACCGAAGATGACAGCGGTATTTAGATACAACAATTTATATTTATTAATGTACAAATGTGACAAAGATATCGCGTGATTCTCTTTTACTCACATTATAAGGAATTCATACAATTAGACTACACTAGCAATAAAAATGCTCGGCTAATAGTCGTATTCGATCTTAAGCCGACTGAAATATCATGAGGTATGGACGGTTTAGTACTTAAATCATAAAGCAATGCGGTTTTCTCACTCACTAGTTGTTGTTGGTAGTTTTAATGGTAAAGCGGTGCAATGTGTTTGAAACTTCCTCTGATGAAAAAATTATTATTTTCAGTAACATGATGAATACACTCATTGTAACTCTTATATACAAGTAATCTTAGAAAATTTTGCTATAGCTTTGGTAATAGCTAGGGTCATATTTGAATGTCTATCATATTTTTCCTGTATATATGTATATGTATATGTATATGTGTGTGTGTGTGTGTGTGTGTGTGTGTGTGTGTGCGCTGGGTGTGTGCTGGGTGTGCTGGGTATGTATTTTTCTCGTCAATGATTTTATAAATCATTGACGGCTATTAATAGCATGGTATATACAGAAATGACACTGAGTTTTTCTGAAACATCTAATGGTGGCATCAGTATAATGCAAAATGACAGGGTATGGATGACTGTATCCCGAAAATATAAGTAATAATTAATATCAAAGTGTGGTTCTACTAGTATTTGCAAATTATTGTTGAGTCAAGTCTAAATAACAAGGGCCAGGGGATGGCCGAATGGCTAGGGCTCTGGCGTTTGGTCAGATCCTGTGGTTTCGAGTTCTACTGTTGGCATGGATGTTTGTAGCCGTTCGGAATCGGCTTTCAACTGTAGGTCCCGGTCAAATTAGCCTTCGTGCAGTAAAAATATTGACCGTAGCGCTCCAAATCAAACCAAACTAAATAACAAGGTGTAAAATTTTACACGTGTCAACGGAATTAAAAGATGATTTATTTAACCTGATCGTAACCTCTGACTCGCATACAATATAGCCACACACACCCTGCTTTGTTTATTTATTTTTTAATTTTAAAGAGAAACGTAATGCTTGCTTTGAGAAGAATACCTGATATTTTTTATAATGATGTAATACATTATTAGTATGCCAAGTTCAGGTGCCAAGTAACTCATTTTCAGACGTTTCTAACAATCTGCTGGATTAGTTACCATTTTCGGTTTTTTTTTCATATATTTACCAAATAAATCACTACGTGTATACACACAAGCATCTCCGGGATGAAAACCGGCAGCTCTCTCTAGTTTCCCTTTTGAAGCCAACTTTCTAAAATATTTGACAGGTTATAATCTCTAGATGAGAGATTGATGCCAACAGTTCTCTATCTAACCTACGGAATATAATTTTGTTTAACGGTCAAGATGTTCTCAGCAAAGGATGTTAATTTTCAGCAGACAGGAATATGCAAAAGGAAAAGTGAAGTCACGTAAGTGCAGTGAAGAAATAATTTCTCAGAGCATGAGTTTATTAAATTATGTAATGTAATGTAGCGTAATTTTTGAAAATTTTTTAAAACTGGTTTAGAAAGTTACTGAAAGATGCACAAAAAAGCCTTTTAAATTGTTCACAAGATTTAATATGGTGTCTGTATTTTTTTTACATAGCCGCTAAAGTGGCATATATGGTAATAATTCATGAAAAGAAATGTCAGAACCTTTTTCCTTGTTTTGTGAACATGTGTGCTGATTTTCGCATTCTTTTTCAAATGTTGTGGAAATATTCCGAAGAAAATTTTGGTCTTTATGTGTTAACTGAAATTATATCAACGAATTGGGGGATAAAGGAGACATCAAAAGTTCAATGATTTCTTTAATTTAGAGAGTCATGCACTGGTTAATAATCAGTATTTCTTTTGAGTGCAAAATGTTGTTTTTGACATATTGTATTACAGGTGAAATAAGGAATAACTTTTTGTATAACCTAAAGGCTGTGTACTAACCTTATCCGATTCGCTCAATTCAATGCTAACCTATGGAGAAAATTTTTCCAAGGATTGCCGACTTGGATTTAAAGAATTTTTTTAAAATTGTACATAGAGAATAGAGAAAGAAATAATAGAGAAAGAAATTCTACCCCTTGGAGCATTTTTAGTTTAAAAAAATGCAAATAATATTTTAAGATTTAAATTATTGGGGGGGAAAAATCTGGTATAGTGTGTTTTAAATGCTGAAAAATTCCTTTGGTGGAAGAAATTTATAAAATGTATCCTGTTGCAAGGTACAGAAAATTTCAAGCCGTCTGAAAATACCATTTTTATTTGATTATCAGAATTTATGTAGCTGTAAATATATGATGAATTTTCTCTATACGATAACATTGAGATGAGCGAATCCAAAAGGATTAGTACACGACAGCGTTAAAAGGAAACTAAATTCCATGAATAAATAATTTTTACCTACAGATTTTATATAAGGATATATAATTTGTGACATTTGTTTCACTCATAATACTAAAAAAATATCATATTTTCTAGCTGAATCGTGCCCTATACTTGAGGCATTTCGTTGGACTTATATCGACTTAGGAATCGACTTAGAATTATTTTGACAGTCAGCCCTGAAACTGATTTTTAGCCACTCTTATTCATTTAAGCAATTAGCTGCTTAAGTTATCTGGAAAGAAAATCACAAAAAAGCCACTTGTTATTTTCTTTGCTTAGAACAGATTATATAGCTTACAGAATTAAACAGGTCAAAACCTTAAACAGGTCAAAACCTAATATTTCTATAATGATTGCAATGCTAGATACAACATCTTTATACTGCACTATCTATATGCATATCATGCAGTGGTTCTGTACTTAAGATTCTTCCCCTCGAAAAGTCTTTTTTCATGATTTGCTATTTTTGAAAATATGTGTCCTCATATTTTTAAAATTCCATAAAATTCCTTTCATAATTCCATATGATATATATGAAATTTTATACAGCTTTCCTTTGATATGTGTTTCTTAAAATATCTTCAGGATTTCTGAAAGCAGTACGAAAGCTTCCAGAAATAGTTTCATTGCTGGAAAAATTTCACTGAAAAAAGGATTTTATTAAATTTTCCAATGATTAAAAATGTTACCAATAATAAAAAATTAATTTACCAATGATTAAATGTAACCAATAATCGAAACTGCAACAAGTTGTTAAAATTAATTTACCAGTGAATAACGATTTTTTCGTATAAAATTGTTATGATATATATGAAATTTTGTACAGCTTTCCTTTGATCTGTGTTTCTTAAAATATCTTCAGGATTTCTGAAAGCAGTCCGAAAGCTTTCAAAAGTAGTTTCTGTTCTGGAAAAATTACACCGAAAAAAGAATTTTATTAAATTTACCAATGATTGGAAATGTTACCAATAATAAAAAATTATCTACCAATGATTAAATGTAACCAATAATTAAAAAAGCAACCAATTGTTAAAATTAATTTGCCAATAAATAACGATTTTTTCGCATAAAATTTTTAATCATTTTTAAATGAATTTTTAATTATTGTTAAAAAATTTTAATTTACCAATAATTAAAAATTTTACAATAAAAAATATTTATGAACCCTAAAAATGAAAGTCTTTTGAGATCTTCCATATGCACATAAGCAATACATAAAAAACATAAAAGCTTCAAATTTTGAATTATGTATTCTGAAAATTATAAAATTTAAAATTTACAAATATTTTAATAAGTCCAACGGTCTTCAAATAAAAACCCATTTTGAAAAATAAATCATCCGTAAATGCGTGCGAGTTTCAGAAAAAAATCTGTTCCCAGGATTCCCTTAATTATACGCAAAGTTAATTACAATTTTCGTGGGTCAGAATTACATGATAGGAATCATGGAAATAAGGTGGCTGATTCTTTATCAATGAGAGTAGTAATAGTTATCTATTTAGTAACAAAAAATTATGTGATACCATCTAGATCTTATTTTAAATGTGTCTGGAGAAGAGTGAAAGTCAATTTGGGGCTAAAAATAAGCTCTCTATTTATTATGTATGTAATGGATCCGTCTTTTCCCGTTTCCTTTCTGGACATAGTAGTTTTCTAACTTATTTATCTCATGCAGGTATGAAATATAGAAAGAGATTTTGTTAGGATGTGGGAAGGATGGATCTCGAAATAGTATTTATTTGACTTTCGTATCTTAGTTCCATGGATGAAATATAAAATTAATTAGAGTAATATTAAAAAATAAACAAAGAGGGTTTCTATAACTTTTCTGTAGTTATTTTAAAACATAATTTCAGTAGGATTATACAATACAGTAGGATTATACAAGATTCCTAATATTTCAATAGAGTAGTATCAACCACATATTTTTCCTATAATTAACTAATATCTGTAACTTTTGTTCAACTTTTTTTGTTACTTTTTATATAAAGTTTAATATTCTTCGTAATCTTTAATTTTTTTATATGCAAAAAATAATTGAATATATAGAAAGGGGAATATTTCGTCATTGAAGAGTAAGCAGACCCCCTCCCCACCCTCATACCACACTTAGTTCTTTTATAAAATATATTTTTTGGCTCTATGGTACTGCATTTTATGATTACTACTGACTATTGGAGCAATGTCTCTTAGATCTAAAATATTGCACATGTATGTTTCATTCTTGAGTAACAAACTGATGTGTCTTTTTAAGTGTGTTTCTACCGAAGTTCCCCCTTTTCGAGTTTGGTATTTTGTTTAGTGTTGTACATTGTAGAGCACTATTTCGACAGCAGCATTATAAATAGCAGCCAATAAATAGTACACGTATGCAGAGTACATAGTATACGTCATTTTTTTATTGGATAGAAAACAACTGGTGTTAAAAAGGTTGAAAATTTAGAATTCTCAACTGTTCGTACTGTGGGTGTGCTTTTAAAATAATTTGTTTTGGCTAGGGCGGAGTCCTTCCAGAGTGATTTATGGGCGTGTTTGTCATAAACCGGAAGACTAGATCTTGGGGTGATTCTGTTACCTGTATATTTCACCAAAAAAATCAAGCGAAACTCCAGAAATTACCACAGTAATTTGTTTTTTTAATGTTACTATCTTTAACGCCATTTCTGTCCGTTTCACTTCCATCATTATTTCTGTTAACCCTTGCGCTTTAGTCCTAAAAGATAGTTTTTCTTTATATTTACAGAAATGGTATAATAATTATTACTAATATTTTACGCAAACTGCTTTTGATTGAATTGTTACTAATAATAAGTTTGATTCTACCACTCGTTTCATTCCTTATTAGTGGTTTTTTATGTTTACACAAATAGTGTAATAATTATTACCAACATCTTATGAAACTATTATTTCCTGAAATGTGACTAAAAAGTTTGAATCTACCACTTACCATATCTTTTTTAACTTCGTTTACCTGCCGTTACATAGTACTCTTTCTTATCTCACCCTGTAAAATTTTCTCAATAGAAAATTAAGTCATTCCATGCAGAAGTTCTATCATTCACTTCCATCATTCTATCTATTAACCCCTGCGTTATAGGAATACTTTTATGTTTACAGAAATGGTGAAATAATTAATACGAACCTTATACGAAAACTATTATTGTCCGAAATAAGACTAAGTTTGAATCCCTTAACGTACTTTTTTCTAACTTTGTTTACCAATACTACGTTTACCAATACCATTACCAATACCAATACAACTTTGCCTTACCAATTACTCTTATCTCATACAATAAAATTTCTCGGTTAAAATAGTCATAAGTCATACCAAGCAGAAATTCCAGAATTCACTTCCCTCCTTTTGTCTATTAACCCCTGCGTTTAATTCCTTAAAGTTTTTTTTTATGTTTACATTAATGGTGTAATACTTATTACCAACATTCTACGGAAACTATTTTTGCTTCAAATATGACTAAAAATTCAATCTACCACTTAACATACATTTTTTAACTTCTTTTACTTTCGCCTCACAAATGACTCTTATCTCACTCAATAAAATTTCCCTCAATTGAAAATAAATTCATCCCGGGCAGAAATTCCATCATTCTGTATAAAGTAGATTTTTATGTTTACTCTAAATGATTTAATGATTATTACCAACATTCTACAAAAACTATTTTTGCCTGAAATATGACTAATAAGTGACTTTGAATCTATCATTGAAAGTATTCTTTTTAACTTCGTTTACTTTGCCTCACATATAAATCTTGTCTCACACAATATAATTTCCTCGATTGAAAATAAAGTCATCCCATGCAGAAATTCCATCATTCTATACATTAATTCTGTTTCGTTTCATTCCTTATTGGTAGTTTTTATGTTTACACATATGGTGCAATAATCATTACCAATATCTTACCAAAAACTATTATTTCCTGAAATATGACTCTACCACTTAACATAAAATTTTAACTTCATTTACTTAGGATTCTTATCTCACCCAGTAAAATCTTCTCGATTGAAAATAAAATTATTACATACAGAAATTCTATCATTCACTTCCATCATCCTGTCCACCAAACCGTGCTTTTCATACCTAACATTTTTTTATGTTTACATAAATGATGTAATAGTTATTACCAACCTTCTACGGAAAACTATTATTGTCCCAACTATGACTAATAAATTTCAAACTACCACTTAACATACATTTTTTAACTTCGTTTACTTTCGCCTCACAAATGACTCTTATCTCACACCAATAAAATTTTCCTCGATTGAAAATAAAGTCATCGCAGAAATTCCTCCAAATTTGAGTTAGTTTCGTGCATCAAGAATAACTCTCGCCGAAACTAATAATGTACATAATACACTATATTTTAGCTTTGCATCTTAATATATTCGAGTTCTGAGGACAGAGATATGCTCCAGTTAATGCACTTAAAGAGTAGGGAAATTGTTCTCACTCAAAGTTAATTCTTCCCATTTGGTTCCACAATGAGGCTGTTGATGACTTCTTTAATGGCCGTTTGCCGATAGGTAATTTAATAATTTCTCCCCAAAGAGATCTGGGCTAAGCTGCTTTCTTGCTGGATACGAGGCGGCTCAGAAGCAGGTGTTGATGGATGTATTTTAACAACGCTAGCATATTGGGAGGAGTATCGAGAACAATTTTGATAGTTTTATGGGCCAGTTATGGATTTAGATTTTGAAAAAATATTCAAGATGTGTTTGTTATTCGTTTAAATTGAGTATTTATGAAAGGTGATCTGTGAATTAAGGGAGTTTTACGAATTTAAAGCTGTTGAATAATATATTATAAGCGATAAATTTATACACTCCACTATTAATTTATGACTTTAAAGGGATTAAATTAGTACCTTTAGTATTAATTATATTTAGGACAATTTTTACAGTTTTATGGACCAATTATGGATTTAGATCTAAAAGAAATATTCAAGAAGTGTTTGTTATTCATTTATATGGATTATTTATGAAAGAAGATCCTGAAATTATGTGAGTTTCCTGAATTTAAAGATGCTGTTTAATACATTATAACCGATAAATTAATTCCTTTCAGGATTTATCCAAAAGAATAATATAATTTCAGATTCATTAGTTATGCTTACTAATGAGAAATATTTTTAATGATAGTAAAAATTGTGTAATTAAAATTTATCACTTTGTTATTTTAAGTAATTAATGAAATGACAAATTTATTCATTTTAAATAAAAGCACATTAATGTATTAATTAAAATTGTTTTTCATTAATTTTAATTAATTTAAAAATAGTTAAAATATTATGCAATGAAATAATATTCATATAAATATAATTTAATATTTTTTATAATTCATAATTATTTTTATATATTTTATTTTATTTTCATTTCACGTGTTAAATAATTAATAATTCCAAAATTAACATATTAAAATGCTTAAAAATAGTAAGTGGATATTGAAGGAGAGTCAAGAAAATTCAAGACAAGTTGAACTTGGAGAGAGAGAGGTTTGAATTTTCGAGGGATATCCTTATTTGAAGAGAATAAGTTTAACGGGGCTTTCCCTTGATAAGTATCAAGTACAGCTGTGAAATATTAGTTACATATATTGAAATTATTATTCTTGATAGGTTCTGTAGTTGCAAACTCAAGTAGACTAGTGAACACATTTTCGGTTGATTTAGTTTTAATCATATCACAATAAACTTGGAAGTCACATAGTAATTACATGTAGCCCTCCTACAGCACGGCATCTTACAACACGGTTTCGCTCTAACACGATAGGATAAATTGCGGGAACCCTCGTATAACACTGGAACCTGTAACACGGTTTCTTTCTAGCATGATAAAAAAATTGCGAAACTCTGTGTACACCACTGTACTTCTACAGCACCAGATAACATGATTTTTGTTTAACACATTTAAAAACTAAATTACCCAAAAATAATGACGGGAAGGAATAAGGAACTATCAGTGGCTTTACATAAAAATGCATAAGCAAACTATAAATTATTTATCTATAACTCTATAAAATTACAAGAAGGCCTAAGCTTAGCTGAAAATCTTGAATCGTTTTTCTTGAATGCAGACCCTTCCGCTGAAAGAAGCCGAAGATTCAAAAGGGAGCTGCAAAATTGTCAGCTCTATGTCCATACCGTAAAATCTACAATGACTTGTAAGAATCAGCAAACAAACCAAAATTAGAGATTTTTTTAGAGGATAAAAGGTGCAAAAACTCTAAATGAAGTAAAAAGTTCTGAAAGTGAAGGTGATATCGTACATGAAGGTGATAATATTCAAAAACGTTCTCGTTTGATTGTACTGAGCAGTGATGAGAAAGAAATTTATTAAGTTGTTTATATGGAATTTTTAAAAAAAAAAAGCTTGTTTTTAATAAGTTTCCGGAACGTAACCCCCCTTTTTGTACTGGCTCTGGGTCTCATATAACACGGTTTCACACAACACGGCATTTTCTAAGAACCTATCTACCGTGTTATAGGAGGGTTACCTCCTATAACGCTGTATTTAGAGAAAAGGGAAAACGGAAATGAATTATCTCACCAGTAAATTTATACAATTATTTTTTGTATCATATGGCTTTGTTGGCGATGCATTCAGCATCAGTATCATTCTGATCGCGAGGTCTTAATAAGACATAGATCTAGCTTCATGGCTATTACTTGATGAGCCAAGAAAGTATGATAAATTGAATTTAATAATTTTTTATAAGAGCGTGTCGTTTGTGAAAATTTCTAACGTATAAAAATTTTTTTTGGTTAAAACATTTATTTAAGGAGGCACAGGACCTTGAATCTCGACGAAATGACTATAAATCCACAAAAAATCAAATAATATTAGAAAAAGAAGTTTTCATTCTTTATGCATATAAAGTACAGTTCTTTAAATATATCATATATAAAAGTGAAATTATAAATTTATAAATAATTTTCAAATTATCAGTTCAGATTTTTATATGATTACCTTCAAATTTGAATTTGTTTGCAGCATTACTTTTAAACTATCAATATGAAACTGATAAAACTACACTCATATGTACACTGCTAAAAAAAATTAGGGGAGCAAGCAAAGAAGTTAAGAAAACCGTGCGAGACTGCCACGTATTGGCATAAAATGGATAGTACATGCGTATCAATGCGCAATACAGAAAAAAAGACGTAAAAAAATTTGCAATTAAGCTTTCATTTTTTGAAAATATGCAAAAAAAATATGAAAAGATGATTTAGGGCAACGATTTGGTTACATGTAAACGATAAAAAAAGTATTGTTTAGAAATGATGCAAGATTTTTAATATGACGCGTGATATCCTCGAACAGCTAGACAGCTGCACACCTGTTTTCCATGGATGCGATGATGTTATCCATAAGACTTTGGGGAATACTGTTCCACTCCTCAAGAAGTGCAATCTCCAAGTCTCGGAGAGTAAAAGGAGGCCTTGGTCTCGCAGCAATGCGTCGGCCGAGCATGTCCCAAACATGCTCGAATGGATTCAGGTCAGGAGAGCACGCTGGCCATTCCATATGCTGTATTGTTTCAGCTTCAAGCATATTCTCCACAAGACGAGCTGTATGCGGTCTGGCATTATCATGCTGGAAAACAAAGGAATCTCTAATGGCTGCAGCGTAAGGTATGACATGAGGTCTCAGTATCTCGTCTGCATACCTGCGGGCCGTCAAAGTACCATTCCGAACGATATGCAGGTCCGTACGTCCACCTATGCTGATTCCACCCCATACCATAAAACCAGCTAGTCTGTATTGTGACCTTTCACGAACGAATGTGGGGTTATTTCGAGTGCCCCTTTCCCTCCATACCAAAACACGTCGGGTGTCACACTCCAGACTGAATCGGGGCTCGTCTGTAAACAGCACTTGGCTCCAATCATGTTGCTCCCAATGTCGATGTTCAGCAGCCCATCTTCGGACCGCACGGTGGCGTGAGGTCAACGGAATGCAGACCATTGGCCTACGTGCATAGAGACTATTACGTACTGTTTGGCTGGACACCCTTCATCCTGTTGCCAAGAGCAACTGTCTTTGCATCTGAGTAGCATTGTCTGTTCTGTTTGGACGATCTGTTAACAGTATATACCGGTCATCAGTTGCTGTATTGGTGCGTGGCCGACCTTGCTCTGGTCGACGTCTAACATTCCCTGTTTCTCGGAATCGATTCCACAGCCTTGCAACGACACTTCTGGCAACTCCAACAGAGTCCGCGATACTACGTTGTGTTTTCCGGGATTCAAGTCTGCCTATAATACGCCATGCCATGGATTTCGGTAAATCACGTTGTTGAGACATTTTCAAGTCACCTTTTCTCAAAAAGAATAACTGAGCAATCGAATTTCACATTTAAGGCAGTGAAACGGACGTTTCTGCAACATCCCGATTTCCGCCCTTATGTTCTTTTTCTGGTTTTTGACGTCATGAACTTTGATTTGCATATGAAGTTTTCTTCTTCTGTTTCCTGCTAGGCTTTAAATTTTGGATGATTTATTTTATTTACTTATCGGTGTAAGTATTTGCGTAATTTCGTTAAAACCATGTGCTCCCCTAATTGTTTCGAGCATTGTATATTTCATGGTACTCTAGATTTTAAAACTAGAAAAATTTGCAATTCTGGAATACTTTTTTATGTGGGAAAATTGAGCAAATAATTGTGATAATTTTTGAAGTTTTCCAATTTTATGCTCAATTTTTAATTTAAATATCATTTATTACAATTTATTGGAATTTACATTACAGGTAAACATATTACATGTGTATATCTGACAATTAACTATAAACTATTACAATTAACTAAGCCTATATCTCAATTTTATGATGCGCGCAGCAATTTATGATTTTGAATCACCAGTTAACCATATAAAAATCTAAACTGCAAATTTAAAACTTATTTATAGATTAATAATTTCCAGTTTCATACATGACATTTTTAAAGATATGTACTTTATATGTATAAAGGAAGAAAATTTATTTTCCTAATATTATTTAAGTTTTTGTGGTTAGAATTGGACCATATTTTCAGCCATTTCGTCGAGCTTCAAGGTCCTGTGCCCTCCTCAACATTTTATAAAATCAATATAGATATTACGAAATGATCTGATTACATTATAAATAACATACTATTGATCCGATACCTTATATTTTTCTAGGTGTTCGCCCTGCATTTACATAAAATATCTAGACTCGTTGAAGCAAATAAATAAATAATGTTTTAAGTCTTGCACGATTAACATTGTATTTACATTTGTCCGAGAATAAAAGAGTTCTATACATCTAAATTTTGTTGTCTGGTTGCTACATCATTTTTCACGAGACTAACGAGCTTGTCTGTTTTCGGTCCCATTTTCAATAGTAATAAAGTTTAACACGCAACGCAAGTTCAGCGCCTAAAAAAATACAAACAAAAAAAAGGCAGCTTTTAAAAGCAGCAAAGGAGAGAAACTTATTTATTACATTTCTTTCTGTTTACTTTAGTGTCTTTCTTTTTCTCACTCGAATTTCTACGCGTCCGAGACTCCCACTCACAGACGAAATCTTATAAAAACTTTTAAATAATTTACAAATGAAAAGTTTCTCGTCGAAGAAAATTTAGTAAACATTACAAACAAATATGAAAAAAAAAAGTTTTTTTTTTTTCCTTTTTCTTTCCTTCTGGAAAAAGACCTTCACCAAGTGCAAAGTGACACCACTGCCATGTAAGCTAGAAAAACTCTTAATTTAGTATCAGACACCCCCTAAGGTATTTGCTACCCCAAACCTAGTTTCTTTTTTTCCTTCTTTTCTTCATTTTTGATCTTCGTCTCATTCATCAAAACAAAGATATCTGACAGCGAGGAAAACGTCTTCCAGCGAAACATTCTGCTTTATTAAATTTGCAGTGTACATGTTTGACCGCTCGAGGGTTTATTTTTGGGATGCAAGCATACTACACTTTTAGCCGTTTCTCTTACATATTAGTATCGGCAAAGGCTCGAAAACAAATGAAGTAATTACTCATTTTTGACAAATGGAGTACTCGATGTTGTAATAAATGTTTCAATTTAATCAGACTTATTCAATCCTTACGAGAGTTTTCGGGAAGCAGGACGTTTAGAAAGAAAGTTAATTAATATTACGAGGCTTTCCCGTTTTGTGACATTCAAAGTCTGGGTTTATTCAGAAACGATCCGAAAACTTTGCGCTGCTCTGGGGGTGGAAAGAAGAATTAGACGGGTGTTCATTTGCAGAAAACGGAAGTCACAAGACAGGGAAAATATCTGATTCTAAATTAAGGAGATGAAGTAATTAAATTCCTGTAGATACTTGGCTTTTATTATAAGTCACGCCTTAATGGGTTTCTTAGTGTAGTTCAGTTGATTTTGTTCTAGCAAAATCTTTATATGTTACCTTTGATAAATACATAGCGTTAACTAATTTTTCTTATTATTATGTACTGAAAAGTCTAAGGTTGAATTGAAATAAAACATGAGAGTATTGTCAAGTTATTTACTGATAAATCTAAGGTTGAACTGTAATAAAACGGAAGAGCATTGTCAAGTTATTACTCATAAATCTAAGGTTGAACTGAAATAAAGCGTGAGAGCATTGTGAACTTATTTATTGATAAATCTAAGGTTGAACTGAAATAAAACGTGAGAGCATTGTCAAGTTATTCACCGATAAATCTAAGGTTGAACAGCAATAAAACGTTAGAACATTGTCAAGTTATTTACTGATAAATCCAAGGTTGAACTGTAATTAAACGAGAAAGCATTTTCAAGTTATTTACTGATAAATATAAGGTTGGAGTAAAATAAAGCGCGAGAGCATTGTCATTTACTGATAAATATAAGGTTGAATTGAAATAAAACGTGAGAGCATTTTCAAGTTATTTATTGATAAATCTAAGGTTGAACTGAAATTAAACAGGAGAGCATTGTCAAGGTATTTACATGATGAATGATATATAACAACCAAAGCTTTATAAGGAGTGAATCCCCAAATTTCAATGCTAGTTAATAAAAAGGTACGGACGGGAAAGAGGAACAACCTTGAAAATGTTTCTGTACAGCTTTTAAATGAAGTATTTAAAGGTTTCAAATGAACTGTATCATTTTAAATTGCATTTGAATAAATTAGTAATTAGTATGACAAAGATCGTCAAGATTTCTGTTGTAAAACCTCTTCGATTCCTTTGTTTGGTGGTGATGTTAACATTTCTCCTACGATTCACATTTTATTTAAAAAAATTTATTTTAGTAATGACTTGACAACCCACAAAAGAAACAATATACTCTTAAATTACGTGGATTTCAGATTATAAATAGTTTTATTCGAAATTATGATATAAAATATATCGAGTATACCGTATAACATAGATACAGTAAAACCTCGTTTATCCGGACTAACTGGGACCATAGGCAATCCGGAAAATTTAAAATCTGGATAATCCGAGTAATATGGGTAATAAGTAAAACAAAATCCTTAACTAAGCAGACCGTTTACTACGATAAAAACTGGTTTGTAACAAAATTACATAGTACTGTTTACAAGACATTAAAAAATTATAAAAATAACTTTTCTTATCATTTCTTAACAAGGAATTGGTAAGACTAGTAAAGCTTTATTAAACTCAACAAAAAGTATTTTATTAACATTATTTATTGTACAATCTATGCAAGAACTGTACACTGAATCAAACTAGAAAGCGAATATTTGTCGTATTTATAGTTACGTTCTTGCTACCATAGTTAAAATTTTTTATATAATGTGACCATTAAAAAAGGGTGTCTACAAATCCAATCCGGATTATCCGGAGATCCGGAAATTGGAGGCTTTAAAGTATTAACAATCAACACTACTATTTATTTTTTATGGAACTGAGAAAATACTGTTTTTTTTTGTCACAGAAAGTATGTAATGAAAGCAGGTATCACTCATCTGTACTTCACCAGAGGGACAGTCAGAAATCCGATTACAGCCAAATATAATAGTGTAACCGGGCATCGGTTTTCATATTTCTATATCGAATATTTATTTTTAGTTTAAATTTCGAGGTATAAAGAAGAAAACAACATTTAAATTGCTAATTTTCAAATAAAAAATATAAAACTCCATAAGGGTAACAAGCAATATTTGAAACTCAAGTAAAATGCTTAACTAAAAGAGGTAAACTATTTTAAACCATTTTACCTGTGGTCTAAATTCACAAGATTAAAAACTACTATATAAGAAATTATTTATAAAATCGTTGGTTTTTTAAGAACCTTACAAGTTGCGAGGCAAAGTGCAATTTCAAAAATACAAGTGAGAAAACTTTTATGCAGTTTAAAAGAAGTTATATTTAATGTCATTTTTTTGTAACGATCAAAAGAATAAAAATAAAATCCGAGAAAAATAAATTTCGAGTAAGACTTAATGTGCATTTCCACTGTAACTTTGAAAATGATCTCTCATGCAAATTAGCCATTTGGGGGTTTGAAGAATTGGAGAAAATTCAAACAGTTATAGAAACCTAACAGATCAAATTTTCATAAATCATAAAAGGATAAAAAATGGATGCTTTTCAGTTTAAAATCAGATTTTTTTTCAGATCTTGTAACCTTAAAGTTGGTAAACAATTCCAAAATCTTTCACTGTTGTAATATCAAATGTTTTCAATAACTCTAGCTAAAAATGAGTTTAGTTTAAACCAAGGTCATTTTTTCATCTTACTTTACATAATTTATTTATTCTCTCTATGTCACCAAACTTCTAAGTGATAAATAAAAGACACAACTACCACATAGTTATACCTCTTTTTTAAAAAATAAATAAATTAATAATAAAAGCTAGAAACAAATGTCATTAGTATTTTAGATTAATTTCCCTTTATTTTATGTAAAGAAATGAATGACACCGGTTACTACCAGTTCTTGAAGCTTACGTTTGTCGACAGAATATATCGCTACGTGAAATAAATACGATATTTTTAAGGTTCTAAAAATAGCTAACCACCAATACCAGTTTAACTGTCACTTAGCTTAAAAATAATTATCTGATAATTATTGTCTAAACAGCATCAATTTTAAAGGTTTTTATCGACACAGAAAACTATGATACCAATTTGTCTTAAAGCTACAACTAAGACACATGATCTTCCACAAGATGAAAGCAGGCTTCTGACATCTCGGAAGGATTTTGCGCTTGGATGGGTATTCTATTTTGCCACCCAGCTAGAAAAATATAATAAACTGTAGCTGATCCCTAGCTTGGCGATATATGTTAAGAGTGTTAACAGAAATCTGATTTTCCGACGCCAGCTGAGTGTCGAAATGTTAAGCATAACATATATTCTTCTAAATGCTTCGGAAACATAAAGTCGGTAAGGAATTTGTATCTTTTATAATTAAATGATAAAAAAAAGTATTAAAAAGTAAATTAATGTGGAAATTATGCCTTTAGTAAAAGAGATCTCAAAAGGTATTTCGTTTATAATAGACAAACAAATTTGAAAAAAGGAGGCACTTGAGCATTATTGAAGGATGTAGTTACTTCTTGAGGCCACGCAAGACTCACAACGATTTTTTGTGCTTTCATAATGAACTTGATCATGGTTAGTGCTGGTAAGAAGTTTCACTTTTTAGGGAGAGCAGGTTTTAACCTGAAAAAAAAAACAATCCTTTGGAATCCTTATTAAATGAAATTCGTCTCCCTAGTGAATTCCCATGAACATCGAAACTCATACTCGGATATCTTAGTGGCTGTGCATTTGTGGGATACTTACACTTCGATGAACATTATTCACCAGCTGACATCAGTAACGGCAGCGTTATCATCCATAAATAGGAAATGTATGGTACCTCGGGAAAACGTAACGAAATTTTTAGGTTATCGTATCAGTAAATTTTAGTCTGTGTACCTTTAGAGCAGATTGCTCCACTGATTCAGAGAATAATTTCCATATTCTTGATTCCGCATTAAACGTTCATGCTTGTGCGCAAATATGACCTTGGCATAAACTGTTGGACTTCTGGTTTACAGACAATTAACCCAAGGCTTTTTTTTGTAAACAGTGTCAGTATACACTTGCTCCTATAAGCTCTGCAGAAAGGCATTGTACACATCGCCCTGGGACATCGCAGTTAATATACCATTCTGCTGAAGGTTTATAACTCTTAAACGGCCTTTCAACGGTTGTCTTATGTCTCTGGTGCTTTATATTCTCCGTTTTTCAGAAATTACAGGTTGTGCTTCATTTAGCGGTCTGAAAAGATGTGTTTGTGGCTATCCTGTTTCCGCCATTCCATATATTCTACCCTTCGCATGATATTATTTTGGAGCCTTCTTCTCTTAATTAGATCCTGCCTAACAATGATAATACCATTTTTCTCTGGAATTTCAACGAAGTGGTATAAGACATGCATTCTGTGGTTAGATGTATTTATAGAGTTGCGATGAACACCACCTCTTGTGTGCCCATCCACCATTTACAGATAAAATTTGTATGTGCGCTGATTATCTACATGGAAATTTGGTTATTATGTTTTCTTGTGAAATTTCCCTTCATACGTTTTACAGATTTTACTACGCTTTTGAATATTATTGTATATTGCTAAAAAAATGGACACTACGTTTGCTTTGATATAAGAAGGAAATATCAGTATTCATTGACTAAGTTGAAGAAATTCATAATATTGGATAGTTCACTTTGTTTCTTATCCAAAGTAGGTTAAAATGGATACCTCCTGACAATAACACGCTGTACAAGGACGATTTGAATGCGGCATTTAATAATGTAAAACAATGACTGCAATGAAGATAGAAAGACGAACATTATCTTTCATTATTAGGGGAAAAATCTAATCTCTCCACGCTAGAATAGTTAAAGAAGGCTTAAGCGAGCGTATATAAATGAATCTAAGCTTCTGTTCTAGCCTGTATGAGTACCGAATCTAAAATTTGATCGGTCATACATGGAATGTTTTCGAGAACCACGTTCAGCAACAGTTCCCTCGTGCACTAGATTTGGAGCCAGGGAAAAGAGTAATTAATTTACGATATGTTCTTGGATAATCTCCGGGAACTACTAAAATGTATAAAAAGGCATATACGAACTGTATTCTAGGCGAAAGGGGCCCCCATCACATTAAATTAAAGCTATCTTATTTTAGTGGCGAGATAAGGGGAGATTAAAATTTTGTTTGTGTTTTTAGCCTCTTGAAGTTAAGAACCACTTGAAAATAAGCTCTTAATGAGAATTTACAGTTAAAAGACCACAAATTATGCATTGTTATACAAATTACATATACACAAATAACGTATTATAAAGTAGTTCTTTGTTCAGGATATGTTAAGGGTACATAAAGCTTGTTTTGATTTTAATAAATAATAAATTTCTATCTGAAAAACTTACGTACTTCAACAAAATTTTTAAAAAATATATCTGAAAGTTCTATTTAAAACCAGAAATATGGTCACTGCATAGATATAACGGGTTTTTTTGTGCGTAAATTGTAACTTCAATTCGTATATAGCTTTATCTTCAGTTATATACACTCAAGAGCCAAAACATTATGACCACCCCTACATTTTGCAATGAATTCGCCTGGATGACGTGGAAGGCACGTGATCAGGTGGAAGTGGTATTTAACTGCTGCTGGAGAGTCTGAAGAATCATTCTTTCACTTACTTCTGTGTGTGATGGGAAAGGCTGCGGATCTAAGCGAATTTGATAGAGGGCAGATTGTAATGGCTCGAAGGCTCGGAACAAACATTTCCGAAACTGCACGACTCGTGGGTTGTTCGCGACCTACAGTTGCTAGTACTTATGCAAAGTGGATGAATGACAGTGAAACCAGCAGTAGACGACATGGTGTTGGACGTCCACACGCTATCAAAGAAAAATGTAGTCGGAGACTGTCTCGCATGGTGAAGCAAAACCGGAGCCAGACAGTGGCTCAGCTGACAGCCCAATACAATGCAGGGCCAAGTAGAATAGTATCGCAGCACACTGTTCAGCGGACACTGTTGGATATGGGGCTACGTAGCAAACGTCCCACTCGTGTGCCTTTGCTGACCAAGCGTCATCGCCAACTGCGCCTGCGCTGGGCCCGGGAACATCGCGACTGGTCTATGGATCAGTGGAAGAGAGTTACCTGGTCAGATGAATCACGGTTTGTCATTCATCACGCCGATGGCCGTGTCAGGATACGCCGTCTTCCAGGCGAAATGTTGCTCCCTCAATGTACAGTAGGTCATACACAGGCCGGTGGTGGCGGTATTATGCTTTGGGGGACATTCTCTTGGGCGTCTCTGGTACCCGTGGTTGTGGTAGTGCAGACCATGAATGCTACAGGGTATCTGAACATCATTGCGGACCAGTTGCACCCTTACATGGCTTCTGTTTTTCCAGCTGGAAATTGAATGTTCCAACAGGACAACGCCCCGTGTCACAAGGCTAAAATTGTGTTGGAGTGGTTCCAGGAACATGATGATGAATTCCAGTTAATGTCCTGTCCGCCTAACTCACCGGATCTCAATCCGATAGAACACATTTGGGATGTCATGGGACGCAGCTCAGAGTTCAAACACCACCAATTCGCAATATCTCGGATTTGCGTGACCGTTGCTTAAACATCTGGTACAATCCGTCTCCGGCCATCTACCAAGGACTTGTGGCATGCCAAGGCGGTTTGAAGCTGTGTTGTGCGCCAAAGGTGGGCCAACTCATTATTGACAGGTGGTCATAATGTTTTGGCTTTTGAATGTATTTGCCTGCAATGGTGATTACTACACCCTGGTACTTATTTAATACTGCTATTTTTAAAACTTGCATATATCCAGACACATATTTAATCCGGAGGATTTTTGTGATATTTATTATTATAAAACAAAAGTTTAATGTACAAACAAGAGAAAAATAAAAAGTCTAAATTATTCCAATGGACTTAAAATTCCTTTATTTGGGATAAATTCGTTACTGCTATGTATGGTATGAAAAACTAATTCTTGTAAATAGTGTAAGTGATATTATCAAGCTATACGCAAAATGTTTCAGCGTTATAAGTAATTTCTTTGAGCAATCAAAAGATCAGTAGTGAATTTTGGGTAAATTCGTTGTTGCTGTATATATTAAAAAAAATTGTCTATGAATTATATAAGTATATACGACATTATTAAGCTATATGCACATTATTAAGCTATATGCTATTTTCCGGGTTATCAATATTTTGTAAAGGGTCAGAGCAGTTATTAGTTTTGGGAAAATTCATTACTACTGCTCTGTATATTATGAAAAATAAGTGTTTATGAACTATATATGTAACATCATTAAGCTATATGCAACTCGTTTCAGCGTCATTGGTATTTCTTTAAACAGTCAAGAAAAAGACGAATAAAATAAAAAGTTGGCTGTTAGCGCCAGTAAACAAAAATATTCTTTTCACATTCTGTTTATTTAAATCTCCGTAGAACAACTTTTAGCATAAGTTAAGAAATTTTACGTCTTTATAGAAAATTTCGTAACACACTTATTTCTTTTCTTTTCAGTATAAAAACTTTATCTAGAGTGAAAACAAAGAAAGAAAAAAAAAGGCGTAAACAGGAAGTAATTTAAAAGTTTAGACACGCCGAAAAATATACAACCAACAACAGCATATCAAAAAAAAACTTGGTAAAATTATTTTAGGCATTGGTTAGGGAAATTGTATTGCGGTTTTAAGCAACAATTTACCTCCGTTCGTGCAGCGATTAAACCTGTAAAAATTAACCCAGCAGGAAAGAATTCTCAAAACTTTTAGAACAGTTAACAAAAAAAAGAAGAAAGTTTTCGGCTCGTGCCTGACAGTCATTTTATCACATGCAAAATGAAATCTCCTTTCAAAGCACAAGTTTCAAGCAAAATACTTCTTTATTTACGAGAAGGAGCTCAAGCTATACAGATTTGCATTTTAACCTCAACGTAAACAATCATTACACTTTTAAATGTCTAGTTTGGAGTTGAAAATAAAATCAGTCTCCGATTTTTATAGAGAAATCTCTTTCTTTCTTCCTATGTTGGATTTAAACAGCTATAGACAGACGAGAGCTCTGCAAACGGCACATAGTGAAGTAATTTTGTTTGGCAATAGTTTTATAAAGAAAACAAGAAATGTTATATCAGCAGAAAGATTTGGTGATATTTCATCCTTCTAACTACATAAACGCCTTCTTTACAAAATATTTACAAACCTGAATTTAACAAACCAAGAGCTGGTTAATACTTCAAAATAATATTATATATATGTCTTCGCTGATATACTTACAGTTGTTGTGTAGGTATGTTTATACATTTTAATATATATATATATATATATATATATATATATAAAATGACACAAATATTGACTCACTCAATCGAAAACCGGATATATTTACATTTCTTTTAAAAAAATTGTAAAAAAATCATAAAACCCTATTTCTATAAAACTAGTTTACGCAAAATACATTAGTCAAAGATCATGTATGTAGAAGATCATGTCATCTCTTAATGTATGTCTCTTAATGTAACAGTTGAATATCGATCGAACGAATGCAGTTGAGTGTTAATCATAATCGCAAATGGCTATAACATCTAAGTATATATCTATAGAAGCATTTATTAGCTTTTTATTTCAAAAACAGTTTCTCATTTACAGTTTCAGACTTTAATTCAATCAGTTATGCGGCCTCAAGGTATTCCACACCCGATCGAAAACCCAATATCACAAGATTAAGGTGAGATTCAATTTACGCTAATATCTCCGAAGTTCAGACCACAGCTAATTACCTAGTGAACCAAAAACTCTTTTGTGGTATAATTCAAAAGTAATCGTTGAATTCAAGTAATCGCAAACTGTATATGTCAGTGTGCACTTACAATAGACGCTTACAAGACAGACGTTGACTATATACTCATAAATAGCTGTGGTCTTTAGATGATCGCTACTCACTTTAATGCGCTATTCTTTCCACGAATAACACTAGGAGTTTTACCGGAACTTCGAATTATATATACAGTGGAATCTCGATCTATCGTTTTTCAAGGGACCAACTGAACTAAACGATAAATGCGGAAAAACGATACATATGGGAACATATCAAAGAAATATGATCGCCGAACTGGGTGAAATAAACGACAGAAACGGGAAAACGATGATTCTGGGAACTATCGATCGAGATTCCAATATATATATATATATATATATATATATATATATATATATATATATATATATATATATGTAACATGCCAACACAGTCCCATTTTAACGGAGACCAGAGTCGACATGTCACACCTCAGGAATCTGTAGTCGTGACCAAGAATTTAGGAATCTTTTCATTTAAACAATACGTTTATTATCTATTTCTTGACATCGATGACGGCGGTTTACTAGTCAACAGTGCCACGCCAAAAATATACTCTTCGAGGTATGCTGGAACTTATATAAACTTCAATCCATCACGTGGCTAAAGGGCGTGATTTAATAGCTGATTGGTTAAAAGTTTAGTGTTTATGTGCAAATCTGAATTTTTTAGACCCCCACGCCGCGTCGCGTCTAATTTCGTCAAAAAGTCAGCCATCTTGAATGATTTTGCCGAAGGCTGTAACAATGGAATTTAACACGAATGCCCAAGGGAAAATTAAGTACTTAATAAGATTAAAAAGGGGTATGTAATTTTGAATAGTAGAGTGAGGAATTAATGGTTTTTAAAAGTTAAGAGTGTTGACTTTAGAAATTACTAGTTTATTATTATTATTATTATTATTATTATTATAATATTATATATATATATATATATATATATATATATATATATATATATATATATATATATGGGGGGATCGCATCTTCTCTCAGTCTCTCTGGCGTCATAGAGGGATTGATTTTCTGGACTACAGATTTAATGTACGTATATCCGGCCTAGACACGAAGATATTTAAAGAGGTTCATCGGGATTCGAAATGAGTACCCCCAGTGCAAAACTGAACGCGCTACTATTTGGCTACTTCGGGCCGATATATATATATATATATATATATATATATATATATAGTGGAATCTCTGTCTATCGTTTGACCGACTGAACTGAACGATAAATGCGGGAAAACAATAGATGCGGAAACATAACAAAGCAATATGACCGTCGGGACTAGGTGAAAAAAACGACACATACTGTAAAACGATAATTCGAAAAACGATCGATCGAGGTTCCACTGTGTATATATAATCTCAAACTGCATGTGTCAATTTGTGCCTACAGTGGGCACCTACAAGGAAAACATTTTATTTATAGTTTAATCTTAAATGGTCTTTCAATGACCCCTGCATAAATTAATGCACGATTCCGCCCATGTATAACATGCGGAGTTTTACCCGAACTCTGAATAAATAATGGAGTTGCAGCCCTGAAAACGAATAACCGATGATCCACTCCACCGCAATGATACAAAGTTCCGATTATGCCTAACCATACTTCAATGACAGAATATTTCGTTGGAACTTCCTCTTTGACGTGTGATTTAATGGTGTTCGCAGGAATTCAGACTTTTCTCTTATCTCGGGAATCGTAAATTTTGTCTGTGAGATGAAAACTGCATTCGGGGCCCCGCTACTGAAAGTTCTTAATTAAACTGTAGTGTTTGCCGCCATTAATAACGTGTTAGATTAGTTGTTTCTTGTTTAATTGCTTGGACATATACATATCTTTTGTGATGTGTTGACGATTGAGATATATTTTTATTTTAGCGTTTTGATGTCATGTTGGCGACTCTATTGAAAGTTTTAAATGGAGTATTCGGGTCTTATTCGAATCGAATAGAATATTTTTTACATAACTACAGATAGGAAAATTTAATTGATTAAGTTAAAAAATAAAGATAAAAATTTATACATAGTTAGGGATCGCATTCAAGTGAATACTTGTGACATTATCAGGGTAGCATAATGCACCGTTTTCTAGATCGCAAGCTATGATATTCGAAACCAAGCACTAGGATTCATGGTTTCCAAGGTCCTAGACTCACACATTAGGGCACTCCTAACGTTGTACAAAACTTGGTGTCTAGGAATGAACCAAGCTTTTCCCTCCCTCAAATTTTAGAAGCTTTTAATTTCAACTAACTTACATCTGAACTTTTGAGAATGTAATGTATTGACATGACTAAAATGTATGAAGGCGAATTCATTATCTCTGTCTTAAAACAAACGTTAAACACTCATCATAACAGGCTGTTGATAACAACAATGCCTTTCTGCAACAATATATACATTGTACTATAAACGTACCATCTCAAGTAACTGTCACTATTTTACCGATATCATTTTTTAAAAGTGAGTTTTAAATAAGATAAATCTTCAAACTTCTAAAGGAAAATAATTCCTACAGTTTTATTCAGGAACCTTAATAAACAGAAACGTAAATTACAAGAAGCAAAAGAGTTCAAACGAAAGAAGCAAAATAACATAATTTTTGTCACAGTTATTCTAACGCACTCTTTTAGGAAAAGAGCCGTTCTAACGAGTTTAAAATAATTACTCAGCGCCGTTTTCCCACTTTCTTGCAAATTCTCATACTTAGTGAACTTTTATGTTGCTGGCGGAAAAATTGATTTTTAACTAGTAGAAGAGAATTGTTATTGCACTATAGCACTTATTCTTAGATGAATACTATATAAATCGTTTATTGTAAACAGATTAACAATGGGTTGAAGAAAACCCTGTTCAGTAATTTTATTTTCTTTTAAGTTTCAGCAAAGTTGCATACGAAGAGAAAATTACTTTTTCTACAACAAAATAATCTTACACACGAGAACAGTATATCATCAAAAGTGTGTTAGTCTGAAAAATCTTTATACTTTATAGTAACGTTATTCCATACTTTGGGAAGTGTAATTTGATTATTAAAATGTATTCGAACTTTCCACGAGCAGAAAATATCTTCTGTTTAATAAATATATATAAAAACTTACAAATGCAGTTAAATATATTTAAACTTTTCACCCTATTTTAACAAAAAAATTTGTATACTGTTAATGTAACCACAATTAGCGTTGGTGCTTCAACTTTCAGTACCCGATTTTCATACAGTGCTTTATAGATCTGTTATAAATCACAACCACTGAACACCCTACACTTGAATAGTTATTTTCGAGAAAAATATTTTTTTTTCCAGTTCATGATAAACAGATAAAAAATACCTTTCCAAACATATTTGTGATTGAATCAGAAGGTTTCAATCCATAGCAAGAAAATTGGATTTTTTAGAGGGTATTCATCTAACAGAAAGTGTTGAAAAAACACGTGTTTCAA
The DNA here is from genome assembly GCA_907164885.2 of Dolomedes plantarius. Classification (NCBI taxonomy): domain Eukaryota; kingdom Metazoa; phylum Arthropoda; class Arachnida; order Araneae; family Dolomedidae; genus Dolomedes; species Dolomedes plantarius. The sequence goes on along the minus strand of OU015496.1, from coordinate 83,854,853 downwards.
GAAAAAGGGCGTATTTCATATAAATGATTTGAATTCCCTTCCTCTTTCTCCATAGAGAATATTAAACCTTAAACCGCAATACTCGTAGTGAGTAAAAATTCAGTCTTGGGTTTTCCAAAGTATACTGAAATTTTTGTCAGTTAACTCTTTGAAGGGTACAATTTTTATTTTGAACTGACTTTGACTTAGCTGTGTAAGGAATTAACTGTATAAGGAATTAAACCTATTACTTAATTTTCCTTTTAGTAATTAAAAAAAAAATTCTGCAGAACCAAAAAGTAAATATTTTATTGAGCTTTTAATGACTTTATACAACTTCGAAAATCCCTCACGCCTATCTCACACGATTCGTTGTTTGAGTGTAGCCAGTAGGGAGGTCTATTTCATTCCAGCTTTCGGCATTCATCAGTGGTGTAACCGCAGAGTTGGCGTCTTTAGAATCAACCCAATTCCCCCATATTCAGCTGAAAACCCCTTCACCAGGAAAAGCCCTCCTTCCCCAACTCGAAGGGACGAGACTCTGTCTGTGACATTTGTATGGACGTTATTTGTTCCTCTCTTAACGATAGTGGGATAGTTGCCATATTGCACCGACAAGAGCCTTATATTTTTCAAAATATTCTGAAAGCTCAGCACACAAAGCTAAAACGCCCTTCATTTGTGAACCCGCTAGTCATAACGTTTACGTTATTGACGTCTACACGAAGTAAATTTACAGATTTAATCCGTATGAGGATAGACTTTTATGGTAATCTTTATGAGGTTAGTTTTAACTGGCTACAATTTAAAAGGTTGTCTCTGTCTAGAGGAGAAGAAAATACTTGTTTTGGGATAAGTGCATTTGTAAAAATATTTTTATTATATAGTTATGCTTTATAGTTGAATTTGTAATGCAGATTAAACTTGTGATTCATTGGTTAAATATATACAGTGATACCTCGACTTACGAGTGTCTCGACTTACGAGTTTTTCGAGATACGAGCATTCTCTCGGTAGGTTTTTTGCTTCGAGTTACGAGCTAAAATTCGGGTTACGAGCAAGCTTCAGATATCCCACCGCTAGTTTGAGCAGCAAATGCCATGTTTCGTGCTCATCAAAGGAGAACACAAGAAGAATATAATATTTACAACCTTTATGTACAATTATTATACAATTGTATACATATTATTCTGAGACTACTATCCAGTCTTAAACCGAGAGATCAACACTCAACAATTACCATCCGGGGAAGCTTGTTCTGCCCAAACTTGAGTCGCCCTCAGAAACCAAACAGCGCCCAACCTCTCTCGCAGAGAGAGAGCTTCAATTCCCTCCACACTGGAACTCCCTATGGGGTCTAGGGGATGGGATGACCTTGGTCCTAGGATCGCAAGCTCTCCCCCTTCTACAGATTTTGAGAAAACGTCCTTCGGATTCTGAAAGAAGAATCTGGACGTTACAGCCACAGTGAACGATGCAACAATCGTCCAGCTTCCGTGTCTCACTCGTTCACTTTAAGAGAGTAGCTGGTAATGATAGCGGAAGTGGGGAAAGCGAGGTGAAAAGGTCAAAAATCAACGAATAAGATTTAATTTTTCAGTTCAGCCTTTCTCCTCCTCTTCCATCAGCATCTTCAAGTCTGATCTCCAAGGTAAATGTTGTACATTAAACTTAATAAAGCAAATTTATTGCAGTACATTCTATTGTATTGCATTTTTATACAATGTTCGTCGTTTATAAGCACATTTTTCTTATTTAAAAACATGTAACAAATAATTGTGGTGTTTTGGAGGTGCCCGGAACGAATTAATGGAATTTCCATTCATTTCAATGGGGAAAACTGAATTCGAGATACGAGTATTTCGAGTTACGAGCTCCGTCATGGAACGAATTAAACTCGTAAGTCGAGGTACCACTGTATATTCGTTAATTAAAATGTAAACGAATTATACACAACAACGAAAACAACATAGCAACTGCAAACATGCTCCAAGGCAGCTACTATCATGTGATTAAATTAACAGATAAATAGCATAAGGCTTTCCAATACGTGCGGTGCCGCATAGAATTTGATGCTAAGTAATACCTAAAAAGCAGTCAAACTAAAAAAAAAGTTTTACGTTATTATCACATTTAATTTTATATCATGAAAAATTTTTTAAACCTTGCGCTCTGCGAAAACGGAGAAGAGGCTAGAAAACCAGATTAAATTTCGAAAGAATTCTCAGCGCTCATCGGTTAAAACAGATTGCGATGATCCAAGTTGGGAACGCGAGACTTCCCTATATATCACTCAACTGGTAGTGATCAAGCATGAGGAACGAAGCTGTCTAGTATCAAATAATTTCATGGGGAAAGTAAAATAAGCGAGTGCAATAGAAGCCCGTTACACTGGCACATTACAAAAGACTGTAAGAAATCAGAAAGTGGAATTAAGGATGTGGTGGAAAGGACTCGAAACGTTAGACCAGTCAGTGTTTTGAGATCTGATTAGCAATTAATGAATTGATGTATTTATGCTAATCCATTATTCGATCTATGCTAATGACAAGCAGCAAATAAATTTTAGTTTCTGACTGAACTAAGGACTTCTAAAACTCAGTATTAGGCTTTAAGACACGGATAATGCTTTTATATAAAATGCTCAAAATTTGATTTAAAAAAATTAGTAGATTATAATCACACATAGTTAGCGTAACCAGAGTATATATCTGATAGCCTATCAAATTTCCTTAACAAAGTAGAAATTAGGAATTTGCAAGTGGAATTCCGTTATAACAGGAGAAGGATTAATCCTGTGAGAGACATTCTATCTCATTTTAAAAGATTTAAATTCATGGATTTAGTATGGTCAATTCTCTAACACACTCTAGGAGTTCGGCCTTCGTAAAATTACCATAAATTCTAAAAGGAAGATATAAAGCCAGTCTTTCGCGCTGCTATCGTGATTTAAATATTAAATCTGAGATTAAACTTAATTAGACGTAGTTAATACTATATTTGAGAACATTTTATAATATGAATATTTCATTAAAACCGCGATCGGATGTTACATATTATCCTAACTAACAACTTTGAACACGCCTCAGAACTTAAATACATATTTACTCCAAGTCATATTAAGTGATATAAATGATATACAGTAAAGATAACGCTATATTACAAGTAACTGCCGATTAGTTTTTTTTAAATGTAAAATTAATACTAACACCTAAATTATTCCTTTTATGATGAGTTCTGTAATCTGGTTTTGAAACAATATTTTTCCTCTGCAGTTATTCAATCATTAATTTGCTACTATATTTTATTAAATCTCTCATAGTTTTTCAGCTTTTCTTCCCATTCTATGATTTGTATATTGCAGGAAGTTTATTTACATAATTAATTTCGAAATTTAATTTGTTTCTTTGAATTAGTTCTTATACGAAAATTAAATGAATTTTTTTAAAAATCCTAATTTTCCGCTACTAAACTCTTTGCAGCAATTTCCTGCAATTACTTTTATGCTTTATCTGTATGTAATGTACGTTAGTGTGAATTTTTTAGCGTAACGAAATACCATATATATATATATATATATATATATATATATATATATATATAAGTCCCTCTGCCCTAAAAAGGAATGGAATGGATATAACAATGAAATATAAAACTTAGAGTTTTTTCAATATAAAGATGTATAAAATTACAAAATCAGTTAAGACCCCAAAAAAAAGTTACGCGAAATTAAAGAGAAAAAATTAATTAAATCGATTGATAATCAAACTGCAACAATAGCCCCAACCCAAAGTCTTTTCAAGGGGATGAATTATTACATACTGTATTTGTACTTCGCAAAAATAAATCAGAGAAAAAGCATAAAAATTACAACAAAAAAGTCTCATGCAATCAAAAACAAACAGACAGAGATAAAAATCAATTATGTCTATTAATAATAAAACTGCAACAATGACTCCAACCTAAAGGGTCTGCCCTATTACTCGTTGCATTGATACTCCACAAGTAATCAAAACAAGAAAACACATAAAAATGACTATAATCAATTTTAAAGTATGAAAACATTGTTTTATATACAGTTTGCTAACATAACCTTTTATAATTTCCCCGGAACCAAACTACTTTCCATTGATTTGCCGAAATGTAGAGGGCTTTAAGAGCGTGGAAGTCAGTTTACACTTTTTCAGTGGCCCCTTTATTATGTTGGTAACATGGTTGATACGTTTTTGAATAGAGGTAGAATGATGAAAATTAAGATGAATGATGCATTGCATCGAAATTGCGAAATCTCCCTGAAATGCACGTTACTCTCTGAATGTCATATTAAAAAAATGTTTTCTGCTTTTCGAATTAAATCCTAATTTAAAAGAACTCGGGACGGAAATGGAACGAAGTTATTATACATGGGACCTTCATTACAAAAATGATCAATGCACGTTTAAAATGTTAGTTTATAGCTAAGTGCGGTGAGTTATCAGAGGTTAACTGATCAGTACGTGTATTTTCCAATCTGTGCGTCGGTTGATGTTTTTTAAAGAGTTTTCTTAAAGGGTTTGATTATAAATTTTAGGATAGCAACAAATATACTATTAAATAATTGTCAAAAAATTCCATCATATCGTCGAAAATAATCAGTTTCAGTTAAAAATAGTTGATAGTAATATACAGAGCATTATTAATGTAAAAGATGACATTTATATTTATAGAAACTCTTATTTCAATTTCCAATTACGTTCAAACTATTTTAGTATCAATTATCTACTATATTCTCAAATTTTTGAAAGAAAAGTACTTTCAATTTAATTTCTGTTTTTCGGCAATAAAAAATGTATTCCTTTAATAAATTTCCTGAGTTCTTTTTTTCTTTTAACGTATGATTACGTTCCTCCATAACGGTGCTCTGGAAAGCAAAATTTCAGATGTCCTGCGTCGCGAGTTATAATTTTGGCAGCGCGCCAAACCCAGTCTGTATCGTTTGGGCAAGCAGTAAACAGTTAAACAGAAAATTACCAAAGTGCGTAAAAAATTATATATATATATTTATATATATATACGCACATATGAACATATATACATTACACATACATACGAAAGAGGTAAGCAACTATAAATAATCCTATGTTAATTATCCACGGTAGTTTCGTTAGAAGAGACTACCTGAAATTTTTTTGCTTAAGAAATCTTCAAATGCAAGTGCAATATTGGATATGTATTTTAAGACTGACTTCGGTAACGTAATGAAAACATTTAACTCAAGAATATTTTTCTCTGTGTTGTTATTCTTTCTTAACATGTCTCTTTTTTACAGTGCTTTTCTAATTATTGTTAGGGGTTTCCCACACTAAGAAAAAATATAGGATTATGTGATACATTTTAATATTATTCCGTTCGATATTTATAACATTCTTTTAAACATTTACATCAATTAAATTCGTTTAAATTAAACTATATACGTATATGAAATCAGATAAAACTAAAGTCAATAATGCCATCGGTAAAATGAACTCTCATTTATCGGTGCTAATTAATACGCGATCGTGAAAAGATAATCCAAAGAGGCCTGTATACCATGAATAGTGAACAGTTCAGAGATTCAAATTACATATACTGTTTCAATCAGGATATATTTCAAATATTTTCTTTGTTTATTATGTGGATGCACTGGTCCTGAGACATTCACACTTTAAATCGTGGTAATTTGTGGATTTTTTATCAGGCAGTACTAAACAGGTGAATCGAAATTCCTTCCTGCTGTCACCTCAGTTTTGACCGGCCACCCTCAGGAGCGACATCTAGAGGGTTCGTACCTCCCCCCCCCCCCTCAACTGACCTTATAGAAGTACTTTTCGGTCTACAGATTTAACTTACCCATATCCATCCTAGACACGATGGTTAAACCTCAAATATAAATAATACATTTATGTATTTTCCCTTTATCTTTTGAACGAAGTTTCAAATCCCTTTGCTTGCGAGAAATGCTGACATTCTTGGACCACTTTATTTTACACGAGGCAAATTTACAATTAAGAAAAGCAACTAAGGAATTTCTGATAGGGGCATGTCGTTAAATATGAATCGCGAGCTAAGGCCACATGCTGATCCATCCTTGCCAAGTCATAAACACAGTTGTCAGCAAGATATTGCCTGGGAGTCATCTCACCGATTTCACTAATTATTTAATTTTTTTTTTCCACCTGATAAACTTGAAATGCGCAAAAAAAACGAACATTATAAAAAAAAATGCGGTGGCAGAGTGACTCGATCCAAAACGTCATACCGGGAACAATGAATCCTTCAGTCCAGGAACAAAAGACAAGGCATATGAATCTTGCTTATGTTACGATGGCATTTTATGTGACTTTTTTTTGGCAAAACACGGAATATCTACGCCCATTCAGTGTATGTCTCTTTACACTTACCACCGATCTTTTGAACTCAGATCTTAAGATAAGGATTTTTTTTATTTTTCTCTTTAGATATAAAGCTCTAATACGACAATACGTTGTAAGATACATTTGAGACATTGTCCAGCCTCCAGTAGCTTTTTATTTTCAACCTGATTTATTCTGTTATCATCATTTATATTATTCTTTTCTAGACTCCTACTCCATCACAATTCCGGACAGTGCTATGTCTTACATCGTAGTACAGATAGAAGAGCGACTAGTGATCAGAAAGGGAGGTGAAAAACTGACAGATCAGCTAGGTAAGACTTATACCGGGACCGTTGCTTATGGCTTGGGCTTTATTTTTCAGTTGTTTGTATTTTCCCGTTGGCATCTTAATGTATAACACATCATAACGGCTGAAGTGTACAAAAGCCTATGATTGGTGCACTCTGTTCGTTTTTCGGAATATATGTAGATTAGCTGAATACCCGTGCTTCGCTACGGAGTGCATTCAAATTAAATACAACGGTCAATGTATGCAATTAATGGCAAAAAACAAAACAAAACGAAGAAATATATTTATAAAAAATCGTAACGGATATTTTTATAGACAAAATAATTTAGAAGAAAATATTCAAATTAAATACAACAGTTAATGTATGCAATTAATTTGTATGTTTAATATCCATAAAACATACTATTTTCAATTAAATTCTTAAAAAACTTCCATCTTAATTAGTCTAGTGATTAAATTTTATCTTTTACTTTATTTCAATATTTTGTTTGTCAATTTATTTCGTTGTTATGCACGTGATGCAAAATTAATTTAAAGTATCACAAAAAGAAAAGAAACCACGTGATCAGCATTTAATAAATTGAATTCTAGAAATTAATCTTTAAAAATTCACGAAAAATCAGAAAATGGAGGTAAAGATTCGAAAAAGATTTCATTTTAAAGGAATTTTTATGATCTTTCTCGTGATATAAATTTTACAACTCTCAGAATATTATTTTAAATGCAAACTTTAAAGAAATTTACAAAAACAGCTCAAAAATTTAATTTAAAAATATCTAAGAAGAATTTTTCAAAAATCTTTTTTAGTGTACCCCTACACTATAAGAAGAATCGCCATGCAAAATTTCAGCCCTTTAGGTCCAGTGGTTTGGTCTGCACGTTATCTATCAGTCAGTCAGTCGTGGAACTGTTTTATATACATAGCTTATAAATGACTAACTTCTTAACGGGATACTATTTAGTGATACTGCTTGAGCTGCAGTAAAGTATCAATAACCTGATACATAAATTGATAGTGAACATGACTGGTGTGAATTTTTAGGAGCTGAAATAAATGTTTTTCCTCTGAAGTTTTTAGCCTGTATACTTTGAGGAAAACTCATTCTTGAACAAGCAAGAAATCATTACAAAAATGTATACATTTGAATTTAGTTTTACCACGACAAGTTTATGATAAGTCACAAAAATTGTATAAATCACTCTTTATGAAAGTACTTATCCTTATTAAAATTTATTAATAAATAAACTCAAGACGCCTTTTCCTAGAAGTTTAGATGATAAAATATCAAATTACATGGTTTCTTATACTAAAGAAGAATATTTCAAAACATTGTAAATTTTTTTAATGTTAGTGTAAAAGGCTCATGCTTTTGAAATGGTAATCGCAAATTATCTTTAGATATATTGATCTCGCATTTTGTTTCTTTTGATAACATAACATAAAAAAAAATTAATTCCTTTAGGAGATTCTGTAAGATAGGTTTAATAGTTACCCACCCATTAGTCAGGCATTTTGTTTTATGTCATCTGAAGCAACGTACTTTCCCTAAATATATTTTCATTGATCAAACACTTTAGAAAGACTCCATAGTTCTAGGTTAAAGACAGTTAAAATAAATAAAAATGAGAGGTAAAAGTAACAGTACTTAAAAATATCGAGTTATATCTAGTTAAAGTATATACTTTTGATATAGGATACCGGTCCATTTTCGATACAGTAGGAGTTCGATACCTACCATTCATGCACACACAATATACCAAACTAATGAAAAAATCATATATTAGTCAACATAATCTTATGTATGAGTTGAGTACTTTTAGTTTACTACGAGGATAATAACCAATAATTAATCATTTTATAAAATATGTACAATTATTTTCTTAAAATTAGAAATTATTTCCATATGGCTCAACAAGGATACATTTATTCTCTTCATGTTACACTAATTTATAATTATAACTACATTTGCGGCATACGAGAAGAGTACTTTATATTTATAGCAGAATAAACTATCATGTTTCTTATCGAAATATCGGAATCAATAATGCAGATCTGAAGTTTTATCGCAATGTTTTGTTAATTTGGCAACGTTAAAAAAAATCAATCAATAAATAAATATTCGTTTCCTTAATCGAACCTCGTAATTAGTTGGTAATCTTTTTGTCGTTTATTCATGCCCAATACGATTCACAACGCAGCGGAATTCGTATATGAACAAAATCAATTAACATAGGCATCATTACATTTCCCCTTCAGGGCCAAACAGCTCCGAACGCTTTCATTTCCAAGATCCTTATCAGTACAAATTCAACCGGCGTCGTGCGCTCATACATAATACTTCTGTTCATTAAATTTATAACCAAAACATCCAAAATCGTAAGCAGAGAATGCCGTATCGGTCAAGCACATGCTGCCATTCTCTCCGGGCGCAGCTCTGCTTCCCAGATATCCAGACTCTACGGCAAAAGTCAGTCGAGAGTTGAGCAGGCAGGCTGTAGTACTCGCCTAAAAGGGTTATTATTAAAATGAGGATCGGGTCTTTTCCTAATTGCAAAGCTATCTCTCGGATTAATGAATTGCGTTAACTGTGAGCGTAACAAATGGACGATTGAGGTCCCTGCGGATTGTCCCTCGCACGAAATACGACCGTTTGTGGACTTACAAACACGGTACTTTACATGCTATCAGCACGGAGAATCAAGAAATTATTATAATTGATATGTTAACAACTTAATACGTGAGTGAGTGATACCGCGGCCTCGTCCCCGTGTCTTATCAGCAATACATGACAAGTTATTAATAGAAGCCCGCAGTTTTGGAACTCAAACAATTGAGTTTAATGTCACGGCGCTGTTTTCACCCGTATCACGATGACGCCTGCAGTTCGGCTAATTAAGACGAAATTAGTTTTCTGTTTTGTGGTTCTGAACTGGAGACAATGGTCTGCATTTTAAAGATCGTTTTCTTTAGATCTGGCGGGAAAGAAAGCCCTCTTTCTTGCTAATTGCGTGTACAATTAGTTAATCACATCAGAGAAAAGTTAGTTGTTTTAAGGACGATTTACAGTAAACAAATCGCAAAAAATATAAAACTTGTCAATAGCAAAAAAATATTGTAATTAAAAGTCTGAGACAGTTGAAGAAAGATTCAATCGTGCAGGTGAAAACGTTAGTATTATGTTCTACGGTATGGCTGATAGGTTTGGCCTTTACTGCATTATTATACATCATTTGAAAGCTATATGATTGTACCATTAGTTTAAGTATGTGATCACAGATATATTGTATTGATGAACACTTGGCAGAATTTTATTTACTACTAGCTGAATATCCGTGTTTCGCTGCGGAGTGCATTCAAATTAAATTCAACGGTCAATGTATGCAATTAATTTGTATGTTTGAAATCAATAAAACATACTAATTTGAATTAAATTCTTAAAAAACTTCCATTTAAGTTGGTCTAGTGGCTAAATTTTATCTTTTACCGTATTTTAATATTTTTTGTCAATTTATTTCGAAGTTATGTACGTGATGCAAAATTAATTTAAAGTACCACAAAAAGAAAAGAAACCACGTGATCAGCATTTAATAAATGAAATTCTAAAAATTAATCTTTAAAAATTCACCAAAACTCAGAAAATGAAGGTAAAGATTCGAAAAAGGTTTCATTTTAAAGGAATTTTTATGATCTTCCTCGTGATGTAAATTTTATAACCTTCAAATTATTGTTTTAAATGCAAACTTTAAAGAATGTTACAAGAACAGCTTAAAAATTTAATTTTAAAAAATCTAAGAAGAACTATTCAAAAATCTTTCTTAGTGCACCTCTACACTATAAGAAGAATCGCCATGCAAAATTTCAGCCCTTTAGGTCCAGCGGTTTAGTCTGTGCGTTATCTGTCACTCAGTTAGTTACGGCACTGTTATATATATATATAGATTACAAAGAAAAACCACTCAGCGCTAATACAAATACATTACTTCAGGTAAATAACCATGATTTTTTTTTACAATTAAGATTATAGAATTGCCATGAACTGGTTTTCATTTTTCTTCGATTGTATAAATGTACAGGAAAGAATTATGAGAACTTAGTTGTTTTATAATGATTTTATTCTACATAAGTTTGAAAAATATAGAACTTATTTATAATAAGAAATTTTCTACTTAAAACCTGATACCGTTTGGGGAAGAATCTACGTAAAAGGGAAAACATCAGAATTATGCTCTGTTGTAGGATGGATATTGGAAGCGTTCGGCTTTTACTGCATTTTTACGTATTATTCACAAAATCGTACATTCAGAAGAGTTTCTCAAATTATCTAATTTCACTTTGTATGTGTTTCCCTTTACAAAATGTGCCAGAAAGGTAAATGAAAAGTTAGTTTCTGACACAAATGGGAAAAAATGTCAAAATTATTGATAATAAGCAATACTGCAATCTTAACCTGACAATATTATGCATTATTTGAAAGTTTTAAGTTTATAACATGGAAAGGTATGCAGAACTACTCAATCAGTGAAAAGCCGATTGTCAGAATTTTTATATTATATAACTTATGCTTTAAAACTTAATTATTTTAATCACATTAAGGAAGAGCACTATTTAAAAAAGTTTGCTTGTGCAATTTATTCTACCACCCATAAAATCAAGTTGAAGTTTAATGCTGATTATTCTTAATAATTTACATAGCCATGAAACAATAATGAATAAACCATTCTCACACAAAAAATAATCCCAAAATCTTACAGCCACAAGGACGCCTCAATCGCACTAACATTATTTCAATTCCGTTTGGCTGAAACATGTACAGTAAAGTTTTAAGCAATGATACATATTTTGAAATGATTCTACGATACTAAAAGAGCAAAAATGTTAAAAAAAATTATTAAGAATAATCAGCATTAAACTTCAACTTGATTTTATGGGTGGTAGAATAAATTGCACGAGCAAACTTTTTAAAATAGTGTTCTTCCTTAATGTGATTAAAATAATTAAGTTTTAAAGCATGTTTATATATTATTTAGAGGGTTTATGATTATACCAGTAGTGGATGAAAATGTATTCAGATATAATCGTCAATGTGCTATTTGGAAAATATTCGTAACGAAAATTAAATTGCCTAATAATACTGGAACAGAATACAGGATATTAATCACATAAACTCATAAACGCAGGTATACACTTCAAAAACTCGTAAATCTAATCCAAATTTTCACGTGTCGATACAGACCACCGATCTTCGAATGTTCATAACCGTTCAATGCATGATCTTTTTATTCCGCCTTTATATTTTAATAAACATGTCTTTCATCATAAAAAACATAAAAAAGCAGTATTATTAAGCAAAAAATGTATTATTAGGCAAAAAATTAAACTGCCGAGTAATACTGCAACATAATACAGGATATTAATCCCCTAATCTCCTAAACGCAGGTATGCACTTCAAAGACTCGTAAGTCTAAACTAGACGTTCACGTGTCGATACAGAACACCGATCTTCAAATGTTCATAACCGTTCAATGCATGATCTTTTTTTTCGCGTTTTTATTTTAATAAAAACATAAGAAAAATAATTGAGAATAAATTGAAATTATTTAAAATCGTTCTCAAAAGACGGACATAAAGTGGATATCTTATTCAGGAGCATTTAGTTATACTTATAAAGATCAGGAAGAAAATTTTCTCACTGGCTTAATGTCAGCGCCGTGCAGTGAACACGGATTTCTACATTTTAGCTTAATTAGTTTAGTTTCAATATAAATTTTTGTCTTATCATTAAAATATTTTATGTAACTCCTGAAAAATATTATCCTTATTTTTTACTTCATAATTTTCTGTAGTAATAAATAAACATTTTTGTAACTAATTTCAATAAAATATTGTGAAATGCAATTTCCGAACCTCTCCTCTCAATACAATTTGCGTAAAAAGCGAAAACTTTCCCCGTAAAAGAATGATAATTTTAACTAATACTAATTTTACTGTTAAAATATTGTACGGTAGTGAAACAACATTACTGATTTTCAGAAAACGATGTATTCAAGATAAAATCTTTTTAATACAGCAATTGGAAATAGACACTTCATTAATTAGTTTGGCAATTATCTAAATATTTTCAAAATATATTTCACCTTACTTATTTTTTAATTAATTATTTAAAATGCCGAAATGTATATCTTTCCAGTTTTAATTTGATGCATTACTCCTGAAAGGATTAGTGATTTTCTTAACTATCTTTTGAATTTATTTATCAATGGTATTTAAAGGAGCTAATTCCGTAAATATTGAATTTTTTAGTAATTAATGAAACCGATGAAATGATTATTTAAACATAATTAAAAGCTTTGTAATAAAAAAACTTACTACGAAGTTGAAAATGAGACTGCAGTTTTTCATTTACCTGTAAAGAGAAAAAAAATGAGTTTCAGATACATACCATATTTTTTACTCAGAAATACACCAAGAACTTTTTAAACTTTACTTAATATTGTATAATGCAACTTGTTTTTCATTCTATTATGAGAAATGAATACTAGCTTTGAGCTATTAAAATAAATAATTTCTGAGTATATATATATATATATATATATATATATATATATATATATATATATATATATATATATATATATATATATATATATATATATATATATATATGTATTCATAGTAGCATATTTATTTATTATAATGTATAAATATCCCTTCAATTTTTCAGTTTTTAAAAGGATATAGTAGATATGGAAATCAATTACATTTGTGTAAACGGGCATACATTACGAAAAATTCAAAAAAATTTCTTTAAGTTGCAAATTATATGGAGATGTATGGAAGTTGTAAATTATATGCTGCTGTGAATTTCGGATGTCCCATTAAAATTGGATACAAAACTCCAGTTTTCAATTTTAGGGTTTTGACGAAATGGAAAAGACATTTATAAATTTAACTTTTTTTAAAAATTCGACAAATGTAATGAATGGAGCTTTTTGCATATCGCGAAGCTTAGGGCAGATGACTTACAGGAAACACGTGGAAAACGCTACCCGGAACAAACAACTTCTTTAAATCCCCAATTTAATTTAATGGTGTTTTGCCGCAGATGCTTGGAAAAAATTTAGTATCATTTTGAAAAACTCGAAGTTTATAGGCACACATTTAGCTGAAAGCTCTGGACACGTCGCCATGATATGAAGCATATGCCTTTACGATTTGCTGCCGATGTCGCCTCTCCAAGCTTGAGCTTAAGTCATAAACTGGCAATAACCCGATTATGAGCGAATTTGAAGCTAATAGGCATATGATGCATGGCTGATACTTAGCCATGGATAATTGGCTGTTTGATTTATTGCACGTAAATGATGAAAAAAATATTTTATTCTCATCCTTAAAAAAAGAGAGAAACTTTAGTAAATTCTAAAAATAAAGTCATTATAGTGCATTATCAATGTTAATATACTCTAAAATCTTCATACATATTTCTTCTTACTAAAACTTGAAAATACGTCAATTTTATAAGTCGTACATTATAAAATACTATTTCTTGCACATATAAAAACGAAATTATGGAGAATTATGGTCCCACGATTCATCCACATTCAGATAATGGAGAAGCAAATATCATTTAGTCATATAAACATTTTCATTCATTATTATATCAAAAACTTTATTAATTTATTGCAAATATTATCAAAAGCACCACCTTAGGAAGATTTCTAATGAAAAACATACTTTAAAAGCGATTAAAAGTGAGAGATAAAATTTAATAAATCATCCCTCCTTATATAAACTCTTAAAGAAGATTTTTTTCTAATTGCGCAATAAAAACTAACCGTTGGATATTCTTTAAAAAATCCTAAACCATTTAAGATTTTAATGAATAGCTTTTCTCTTGAAAGAACTTGGCAAAGGATAATTAATTATAAAACAGTCAAACATTATCTAAAACTTTAGAAGGAAACAATCATCAATAAATAATATTCCACTGTTTGGGGTATAAAAAAATTTTTCAATAATTTTTTGGAATAGTGTGTTCATTATTTTAAATTCACTATTCTGAATTAGCAAATATATAAAACAGTATATTAAAGAAGTCAGGGAATTTTATAAAACTCTGATAAAAAGGTAATTCAAAAATCTAAAACTCTTTTTTGTGAAAGGTTTGTTTATTGCATATGGTATTTTAAAAATTGAACCATGTTTCATTCTGCTTGTTATTATTTGTAATGAACATGGCATTCCTAAAAAAATACTACCTGAAAATAAAATTAATTTATAATTTCTTAACCTTCCACTACATCATTAAATGCATTCTTCAATATTTTTCATTTGTGGACATATATTTTTAATTTTGTATTTATTCTGTATATCGATACCTTCACATAGTGTGAAAATTTTCAAATTTAAGTTATTTGATATTTTAGGGTTTAGCATACAGTTACTTAATATTATTAGGAAAGTTTGGAGAAGTTCATATTATTTCATGATTTTTGGTCTCGTAAGTTTACATGCCTATTATCATAAAAGTTCCCACTGCCCTTCATTTTATGAGCCGTTAGCTTCAGAGAGTTACTCAAACGTTGTCTATAAACTTTCGATCATCCGTAACATGGAGGTGTTTTAGGTTTCATGTGGTTACTCGGGTATTATTTTACCACAACCTTAACTTCTCTTGTGGTACGTAAAAGGCAATTTGGTTCCATGTTATCAAGTAAGTGTAAATCCTAAGGATTGTTTTGTGAAAGTTGCGCGGACAGACTGCTGCAGTTAATTTAAAGTTAAAATTTGAAGTTTTAAAAGTGCATGGAACGATATTTACCCTCTAGTTCCAGAAATCAGAATGAGGAAATAGAAGAAAAATTAAACTATCTCGGTCTTAGGAATACCACAAAACTATTTTTAGTGTTATTAAATTCTTTTAGAGAACTGAAACTTATAAGCCAGTTTCAGCAAGAAAATAGAGCCTTTTTCTTTGATAATAAACACGCAAATTTAATTGTTATTTACTCATAAAATGATTTACATAACATAAAATTTTGAATTCTGATTTAGTAAGTTATAATTCATTAGATCTTATTCTACAGTGTAAAGATAAATTTCTCCATACTGTAAAATATTTCCAGGTCCTCTTTCAGCTTATATCTGTAGAGATGAAATACTATGTTAACTGCTTACCTTTCCAAAAATATTTCAAAATAATTTTCATTAACTGCCTCGAAAATAATCACCGGTTTTTACTACAGCAAAGACCAAATTTTACTTAACGATAATTGTTATATAACATTCGTCTTTTGCGTGAGATACAACTAGCTGCAACTAAAAAGCACTCAACTCGATTTATTTGCTATCATGATTGGAGTACTCCGAAATTTTATTGTCTATCGATACCTTTGCGAGAGTTAACTTAATTAACTAATCTTATCTTAATTAAAGGCACTCTGCTTCACTGCACATATTTCTTCACTGATCATGTCATGATTTATTTAATCTACTTTTCATAGCACGAGGCATATAACAAAGAACTTTTACAAATGATCTTTATGGAGTATATTTTGCCTTATAAAAAACTGTGTATATGTATATATATATATATATATATATATATATATATATATATATTAATATTCATATGAGTGTTTTCTTATGAGATTTATGACACTGTTTCTCACAAGTTATTGCTGTAAAGGCAAAATATATTCCATAAGGATCATTTGTAAAAGTTCTTTGTTATACGCCTCGGGCTATGAAAAGTAGATTAAATAAATCATGACATGATCAGTGAAGAAATATGTGCGGTACCTAAGATATATATATATATATATATATATATATATATATATATAATTATTATTTTTAATAGACTCGTCCCTCAATTTGAATACGACCTCCGACGAATCAGAGTCAGTAGTTTGTAAGGGAACCGGTTTCTCGTCGAATGGCCAGCTGGACATGTTTGCTGTCCTGAGTTGGCAACGGCTAGAGAGAGATGAGTGATTTCAGATTTGCCCTGTACTACGAAAAACTTAGTGTGTGTTGGTGATACGTGCTGTTCTCTAAACCAGCATGGTTATGTTGCAGTTATTGGAATTAAAAAACGTGTTAAATTAAACGAGTTGATTTCTGTCATTCGTTCAAATCACGGCATATATATTTATATATATATAAAGTCCTAATACATCGTCATTGGGCTAATGCATATCTGAAAGAGAATGTGTATGCGTCCTTAAAAGAAAGGTGTCTGTTAAGTAGGGTTTTACTGCATAGAAATTTTTCTAAGTATACGAATTGAAGAGAAAAAGTGAGAAAGAACTACTTACTACAATAATTTATGTGCCAAATAAATCGCATTAACAAAAGACGTATTCTTTCTTCATCAAATGGAGCATTAATGAACATTTAAAAAGACGTCCCTTCCCCCAAAACTGAGACCATACTTTACCTCGAAGTTGAAAATATTTATTCGCATTTTTGGCGGGGCGGAAGACCCATATTACTTCTCTGGAGCTATGCCCACAGTTTATTGATTACCCCTTGCCCGTGTAATGACAAACTGCATTAGAGACACCGTTAAGTCTCTCTCGGCCTTCTTTGGCGTGTTTTCACGGAGAGCAGCTGCGCTATTCAAATCTCTCGGATACGTTTCAAAAAGCACGAAGGTGAGACTTTGTAACAAAGTTAAGCCGAGCCGTAGTCGACAGGAAATGAAATTAGATGAATAAGAAGTATTAAGGAAAATAGTTTCACAGTATACGGAGTCAGCGGAATTTCTTGAAGGAGTATTTTATTCGTGAATGCTACCGAGAGAGAGAGCTAATGCCATTTGTGCATTCAGGAAAATGCATGCGCACGAGGAAAATATTAAACAAAATGTCAGCTGTTTCTCACAGTGCTATCGGCAAGAAAGTAAAGGAACTGTATTTGATTTTCTGTATTTTAAAGGGAAAAATCCCATTATAACAGATTTTATTTGACAGTATCTTATGTAAAGAATGGTTACGTTTTTTAGTTCCTTTTGTAAATTTTCATCAGTATTATTGGTTTAATTTACTTAAAAATGTAAGAGAGTTTCCTAGATAGAAACTCCTATCATTTTCTCCTTTGCAGTAACAGTCTCTTTAATCAAATCCAACTTATGGCTGCATTTCCTTCTAAAAAAATTGGATCTTAATTTCAATAAAATATTAATTCTCGTAACTGCACTGTTCTAAAAAAATCACTATAAAAACGAAAGGAAAATTTTTGCAGGTTTAAATTTTTTAAATATAATTCTATTAAAATAATTTTAGCGAAAAGTTTAACCTTTAATATTAAAAATAAAATTAAGAACTAAATTTACACTTTATGATCATTTCTTTAATATTAAATTTGAATTTAATATTAATATTTAATATGAAAATTTATATATATATATATATATATATATATATATATATATATATATATATATATATATATATATATACGCACACACACATACTACTTTTTGTAGAACATGGGAAATAATATTCAAAATTTATCTTACTCAGATCAAGCACAAAGTCCAATCATTTATGACTGTTTTAAGATTTATATTCTGAACATTTTATTAATTTTATTATCTTCATATAAATTTATAAATATTTTCCCTTGCAAATTTTATTCCAGGAAAAAAGTAGAGAGAAAAAAGTAGTTATTGAATTTAACTTAAACGAAAAAGCTGAAAAAAATTACAAATTTGAACAAGAAAGAAAAATTATGCACATCGCTATAAAAAATAAATTAATTAAAAATTTTTCAAAAAATTAATTAATTCCCCTGCTTTTATTTTACAATGTTCCCCAAAGATTCTTGTGTGTGTCAAAACGTAGTGAGACGCTACGCAATTAAAGCACACGACATAGTCTTTTTTTTAAAGGCTATTTAAAAGCTACAATAACAAACTAAGTGTATACATTGTGTATATATATATATATATATATATATATATATATATATATATATATATATATATATATATATATATATATAAAAGAGCTTGTCTGTTTGTTTGTTTGTCCGCTATAGAAATCCTAGACTGTTTCACCCACGGGGACCAAATTTGGCACATTTAATTTTTCGGACCCGAGAAAGTTAACGCAGCATAAACGAAATTTAGGGCTCAATTAGTTTTTTTTTAAATAAATTTTTAATGATTTTTGTGTCCCTTTTGCGTACAACTTAAAGTGGATACAGCCCCTTCAGGCTACGTTTCGCTGCGTTATCGGGGGAGAAGAGGGTTGATACTCCTTGCCTCCACAGATGCACACAAGTATCTCGGCTCTGCTTTGTGTTGTGTCCTTTGTTATTTGCAGCTTTGAGCGCGCTTCGCCAAAATTTGGCGGACTTAAAAAGTTCTCATGTATGTTGGATATATGACATCACCAGATGTCCACAAATTTGGCGGCATTTTGCGGTATATCGTCACGCTTTTAGGGATTATGTGATATTTTTATTACTATGTTTTTATTAACTCGCTTTCTTGTTTGTTTGTTTGTGTATTTGTTTGTATTTGTCCAGTACAAATGTTGCAATCGATTTTTAACTAACTCTCCGACTAGCTAGACATTTAAAAATTTTAGAATAGATCAGAACACGATGACAATGCATTCTTTTAATACTTTTAGCCATCTTTAAACAGAATTGAATACATTTTCAGTTAATTTTGTATTGTAGAAGGGTGCAGCCATCTATCGGCCGGGACGGGAACGAAAAGTTAAACGTAAGTTAACTTCGAGTTAAAGATCGATTCCAGTAAACGATTGATTACTCATTTGATACATCTTTATTACGCATTTGATCATTTTCTTTCAAGTTGATAGGGTAAATCATCAAAACAATTTTAAAAAAGTATTTATTAATACATAGAATTGTCAAGTTTATATGATTCAACAGAAAATTTAAAAACATCGTATATAAAGAGTTCTTTTTATCTTGTAATTATTAATTTCTCAATTCTCAACAAGATAAATTCATTTTCGGTGAAAACCTTGCTTATCGTTGTATAATATAATCGGATAAATAAGTTTATTATTTTTTTATACCATGGTTTATCCCTCTATTATTTATTTTCATCATGAAATCTGCAGATGATTTTGATTATACATATCGTTTGGATGCTCATATGACGTCACATTCGTTTTTATGCGGAAAGTGATGCAGACGATTTTTTTACCGGATTTTTAAACGGATGACGTTGAACATGAAGAGCGGGAGGTGCAGCCCAGTATTTTTTTGATTGAATGCATGAAAAATTTTACATCTATGTACCCAGGCAACGCCGGGCAATAATGCTAGTGTTTGTATATATATATATATATATATATTATATATTTCCAATGTGGAGGCATTTGTATCTGATGGTGTGTACTTCTTTTGGCATTTGGCTCATGAATATCCGCGAAGTCTTGCTGAATAATTCTTTACTACGGGATCACCATTTTAGGTGAGTCAGCATTGCTCCCGATGAGGGTACATCACGGAAATGACCAAGCCTTATTCGGGATTCTAACCCAAGCCCACACCATGGAAAAGTAGGACGCTATCCACTATACCAGTGGTTCCCAACCTTGGGTACGCGTACCAGTACCGGTACGCGGACAAGCAGCTACCGGTACGTGAATGATTTTACAATTTAAAACAAAAATCTATTAAAAATCTGTATTACAAAAAAAAAGAAAAGAAATGACAATAAGAACTAAAAATCCATATTTTTAATATTTTAGTTTGGAATTTCTTATCCATTGTTTGTGTTGTAATACTTTATTGGGATTTACCTAATCTCAAAAGATGCCGTCTGCACCTGAATGTGTGTTATCTATGGCCACCCCATAAAAATTTGGAACTCGCCTGCGAATTATAACTGTGTCTATAACTGTGCCTAAGAAGTTTCTTGCCAAGCAGTAAAATTTCTAATGCCATTTGCGACCACATATTTATGTGAAAAAGGATTTTCTGCAATGACTGCGATGAAAACTAAATATTGAGCTTTGCTGGACACTGTCAGTTTAAGGCGAAGTTCCGATTCAAACATTGAGCCCGATATTACATCTTTAGTTAATAATAAACAGGTCCAACCTTCCACTAATTATATATTTTTTAAAGTGATTATTATATTTTATGTATATGTTTAGCAATAAAAATATATATCCCAAGTTACTTGTCTTTATTGCAAATGTTCTCCATCGCATTTTATACCCCATTTCAAAATTTTTGGTCTATCTGTACGTCATCAAATTGTTTACAACGTACAGTTACGGTACTATAAAAAGGTTGGGAACCCCTGCACTATACCATGTGGGTAGAGATATATATATATATATATATATATATATATATATATATATATATATATATATATGTGTGTGTGTGTGTGTGTGTGTGTGTGTGTGTGTGTGTGTGTGTGTGCGTGCGTGCGTGTAAGTAAATATGTATAAAACACGGGAAATCGAATTGAAAATTATCTAACTCAGGACATTATTTATGACTGTATGCCATAAAGTTTAAATCCTGAATATTTTATTCATTTTTTATCGTCTTAAAAATTTATAAATATTTTCCTTTGCAAATTTTATTCCTAAAAGAGAAAAAAGTAGTTATTGAATTATAATGTAAACGAAAAAGCTGGGAAAAAATTACAAATTTGAACAAGAAGAGATTTGAAGAACGAAAAATTACGCACATCGCTAAAAACATAGAAAAGAAATATTCTTATTTTTATTTTTAAACTTTCCAGCCTTCAGTTTAGAATATTCCCCGCGGACTCTTGTGAGTGTCAAAACATGGTGAGACGCCACGCAATTAAGGGACACAACGTTTTTTTATGTTCTTTCTTGAAGCCTATTTAAAAGTTACAGCAACAGAATAAGTGTATTTATTGTAACGATATTTCTCCGAAAAATTTCAAGTGCATGCAGCCGCCTTACAACGTGATCTGCAGCATTAAAATTTGAAGTCTATTGATCATTATTCGAAGAGTAAGAAATAATGAGAAAGCATTGGAAAATTGCGTGAGATTTCTCATGCGCTAATTTTTTTTCCTTCGAAAATTTCAACTTTTTTTTTTTAAGAAAGAGTTTTTCTTATGGCCACTGTTTTTCTTATAGGTTGTTAAGAAGTTATTTGAAAGAAAGTAAAACCTATAAATATATATAACGCTGCGAGAAAAGGAAATTTTGAAGAGAAAGAGCCAATAGCTGCATATTTTGTTTAGGTAAAATTTGAAAAAAAAAATTGGAAGGGAATTGTTGATGACATTTATAAAGTGAGTTAATAAAAAAAGATGGAAGAGAAAAAAAATTGCGTTAAAAAAATTATTTAGTTATTAAATTTTAGTGACACGTTTGAAGTATGCTTGTAATTTTTCGTCGAATTTTCTCTAATTGAGATTACCGTCAAGGAAAAGTCATTTTAAAAATTAATTAATAAAAATGGGGGAAAAATGACTAAAAAAAAATCCGAATTTAGCTCTTTTTCTCCTGCTTTGACATAATTTTCATTTTCTTCTGAGTAAACAATAAAGAAAATATAGGACAATATTCCCAGAAGAAAAAAAACAGTCGCATTTCAAAACAGGTATGTTTTCGCAAACTATTCCACAACAACAAATATATTTAGCATAGGCTTATTTTTTTTAAACTTACGTAATTAAAACATTAAATGCTTTTCAAAACTTAAAAAAATAGTTTATAAAAGCTGTATAATAATTATATTTTTATTCCTTAATTTCACATGAAAAGAGGAAAACAATGAATAAAAACTAAAGAAAATCTAAAGAAAACAAAAAATCGAGCAAAATTTAATTTGAGAAACGTTTATATATATATATATATAAATAGAGAGAGAAATAGAGATAAAGATAGAGAGGTATATCTTAAAGAGGGCTGTGCAAGCGTTCCCTTTATTCACCCAAATGTTAAAGAAACTTTGGGCAAAATTCACGCTGGTTCATTTGCATCAAATTCCACCAGCGAATTAATTGCAATTAAGGAAGAACTTTTCAATTTTTGTCCAATACTGCCGTTTACTTAACAGAAGGGCGTTGTTATGTTTTCTCACTCAAGATCAGCCTTGGAAGCTAAAGAATCGTATCCTTTACGAAATCCTGAGTTGAAAAGAGGATGAGAAATCGGTTAGTTCTACAAAATAAACGACCAATAATTGTCTTTGAGCTGCTAGTTTAGGGTATTATCTTTGACAAACAAGTTTGAAAAGGGCAATCATTGTGGCTACCCATTTCAAACTTGGTTTGTTGCTGCAAGAATTTCTCTACAGACCAGAGGCACTTGATCTGGCAACTGCTGTTATCCAACCTTTTGATTCATTTTAACACCTTTCTCCTCTCACTATTCCTAGACACGACAACAATAACAACAACAACACAACAACAAACATATAACAATATATATATAAATAAATATATATATATATATATAATATATATATATATATATATATATATATATATATTAATCTCTTAAAAATATTAGCGGGTTCTAAATGGGGCTGTTCAAGAGCCACTTTGAATTTTACATACAAAACGTTTATTTTACCTATTCTTGTTTACTGTTGCGAGCCGCTGATTACAGGATCAGAGCAAGTTTTTCATCTTTGTGAGATTTTTCAAAATCAGGCTCTGCGATTGATTACGGGGGCAGTGAAGACAACACCCATTGACTGTATGCTGCTCAGCACTGATAACAGGCCTTTCAAGATAATTATTCAAGAAAGAGCCCTGCTCCTCTGGGAGAGAATACTTAGAATCCCTGGGTGTTTGTCCCTGTGGAACCAGGACTCTCTAAACTGTGGGAGAAACTTGAAAACACAGAGTGGTTTTTGCCAGGGAGTTGCTGATATTAGATCTAAACTAGATTTGAATTTCGAGGTTGAACATTTCTCTCCCCCCATCAGCCCTATTGTTGATAAGAAATTTTCTATCCACCTAGAACTGATCAAGGATGTTTCTAAAGCGGAGACTAGTGACATAGTGCTAAGAACTCTCGCTCTCGAGACAATGGAATCATTTTACCCTGAGGAGGAATGGTTAAGAATATATACTGACGGTTCCAGAGTGAGCTGTTGTGTTAACGCCGGTGCTGGTGTTTACTGTGAACTTTTTTGCCTTTATACTCCCGTCGGTATCCATAGCTCAGCTTTCGATGGTGAGATCGCGGCCATCTGCCAGGCCCTGTCACAACTACGGCCTCGTCTGGACTCCTTTTCGAAAGTTGTATTACTATCGGATTCAAAGGCCGCACTTCAAGCAATTGACGCACCCAGCCACTCCCGAACTTTAACCATCGATAATTGCTTAAATCTCCTCAACTGGCTTGCCAGTAATAATAAGACAGTAGTTCTCCAGTGGATTCCGGCCCACTGCGGAATCCAGGGAAATGAGGCGGCTGACTTCTTGGCAAAGAAGGGGGCCTCTGTCCTTCAGAGAACTAATCCCAGACTTCCTTTTAATAGTATCAAATGTCTAATAAAGAACATCTTCAGGGATTCTTTTCGCGAAGAACTCAAAAATCGCAACTTTAATAAACCATGGCTAAATCAGATTCTTAATGTCCCTCAGTGGCCTAGGATGAAATCTGTCGCCATGTTTCGTCTGATATCTGGCCATGACTGCCTGCGTAAACATCTATGTCGTATCAACGTCGTTCCTGACCCTCTTTGTACTTTGTGTGATCTTCAAGAGGAAATGGACTTGCCTCACCTGTACAGATGTCCTGCTCTTCCTCGGACATCAATCTGGGAACGCTACTGGATTGCTCGCTTTCATTTATAGATTTATTGTTGTCATTTTGATGTTCAATTGTCTTTTAATGTGCCATTGGAAATAAAAAAAAAAAAATATATATATATATATATATAAATATATATATATATATATATATATATATATATATATATATATATATATATATATATATATATATATATATATATATATATATATATATATATATATATAATAAAAATGCCCCGCCACTATTAATTGTCTCGCTCCACTGTTATTAATTACCTTTGAAAAGCTAACGCGTATTCTAAATTCCTTTCAACCTCAAAAAAGCACAACCCCTATTTCAAAAACGAAATAACCGACTATTCTATTCTCTTCAATGCACGCGCGATAAAGTTATTTTTAGATATGAGTCAGCGTCACGCGTCTATCTCGCCACGCCGCACCTCTTCGGAAAGTCTTGCAACGTTGAATCATAACCTCACGAGTTCGATTCTAAGCAATAAAAATAATTTTAGTCTTCTAGTCCCCCCCCCATGGTATAAAAACGTTGATCAACGATTTTCGGTGCTTGCTTCTTTCCTTCTTTGCCTTGTTCTCTTGCCTTCTGGCTCGCGCTTTCTCGTTCTTCTGTCCTTTTTCCGCTTATTGCTTCCAACTAAATTATGAAACCGTATTTGATATTCAAGCCCCGGCATTCAAGCCTCCGGCCTGTCCGTTGCCGTTATTGTTAAACATCATGTCGTCAGCTTGTGCCATTTCGTTCTACTATGTATTGTTGTGTACTTTCTCTGATGTCTTGAATTATAATTCCATGGAATAAAGTACTCCAGCCCTTCAGTGTGTTCTTGTTCTTTCCTCGAGTGTGTTTATTACAGCGGCCACGACTATCTGTGTGTATATAGATATATAGATAGACAGATAGATAGATATATAGTTAGATAGATAGATAGTTAGATAGATAGATAGATAGATAGATAGATAGATAGATAGAGAGAGAGAGAGAGAGAGACAAACAGAGACAGAGACAGAGAGAGAGAGACAGACAGAGACAGACAGAGACAAACAGAGAGAGAGAGAGACAGAGAGAGAGAGAGAAAGAAAGAAAATGTCTAGCTTGTACAGTTCTCTAACTTCAACGTACTGGTTCGGATTTGCTTTTGCCCAAAACATGATTTCTCAAATAAAAATTACTAAAACTTTTTCAAGCAGGTAACGTCATTTCTCATCCGTATATCTGTTGCTCGACCAAACTGTTGTCTAAAATAAGAATTATAACATCATTCGTCCATTTCTTTGGTAAGTTGTTCATGAATCGGATCCATTACCCGATCAGAGTTGAAAGAGGATGAGGAATTGGTTAATGCTACATAATTAACGATCAATAATTGTCTTTAAGCTGTTAGATTAAGGTAGCACGATATCTAATCATCTGTATACACAGTCCTGCTATTATGGTAAGACTCTAACTTAATTTAAAAGTCCAGTATTTCATATCCGTGCGTATTTCTAGCGATTTTCATATCAACTCCTAATTAACTTTCCGAAGCATTTTTCAAGCCACGGAGAAACCTCCACGAATTCATCCCGTTCTTTTCAATAAACTCGATTAGATTTTATAATGTACAAAAGGCTCCTGGCCATGTACGCATGAAACGCATTAGGTGGGTAGGTACAGCTTTTAAATGAATTAGAATCTATGCGCAGAGAAATCTCCTCCTTTTAAGTTTTGATTCTTTACTTCTTTGCCAGTTTGCCTCGAATTTCCAAGGCTCCTTTTGCATGATCCCTTGTAATAAATTTTAAGTTATTTAGCTAATCATTGCCTTCGCTCCACGAGGATATTATTCGATGACGTGAAAGTTTTAAAAGAGAGTCCGCCTTTAAGTATCAATTTTACACGCTCGTGCATTAACCTTTTACTAATGAACTTGTTGAGAAGAAAGTTACCTGAACTCACTAATGACAGCAGAAATTTAAGTGTGTTCGACATGATTATATTTGTTGCCCGTGCTTTAATATTTCAAGAACAAATGAATATGAGAAAATTTGCAAAGATGAAAAGTATGAAAAGGGTATTATAACTTGGTGAGATTATAAAGTTTTTTTTAAATCCACGGCAATATAAATTTCGATAAAAATTAATTTTTTTAAGCTTTGATTGCGGATTATATGTAATGCATCGTGAAGTAAATGCAATTATTTTCCACGTGATATTGATTAAAAGAGAATAAACCAGACAAAAGACTCGCCACTTGTACACTTTAACTTATTTCATAGAAACGTTTTTTTGAAGATATTTTCTTAACGATTGAGGTAATTAAATTCTTTATTAACCCTGGCAATTAAGGTAAAGGTTTCACTAGGAAAATATAAAAAGTGGGAAATCCAAACACGGTTTTCGCATGCGATAACCTTTTGTCTTCAATCAAAAACAAACCATTTAGAGGTTTTAAATTGGAAATTTAAAAATCTTAAATTAGAGGTGTTAAATGTAATATCTTAAAGTTAATAATAAATTTGAAAAGATTTAATCAAAATAATTGTAAAATTTGTGCATATTTTCCGTTTTCCTTCTGTAGCGATTACTTCAGATAATTTGTATTTTATTTTGTAAAATTTTCCTTTTCTTCTTGCAGACTGGAGCGCCTAGTAGTTAGCGCGTCGGAATTCGGTACTGAGGCCACTGTGATCGAATCCCGACAAACGCCACTGTAAGCTCTCGTTTTTAAACCGAGAATAGGCACATTAAATCTCTAGGCCAGAAAGACCCTCCGTGAGGTTTATAGGGGTGGGAGGTGGGTACGAATCCCCATATGTCATCCCTGGGAGTACTCGGTCTAAACAGAGGTAACACCATGGAACAATTCTGGTTACTTATACGGTGTGCCTATAACAAGAAATCCACAACTTTCGCGGTGTTCATTAAGTGAGCGTTAAAAGACATTGCATAGAAAAAAAAATTCTGGTTGCATGTATAGTTCGCAATATACACTATCTACCAATAAGTATTTGGACACCCATGCAAATGACGATATCTGCGGTCCTGATATACATCAGGAGGCCCTCCTCCGTTAAATATCGTGTAGGAAACAACATTGGCATTAGTCGCATGCAAGATGCCACAAAGTGCAGACTTATTTGCTTTCGAGAAAAGTGTAATATCCGGGTGTGACAGAAATGACCGATCCTTAAGGGACATATCAAGCGAGCTTAACTACCCCAAATCAACAGTGGCCTATGTGATTCAGAAGTGGAAGGTGAGCTGTGATTGTTGGAATGTGCCCCGAGTTGGCAGACCCATGAAACTGGGAGAGAGAGACAGACGAGTGCTGGCCAGAGAAATTCGGAAGAACCGCACCCAACCGATTGCCCAAATACTCCAGGAGTTTCAACAGGCATCCGGAAATGTTGTTTCGATGGATACCATCTGTAAGGAAGCACATCTGCTTGGTTTTCATGGTCGTGCTACCACCAACAAGCCTTTGATCAGAAAGTCCAATCGCGCAGATCTGTCAATGTAGTGCAAAGCACGTCGAAAGTGGACCGTAGATTAGTGTAAACTGGTTATCTGGAGCGATGGATCAAGGTTCACCTCTACCGTTTGGATGGCAGGGTCTGCGTCTGTTTTTCTTTTCTATTACAGGTGTCCTAATACTTAATGGTAGATAGTGTATATAGCCAATCAATAGATCACAGATAATCGGGAGTTTAGTGTATTACCTTGTATTACCTCATATTTTTTTTAATCGGCAATGAGATTTTGTTTGTTTTATCTAATTTCTTAACTATTGCTTAATTTTTCGTTTGCGAATACTAAACAGAATATAGAATATGATGAACTGAATTTTTCTTTAGAAAGAGTAAAGATAAATATTGATGAACCTGATGAAAAATCCATGATAATCTGTAATTCAAACTCCTATTGCGAGAACACTATCTGTTTATCTTCATAAGTTAGGGTACATTAAGACATGAATTATATATTTGAATATCTACACATTATATATTTTTATTTGCTAGGAAATCCGATGAACAAAACGCATAGCAAAGAGCTAGATAAAGAATAGAAAATCAGCACTTGATGTTCTGATGAATTTAAATCAATTTTGTCAATTATCGCATGAATAACTTAAAAATGTTAAGTACGGCAATCACAGAATATTGGAAAGAATCATACGTAAACAATGTATTGCTGTCAGAAGAAGCACATATATAGCATTATATTGCAAAACTTCAAAAATGCTGAAAACATACTGAATTTAAATCTACCTGTATTGGTTCAACCATGCGCTATAAAAAAAATGCTTGAAAAAAAATCTTGTGTTCTGATAAAATAGATATTTAATTTCTTAGCACATTTCTGCTTAATAGATACCAAGTTAAACTTATCTTCGATTTAATATAACACCTATAATTTAAATTAAAACAGTCGAACATAAATCGAATATTCGCACTTTTACTCTGTAAATCATAACCTCTCATATATCGTTAAACCATTAGAGAATAATATTAGAGTCATTTATCGAATTATCGACAAATCGCTGCACAATATCTATCGATCCCCGATAGATCGATAGATTCTTAGTATTGAAGCGCGTTCTACTTTAAAACCAATTTCTTGTACAAGTTTTTTTTTAGTGGCAAAGGATATATATTACTCCCCCCCTCCCCCCTTAATCTTCCCCAAACAAGTGTTCATTCTTCTTTTCTGTATTATGCTTCGGTAAACATAGTGTAAAGGGGAGTCAGGACAAAGGACAATGTATCCTATTTCGACTCTTGAAATATCACCTTATCCACTCCCCCAACATAATCAAATTAGACCATCCCTGCTTGTTCCTCTGATTTTTTTTATTATTTTTCTGGGTATTCGATTTATTTGTTAGGGGTATTTATTTTCTATCTACATTTATATCGTGAAGGGGAACTGCAGATGTCGTGTTTCTGGGAGAGAAAAAAATCTACCATCAACCTTTTTACTTAAATTTCGGTTACAATGTTTGTGGGCAATACAAAAGGCACCGAAACCCAGCTATTTGCGTAATTAACGCTTCTTTGTGTCAAGTAATTAGGTCTTTAGGGCCTGCTTTTTGCTAGGTGTGTGTAGAGTGAGTTATTGCTGTTTTATTTCTTATAGTAGAACCTGGTATCGTTTTTAAAATGTTGCGTACCGCATTTTCCATCCTGGGTGAATAGAACAATGATATCTTTATAAGTTTTAATTACTAATTAGCATCATTAAGGCATTTAAGACGGGATGGGAAAAAATTGCCTTCAAAGTGTGTGATGAAATGTCAATTAATTTTAGATCTTTTATTTTCTGAGGTGTGCTCATATTTTACGCGTGGAACAGGAGGGGTAAATGACGCAATTTCTCTCTGATGATTTCATTCATAAATTCGACGTGAATTATCTCTAGAAATTAATGCAATAGCTAATCTTGATTAATAAATCTTGATAACGAATTATCTAAAGAAATGTATAATCGAATTAATTATTTAAAGTGATAAATAATCTAATTAATTATCTAAAGTCATAAATTATTTAATTAATTATCTACAGTAATAAATTTAAAAAAATTAAAGCAACGAATTATGTAAAAAAATAAAACAGTAAAACTAAATAATAAAGAAATACGTTTTTCGATAAAAAAATTCAGAAAAGAGATAGAGTATACTTTATGAATTATAAATTCGTAAACATGAAAATACTGGAATTCTTCGGAGAAATTTTCATGAATGGCATCTAACATATTTCTATTGTCAGAATAATTCCCTTCTGAAATGCATTAATTGACCCCATATCTTGGTTTCGTCTTATAAAATTTTAAAGGAGGATATGTAAGAAGTATTTTTACCTGGTAGATAAACTATTCATTTTTTTTCAACTATAGTATTTCCTCCATGGATTTCCTGAGGCGCTTCGATTGTAGAGGAAAATAACTCCACCTAATCATGTTTACATCTTTAGATTACATAGTTTGGAGGTTTGAGGGAGTTAAAGTTTATCCATTATTAATAAATTTATCGTAAAAAACCCTCCTTATGTACTGCGTTTTAATTGTATTTTTAAAAAGTCCTTATCAGTGTCGAGAATTAAAACTATGACCTCATCTAATTTTTTTTAAAATATTATAATTAAGCTACAAATAACTGGTCCCAGTGTATGGCATCGGCAACTTTAAAAGATGTCGTGTTTTGACAGTTAAGGTTTCCTTATGATTCATAATAGGAGAGTCTCAGAAGGATGCCAATCATCCAGGGTGCCATTTATCTTTTAAAGTCCAAGAAATCATTATTAATAGTTCCTGTCTAGGAAAAGATTTACTAAAACTGCTCCGAGACATTATACTTCCAGCTTACTAATAAAGAGCGTGTGAAAGAATTGTGCTACGTAATGTAAGGGTTTAAAATTATTGCTGTGCATCGTATAAAACTGCGTTCACGAGGTTCCTACAGATATATGAGTTAACAAATATTTTTGTGCTTATAAATAACCGAAAAGTTATTTCCAGTGTTTAATATCTCTTCCCTTTGCGATGAAAAGACGAATACAGTTAAAAATCCTGACATCTACCCAAACACAATTTTAGCAGAAAAGGTAATAATGAACTGAGGATAGTAATCAATATATAATAAGGTAGAATTATTGCATCATGTCTCATATATAAAGGTAACATCTATAGAGATACATAGGTGATATATTGTTTGATTAGTTTAAGTTGCTTACCAGGGTTTATATTATGTATAATTCTATATTACAGTAAATACTTTATTCCCTTATGAGATAATTCAAAACTACCCATTAGTTATGAAGCTACTATAATAGACGTTGTTAAGGAGAAATATTCTACTAGTAGGGCATATATAAGTTCCATAAGGAAATACATAAAAAATATGACGTTATATGATACCAGTAACGAAAACCACAATATTACAGGAAGTCTCCTGAGAGAATGTTTTCACTCACCTTATTCATATTGGTTCAAAAACCAAATTTCTGTTTTGCCTCAAAGAACCATAAGCTTTATATAACCCCACAGATTCCACTCCTTTTAGTAGAGGAGTGTATGTAAGAGCTGGATTATCCCTTCTAACATGCATATAATAGGTTTGCTTCATTTTGTACTGCAATCAAGACTCTTCTTTTGTTAAAGAATTCTCATTAGATTGCCTCTTCTTCATAGAAACTATCATTTCAGTGAAAATATATCGTAAAAGAACATAAACTACTAAATACGGTTGCATTTTATCTAGGTTTTTCTAACTTTGTGTAGATATTTCTTTTAGAGAAAATTTGATGTCTTTTCTAGGCACAGAAACTGCCATAAACAATGAGTATTTATCTGGGCTAGGTAAGGAAGTTAATCTAAGATACAGGCTTTATCAAAAATACATCTTGGGAATAACCGGCATAACGAACTAAGCTAAAAATCTAGCATTATCGCAGCTTTATTGTACCTATAAAATTTTATTAGCCACTACTTCTCACAGATGATTCAGTCACTGTCAAAAGATGACAAAACGTAAAGAAATGTCCAAACATTTTTACATTTGCAAATAACTCAGTTGACAGGCAATGAAAAAAATAATACGGAAAATAGAATTTCGTCAGAAACAGAAAGAATGCGTCTGTCAAAAACTATTAATGTAGAATAATTGCCATTGAGAGAATTTAGTCTGATAAAAACTATTTTTTTGAAAATTTCTATAAAATCTTAGGGGGTTTTAAGCTATAGTTTCAAAATTAGGTCAACTATTATTTGGAGGTAACACTATACAATTAAAATTTATCTACGTAACACAAATTTAACGCCATACATATAACTTTGATATTATAAATAACTTTGTACTTCAAATAACTTTGATATTATATTTCAGAATAAGGATTTAATTATGTTTCAGACTAACATTCGTGATTAATAAAATATTTTAGCACCAACTCTTAAGAAACCCAATATATATATATATATATATATATATATATATATATTTGTACAGACGGAGAGAGAGAGGTAGGAATATAAAAAAAAATAAATGAAAGGCAAAGAAAGATAAATTTTCGATATTCAAAATTGCTTATGCATGGTCTAAATCATTAAAATATTGCGCAAATATATGCCTAAATGTATCCTTAATATCAGATATGAAAAGTATAATTATTGATGAGTCACGTTTTTATTTATATATTTACACTCCCTAAAAGAGATTCATGTTTTAAAATTTTAAATCATTTTTCAAAAAAAAAAATTGAACTCGAATAACATACTAAAATTGGACTCAAACCAAAAAAGAAAAAAAAAAAAGCTGAAAAATGCTATTTGTTTTTCATTTGAGAGAAAAAAGTTTCACCTATTTTGAGTTTCACAAGAGAGAAGATTCTTGTCATCAAAAATCAATACAAATTGGAAAAGAAGTTCTTGCTTGAAAGTTTTTTTGTCGGAAAGACGGAGGGAGTTTTTGTTACTTTGTAACTTCTTAATTGAATTATCATCACTTGATCTACATGTATCGGAAAATTTGACAGCAAAAATACTCGATGTTAGGTTTGATAAGGAATGTTGAAAATTTTGATTTCTGTCGCAGTAAATATTTTATTGGAGTTTTTCAGTTCAACCAGAAGAAATGGTTTTATTTTTCGCGTTAAAAATATATAATGTTTGTCGCATGAAATTGTATTTCTTTTTGGTGTAATTTTCTCGAAGAAATATTCATCATGTTTTAGAATTAAGGATACAGAATACATTTAGCATTTCAACACTTGTTTACGACACATTAACGGTGTTTTTGTTTCCAAAGGCTAATTAATGCTCCAAAATAAATAACATCTAGTAAGCAGTTGAAGACGAAGTATAAAGGGCTTAAGTCAAAAAAAGTTATTTTTTGATATTTTTTAGTATTGATAAAAGAAACAATCTTTTGACTTGTATAAAAGGCTTAAGTCTATCAATTTTGTATGCAAAAGTACATTTTTTTGAACTAAAGATTCTAGTCGAAATTATATTTCTGCGATTGATATAAAAGCCAATAACTTGGTATGCTTAAATCACTGATTTTGACTAAGCCCTATATACAGGGCACCATAGATTCATTTTGTGTTAAATACCATTTATTTATTGTTGTTGGCTAAGATTTCGATAGGTGAACCTTTGGCGATATTTTCGAGAATTTCGGACAGCTTGGCGACAATTTTGACAATCTTTTGGGTGTCTGGAGAACCGATTAGATATCTCTTAGGTGGAGTAGTTATCGAGTTTTTGAATTTTCCCTTTTAAGAGCAACTGAGAAATATCGCTAAGCGCATATATACAGCACGCCAAACTCAGCTCTAAGATCAGATTAATTCATTTCTCAGTTTGAGATTGGCTGCTTTTTCAGGAATTCTAGGCCTTCTATCGTAACTGTGTGTAATCTGAAGTGTTCTGTTGATCTTTGCTATAGCCCTAAGTGAATTTTTGATATTTGTAACTTGTTTTAAGACTATAGAAAATAGTAAACTTGTATTAACTGGAGTAGTCATTAGCAACAATATAATCAGTGAGAAATTTTCCAAATGCAATATTCTTTGCCACTCACTTATATATTAAACAAAAAGGAAAGAAAATGTTGTCGTTGTTTCCAATCCTCCCTGGCTGGATGTTCCAGGCCAGATCTTCATATAGGGTGCGGACTGAAGTGTGGGGCTTCGGCTTATATAGCACCCCAAGGATCGGAGTCCGTCTTCGCTGGTTGCCACCTCAATTTTGAACAAGCACCCCCAGGGGCGACATCTGTTGGGATCATACCCTCTCCCACTCTCTCTGATCTCATAGAAGGAATCTCCAATCTACGGATTTAACTTGCTCATATGCGGCCTAGGCACGGAGGTAATTATTGGCGCGTGTCGGGATTCGATCCGAGCACCCTCCGCAACAAAATCCAGTGCGCTACCACAAGGCTATCCCGAGCCCAAAATAAAATTAAATCGGTAAAAAGGCATCTCATTGAAATATTTAAATTACATGAGAAAAGAGACGATGTGGGATCTCAAACCACCTGTTTTACGACTCATCAGCAGTTTTATTGTTTTCCAATACTATTTGAGATAGCAAAGCAAACTAGTTAAATTTGGCAGCTAAATCAGTTTCAGCTTAAAAGACAATTTGAGTTTAAGGAC
This sequence comes from Dolomedes plantarius, assembly GCA_907164885.2. Lineage (NCBI taxonomy): Eukaryota > Metazoa > Arthropoda > Arachnida > Araneae > Dolomedidae > Dolomedes > Dolomedes plantarius. The sequence continues at coordinate 83,820,276 of OU015496.1, read as the reverse complement.
TCAGATGTGATAATTTTTTCGATTCTCATTTCATGTCTCAAATAGATTTAAAAAGGGGGATATCAATGTAGTAAAAGAAAATAATTAAAATATACTCTGCTAAAATTCTGCACGAAAACTACTGGTGGTCGTAAAAACATTTCATACGGATGGAGATTTTAAAAAAAAAGAGTAACCAAACTTAAAATACTTTTCATAAATTAGATTTTGGCGATATTTAGTGAGATGATGGGTTGGAATTATACAAATGGACCAGATAACGATTTGAAAGTGCAGGAGAGCTATTAATTGCCTGAGAGGGAAATAGAAGCATAATTATTTCTAACGGTGGACAGTTGGAATTAAGTACTGAGGAGTATTTTTATTTGAAATGGGGAGGAAAATATTTTAGTATGTGATATGAAAGTTTGCATTGGGGTACTTTGTTCAATAGCACAAACTTGAAGCCAATATACTTTTACTGTTCATGCTATAAATATAATAATTTAGGGGTGTTAGTTCTACAATTGGGAAAATAAAAGCGAAGAAATTGAAAGTTTTAGGTATATGTCGCAAAATCTTACATACATGTACATATTTTACGCAATTGTTGTATAATGTATAAATATATTAAATATGTTACAACTGTAAAAACACAAACATGTGTTTACACACGCACTATATATATATATATATATATATATATATATATATATATATATATATATATATATATATATATAGGGGATTTTTATTAAACTGATGCTACTCAGATCCACCTGTAGCACGATCTATCAACCGGAATTCCCCCAAAATTGATAGAGGGACTAAGGACGACATGGGAAAGAGTTTCCGTGAAAGAAAAAAGTTCTAAAAGTCGCCGATAGCAGAAGATATGGCGCTGTTGTAGTCGGAGCATAAGAGATTTTGGTTATTCATTTGTCTGCTTTTTACAACTTTTTCGGTATTTACCCCTTATCTTTATAGCCCTAAATACTCACGCTGCTGTCAACTACGAAGTTGTGAAATTGCATTTTCATGTTCTACTTACGTTTTGAGCAAATTCTCGGATACGCCGACTACAACAGCGCCTTATTTTCCCTATGGGCGACTTTTAGAACTTTTTATTTCTTTCACGAAAACGCTTTCCCATGTCGTCCTTAGTCCCACTATCAATTTTGGTGGAATTCCGGTTGATAGATCTCACTACAGATGGCTCTAAGTAGTGTCAGTTTAAAAAATGTTAGGTAGAATTGCCCTTTTTCTCCTTATTCGCCTCACTACATCTAAACTAGTTCATTCCACACTAGACCTGCCTTCAAGTCAAACAAAGTGGCTTGAATTAACATTAGTAAAAATTAGCATATCTTAATTAGCGGTCGTTCTACTGTTAATTGCTGTACCACATCTTACTTAAATACGCTGAAGTTTTTCTCAGTGAAGACAGGACGTGTTTTCAAAGAACAATCGTTTCCCAGCCAAGCACATATCCATTAAAAAATGCACAGTCAGTAATCTTGCAAATATTTTGGAAGTCAGCACAAATATTATCGACTCTGCTTTCCAGAGTGTTGCCGATGATCCACGTAGATGCTACCTGGCAAAAATATAATTCTTGTAACATTCGGTCTCTAAATTTGTTCTTGGATGGGTTTGATAAAGGCCCATACGCTATATGCGGATCCATGAGAGCGTTCACTCACACGCTAACAAACATTCAAGTTCATAGATATAGATATGCGGATTCTTATCATTTGTCCACAGTAACACGGATTTCTACAAGAGAAGCAAGCACTAGTGTCAGTATATGAGATTCATTCATTAGATTGCAAGAAAAATAACCTGATTCTATATGCTATTACACTAAATATATATCTTTTCTTGGTGATTATTTTCACGATATAACTAGCTTTGCGTAAATATTTGAAAAAAAACTTCTCGTCCCTTTAACAAACATTAAAAACATCAAATTTCCTTTCTGTACAAACACATAATTTATTCCTTAAATGAAAGTACAGATTCTTAAACTCACACAGATGTAAAGATTTTGTGTCACTGCTTTGACAACCCCCCCCCCCCTAAAAAAAAGCATGCCCGTAAAATGAAACTGTAAGGGCAAACATTTCACCCATCAAGACGGGAAATAAAAAAGGACGAGCCACCTTGGCTGCAAGCCCAATCTCTTTCAATAAATCCACAGCTTCTCACGTCTGTCTTACTTAATCACCTTAATGAGAAAATTTCGATCACTCTACATAAACTTTTGCCCGCCAAACAACAACGTACAAAAAAGGGGCCTTAAATATTCCGAAAAAGACCCGAGCACTATCTTTTCAGCCCCGGCGCAAGACAAGTATTCGTCAACAAGAATTGGCACTTTATTTTTACCCGGGCATATCTCCCCGAGGCTATGTCTTTTTAATTTCTAGTTTCTGGGTTATTTCCTCTCCCGGGCTCCTTTTCTTTTATTTTTCACGCACTTTTTTTTCTTTTCCTTCTTCTTCTTCTCCTTTCTTTCTTCTTCCCTGTGTGTTGAAAGTTTTATTCGTGCACTTAAGCAGAATAAATGAAAGTGGTGGTGGCTGAGGCCGAAATCGCTCTCACCGCCATTTTTTCTTGTCGCTTGTCACAGTTAATGCTCTCGGATTCGAGTTTCAGCTCGGTAATGCACTAACCTTTAGGCGCACTTGGCATCTGATTCTTCTTCCGCTCTTGTGTGTGGCCGCAGGGGGTCATCGATATATTGAGGTGCATGAATTAGAAATTTCGAGGGAGGTGAGCGGTAATTTAGCAACGCATTCATTTAATGAATTAGGAAAGTCGCCGGTTTATACAACGATACTTTTTTTTCCTGGTTATTTTTCCCCCAACACATACAAAATTAATTCGAGGAAAAGGATAGTGCTTTATGAAATTTTGAATATTTTTTACAAATATACATAATCTTTTTTTTGAGCAAAAGTATTATATATATATATATATATATATATATATATATACAGATAGCTATTGAACTCAACTCCTTAAGCCCAGGAGTTTACGTCCTAGGTCTGAGAATTTAGAGAACCCTACTTCCCCTTGTTGTTGTTGTTGCTGTTGCTTATGCCACTTGACCGACAGCAACATCAGATCAAGTCCCGAAGGCTGAGGGCGATGAAGGTGCGGCTCCAGTTTTGAATTAGCACCACAAGAGTCGGAGTCCGACTTGGCTAAATGACCGGTCCCGTAATTTAGAACCCACTCAAGTGACGAGACCGGACCACTTGATCCCGCCCCTCCAGAGGTAAATTTGAGAACTTGGAGGACATTGCAATCATGCTCTATTTTACGTGCCCCGGCCACCATTAGTGAACATGGAGGTGGATTTGCAGGGACGAGCATCGAACCAGGGACGTTCAGATCACTGGACTGATGCTCTTGTCAGATGGGTTACCGCGTCCTCATTGTTTCCTCTTTTGTCTTCCACTTTATACAGAAATATAAATTAGTATTACAGCGAGCTCTGGAAGATTCCAAGTTTAGTTTTACATTGATTACATGGGGGCAACAGAAAATACGTTCTTTAGAAGCCAAGACCATTTCATACTCTAAAAAGCCTATTTACGTGCGATGCAGTCCTAAAAAGTTAATTACTTTGTTTAAATCCTTTGCTATGTCTCTAAGCAGAATTAAAACTTTTTTATGATGGTGCCAATAAACTGGAAATATTGATGAATAGAAAAAATATTAAATTCCAATGACAACTGGAGATGTTATGTGACTTTAAATGGTGACTGGTGTATTTCACGAAATTGCCAAAATTTCGTAACCTACGTGCCCGGGCCCAAGGTGCCAACTTGTGCAAAATACCTCTTTTATAAGGTGTATTTTTCGTATATGGTCGTATTTTTCGTAACTAACATGCTTTAAAAATTCTCATCACTTCAGTAAAAGCTCTGTAAACTACCCTTCGATTCCAAATAATTTTCTTTTAGAGGGGAGGAGGGAGAGAATGTAGTATTTAACCATATCTTTCAAACTATAATTTGGCATAAATTAACACTATTTATATTAAAAACGCGTAGGTATGCGGCACCAAAATCGACAATATATATACACTCCAAATGGCAATGGCTGCAACTACCAGATATAAACACTAGCGGCTGTCCTCCATTTGCAAACCGCGTGTGTGTAGAGGCTCGACGATAGCACGTAAATGGTACAATTTAATTGCTGTATTTTACTCGTGAATAATTTTAAGTTGTATTATGTTGTCTCAGCCATTTGTATTATGTTGTCTCATATATAGAATCAGCCTTATAGAGAATTTAGCAATGATTATAAATTTTTTTGCTCAGCTCCCACTACCCCTTAATAACGTATATTTATGATGAAAGGTAAAGGTAACATTCCTTACATTGTATGTTACTTTCAGTTGAGTTGTTTTGCAAAAGAAAATATAAAACTAAAAACGACCATGCTGATCGCGAAGCCGCTAGTTACTTTATATTCCAGAGCTAAGTTTTGTTCTTTTTAGATTTTTCAGGATTTGCGTTACAACACAATATGTTTGCAGCAATAAAAGAGGAATATTTTCTGTGAAGAAAGGATCCAACACAATTAACAAGTAATAAATACACTGACTAGATGGAATTTAATTTCACTACTTCATGAAGTTGTCAACATTAACCAATAACACATTGACAACTGGATTTACTGAGAGTGTACTCTCATTACGATAAATTTTCCCGATTTTTGTTTTTCTAAGAATATAAAAGAAGGGGAAAAAAAGCTTCAATTTTTATGCGGAGTGCCCCATCGCATCATGCTGAAATAAAAACATATGTCCCCATGTATGTGCGCAGAATATAAATGCAAAAACATATATTGCCACTTTTTTTTCTTTTTCGAACTCCTAGTCTATCCATCCCGGCTTTTTCCGCCATGAGTCCGGGATATCACTTGATGAGTTTCCCATCCTAGAGAAATCGAATTAGGGTAGTCATGCATGTGCCCCTCTTTTTGTCTACTATTCCATAGTTTTCTGAGACATTTATTTTTCTGCCTCAAATTCAATTTGTGCGTCAAATGAGGGAGGGAGGATATATGCTCAACAAATGATCCAGAGCAGTAAATATTTTTCAGCATTAAATGCATATTATATATATATATATATATATATATATATATATATATATATATATATATATATATACACATACATATATACATGTATATACGTATACATATATATATATATATATATACATATACATATATATACATATACACAGTGCTAGATTTCTGGAAATAGAGTTGCCGCAACGGTAACCTTCCGGGGGTGGGGGGGGAGTATATTCCAAATTTTTGATAAAGAGAGGTACCTAAACAGAGGTACCGGAACGCCGTTCCGGCGCGTTCCGCCTCAAATCTAGCCCTGCATATACATATATATATACATATACATATACATATACATACATATATATATATGTTGTTGCGTCACGGTAAAAGTTTAAGGCTAGTCTCTGAGGCGTTGCTAAAAAATACTACTATGGGATCCATAACAATCAAAGAGTCCTAATTAAAAAGCGAAGGCCAATTTTTTAAAACAAAAACTTAACGAGGAAATTTATTTACAAACAGAAAAACTTAACATTTAAGGTTACAACATATTCAATTTAACTCCGTGTAGATTTACAACGTACGGAGCCTATCAAACACACGTCCGTACAGGCTGCGTTCTAAAAAGCGTCTCTCCCTCAGACAGGGGGTCGGCAATCGCTGGTGACAGTTCCTTCGTAACTTTATTGCATTCCAGAATCGTTAGGACGACAGCTTTACTGGCTGCATCTGTGGGAAAACGTTTTTTAACCACCCACGTGTTCAAAACCGGTGGAAACAGGCAACACTTTTCCTTGAAAAACACGCTGTTATAGGGACATGACAGTAGTGTTACGGCCAGGGACAGGAGCATGGAAAAAATAGAAAATAAAATAAAATAATTGTTAAATGCAATAAAGAAACAGGGCAATAAAAGAGAAGGGAAGAAAGCCATAGACCGGAACGAAAATTAGAGATAATGTTCGTAGCAAGAAATAGAAGTGGAAGAGAGTGAAAATAAAAGAAAATTTATGATGGCTATAAAACGGCCCACCCTAGTTGAATCCAAAGCATGGGAAAAAGTTAAAATTGAGGGAGAATTTATAAATCCCGCCCTCGACGCGCATTGGTAAAAGGGGATTGAGGAGTGGCAGCACGGACGAATGGCGATGGCATGATAATTTCCAGATAACCAATGGAAATTATAAGAGGCGGAGACATTAGTAAGAAAATATAGGAAATAAAAAATAGTGTGAAAGCAGAGAGATAACCTGGGAAGTGAGAGTCAGTCAGAAGTTGTCGAGCGCCCAGTGTCCCATGCCGAGTGTCTGCGATAAACGACGGAGCCGTGTTCAAGTGCAGTAAAGTTTAGAGAGTCAGAAGTTGTCGAGCGCCCAGTGTCCCCTGCCGAGTGTCTGCGATAAACGACGGAGCCGTGTTCGAGTGCAGTAAAGTTTAGAGAGATAGAAGTTGTCGAGCGCCCAGTGTCCCATGCCGAGTGTCTGCAATAAACGACGGAGCCGTGTTCGAGTGCAGTAAAGTTTAGAGAGATAGAAATTGTCCAGCGCCCAGTGTCCCATGCCGAGTGTCTGCAATGAACGACGGAGCCGTATTCCGGATAAAGAGATGCCCGAATTACGTTTCATGATAAAGACGACGAATTCATCATTACGAGTGCCAGCTGCCCAGAGGGATTCAACCGTCATCTGCTGAGGTACCGACTTTGCATTTCCCTTTTATATTGTATCATTGCTTCTCAGTGTATAGCCATAATGATTAAGATAGAGCGCGATGAATATAGTTTTTGAATATAGGATGTTGAGTAATAGACCGATAATTCGTACCAACAATTTAATATAATGTTTTGCATATATATATGAATTAATTTAGTAGGAGTAAAATTGAAAATAATATGTATAGAGGCAGTATGAAATATTGTTATAATAAGTGAATGAATCAAACATAGGTGTCGTAAAGAATTAATTTAGTAGGAATGAAGTTATTGCGGTAATAATGTGTAAATGCCGGAGGAAATATTGAGTAATTTTGGAGTGTATTATTTATGTGTGTTAATAGTCAATAAATTGATTTGTCAATATAACCAGAGTTAATTTCCATTATTTGGGAAGCACATCAATGTACTAGCCACAATCATGAACCAATAAGTTACTAAATCAAAATCATAATTAATAAATATAATTAATATAAGAATAATATAATAACTCCCAATCCCAATAATTTCATTTAAAATAATATAAACAATTTAAATTACGGTTACACACGCACCTGTGTTTCAAGCTCTCTGTGGGGTCTTTGGAAAAATAAGACCATACATCCATACATCCAGTACGCTACAATATACATATACATATACATATATACATATACACATATACATATACACATATACATATACGTACATATAGATATATACATATACATATACATATACGTACATATACATATATACATATAAGTACATATACATATACATATACATATATACATATATACATATACATATAAGTCCATATACATATACATACATATACATATGTATACATATACATATTGTAATGACTTCAATAGTGGCCTGCATGAAGTAGAAGATAGTGACGTAACAGCTGCAACACTTATTAGTGTTGTTTTCCCCACGCGCTGATTCAACTCAACTCCAAAAAGAATATAAGAGGATTTTTAATAGATTATATAAAAATTTTGAACTCGTTGTGTATCAACAAGATTTCTGGTGAATGGATGTTAAATATAATTTATTTTCATAAGAAGAGAATTATTCCTTTCGCCACAAAACACAAACACGCTACAGACTTGTTTTATATTGGTGGCAAGCGTCGGGATAGAATTATCAAGTGCCGATTGCAAGCTAAGTAGAATTTGATTTGAATTCTAATAAATAGTTTGGCGATTAAAGAAGAATATCGAATTTGAGAAACTTTGATTTCGTTTATGATTTATATAAACTATCTGTCTTGAAATTATTGACTCTACATTTGTATTAGTGTTAGGGTAATAATTCTTTAATAGAATTTGATAGTTTGGCGTTTAAAAAGTCTCATGAAAAAAGTTTCCGAGAAGAATTCTAGATAAAGTTGATGTATGACGTTTTGAATGTATTTTCACTAACGTAAAGTCTGAATTTGAAATTATTTATTTCAGCAATTGTATTTTTGTTTTGGAATAGTAGTTCAGTGACGACTTTATATCAACTGTTTGGCCAGCGATTTGGCGATATTTTTTCAAGAACGACTGAAAGTTCATTATTTAGGAACTGTATATATGTTCTTGTTTAAATAAATATGAAATAGAATTTGACATAAATTCAGAAGAAGTTTGGGAAAGAAAATACCCGAAATATTATTGAAAATAAACTTAGAATTTGTTTTTGAAAGAAGTGCACGTCATACAAGAAATATTAAAGTCATATTTTGTTTTGAACGTGCGTTTCAGTGATATAAAAAGCCGAATTGAAACAAGAAAGTTTGAGATTCATTTCAGCAAACGATTTTTATTAAAAATAATTTAAATTGTGCAGTATTTGCAAAACATTATTGTGTATTTTTAGATTGTGAAAAGTTTGTGGAGTTAGAACAGACTTCATTTTGAAAGGTAGATTTTTGGTTGAAAACTTTACCTATTATAATTGTGGTAATTTGGTGCAAGTTCAAGTTAAAAAAATTTATTTTGAAATTTTTAAGAAGGTTGTGATTTGCGTGTGGTTGCTAACATGTCTTTCTTAGCCAAAGGTAGGAAAGCGGACTTATTACTTGTTTGCGAAGAATTGGGAGAAGAGATATCATCTTCGAATAAGATTCCCGAAATAAAAGCAAAAATTTTAAACAGTAGCAATTATGTTGAAGCTGATGTTAAGATTATTCTAGAAAGAGTAATTGAAGACAGGAAAACCGAAGAAGTTCGCCAAGATCAAGCTCGCCAAGATGAGTTAGCTCGCCAAGATCAAGCTCGCCAAGATGAGTTAGCTCGCCTAGAACAAGCTCGCCAAGATCAAGCTCGCCAAGATGAGTTAGCTCGCCAAGAACAAGCTCGCCAAGATCAGTTAGCTCGGGAGAAAATGCAGTATGATCTAGAAATGAAACGTTTGGAACTTCAGACTCAAAGTGTGTCAAATCCTCCAACCCGTCAAACAACCGGTATGGAAGAGCATAAAATACAATTAATGAATATAACTCCAAAATTTGATGAAGAACGTGATGAAATGACTCTCTATTTAATAAACTTTGAACGAAAAGCAGAAATGGCTAAGGTTCCAAGAAGAGATTGGGCCGCCTATTTATTGGGAGTGCTGCCAGTGGAGGTTTCCAATATGTTGGCGAGAGAACCACCGGAAACCGCCAACAATTACGATTCTGTAAAAAGTCTTATCTTGAAGAGATACAAATTAAATCCTGAAAAATTAAAGCAGTTGTTTTACAGACATCAGAAGAACGCAGAAAAATCTTGGAGAAATTATGCTTATGAATTGAACAGCTATTTTACAGAATGGGTCAATGATTTAGAAGTATCTACGTTTGAAGAGTTGAAAGATTTAATCGTAACCGAACAACTCAAATTTAGAGTTCCTGCTGATATAAAAGATCACTTTCTCGATGATTGGATAAATTGGAAAAAGCCTTACGAATTGGCGGAAAAATTAGACGAATATGATGATATTAGACAAAGTTTCCGGAAAAAGGAATTCCCTCGGAAGAACACAAGTAAAGTACCAGGAGGTAACAACAGTGGATATAAACCTAAAAACCAGACAAACAATTATAATGATAAGCCTTTTCCACGGCGAGAATTTCCCAAGGAGAGAAATGAGGAAGCTGAATTCGAAAGAAGGAAACAGCCTCGTTGCTATGAGTGCGGATCTCTTTCGCATTTAAGACCACAATGCGATAAGCTTAAAAAGAAAGTTGAAACTGTTGCTTCCAACATGACTGCAAGGTATGGATACCATGATGCACTTGCCCCCTACATAAGTATGGGAAAAGTAAATGGGATCGAGATGCCGATACTACGAGACACGGGTGCGAGTTTAGACTTGATTTGTAAGAAGTATGTCAGTCCGTCGATGTATACAAGTGAAACAGTGTGGATTAAATCTCCGCTGGAAGAAAACCCCACTTGTTACCCTTTAGCTAAAGTAGAACTTGAATGTGAATTTGGGCACATAGTGACCAAAGCTGCTGTTTTAAGAGACTCTTTGGATCAAGGGAGGTATCTTTTGGGGAACAAGACCGCTGCATTGTTTGAAGAAGCAAAGCAAGTCGAAGATGTCAAGATTCATATGGTGAATGCTGTTCAGACCCGTGCTCAAAAGAAAATATCTGAAGATGTCCAGAGTCTAGGAGTGGATGAAAATATTTCGGAATGTAGCCCAGATAATGAAGTCCCTGTGGAAGAAAATGTCTTACCTATAGCAGATTTTAAGATTCCGGAATTAGACCTTATAAAACTATCCCCAGAAGATTTTTTAGAAGAACAACGAAAAAGCGCTCAATTGAAACCTCTGTTTCAGGAGGCTGAAAGCAACTTAAGTTCTGGGAACTCCAGGTATGTGGTGCGAGGTCAAGAACTATTCTTCCGTAAAGAAGACAAAGATGGGACAGAACGATTATTGCTTGTAGTTCCAGAGAGATATCGAACACAAATGATGAAAATTTGCCATGAAGAAACTGCGGCTCATTTGGGTGCAACCAAGACTAAAGATGTTTTGTTCAAAACATTCTATTGGCCGAACTGTTATAAAGAAGTGGAAAATTTTGTGAAGACCTGTGACGTATGTCAGAGAGCAGGAAAGCCACAGGATAAAAAGAAAGCCCCTCTAAAGATAGTTCCGGTTATTTCAGAAGTATTTTCTAAGCTAAACATTGATGCTTGTGGTCCTTTACCGATGACGCCTTCTGGAAACAAATACCTCATCACTGTGATCTGCATGTCTTCCAAGTATCCAGATGCCATTCCTGTTGAAAATCTGCGATCAACTACTGTAGTGGACGCCCTGCTTCAAGTTTTTAGCCGCATGGGGTTTCCAAAAGAACTGCAAACCGACCAGGGCACGTCATTCATGAATTCTTTAACCACAGAATTTCTGGAAAGGTTTGGAATCAAAGTCTTGCGAAGCTCCGTACATCACTCACAAAGTAATCCAGTTGAGAGAATGCACAGAACGCTAAAGAGGATTCTTCGTGTCCTATGTCTTGAATCTGGTCCGGACTGGGAGAAAATTTTACCTCAAGCCCTTTTTGCATTAAGAACTGTGACTCACGACAGTACAGGTTATTCCCCAGCAGAACTTGTCCATGGAAAAAATTTAAAGACTCCTGTTATGTTACCGTATGACAAATTAACAGAACAAGATCGTGAAGAAGATAGTGTTGTAGACTATGTTTTCGAACTGATGAATCGCATGAAGAGATGTCAAGAAATAGCAGTGCAAAACATGGAAGTTGCCAAAGAAAAACAGAAACTATGGTACGATAAGAAGACCGTTAAAAGACAGTTTGCTATAGGAGATTTAGTGTTGGTTGTGGCACCATCAAGACCTAATAAGTTATCAGTACAGTGGGTAGGACCTGGTGAAGTAGTACAGCAACTGTCAGAAACCAACTATGTGATCAAGTTTCCTGAAAAAGAAAAAACTCATGTGTACCACATTAATATGCTTAAACCATACTTCCAAAGGGCAGAAAATGTAAATATGTTGTGCTTGGAAGAAACTGAAGAAGATGAAGATATTCCTATTCCTTGCCATGAAGAAAATCCAAACATTTCTGAACTGCCTGAAATTTTTAGAGAACTCAGATTGAATGCGCGATTATCTGAAACTCAACGAACTCAAATGGAAAATTTGTTGACTGCCTACTCCAATATCTTTTCGAATCAGCCGGGATGTACTGACTTGGTTGAACACGATATTGAATTAGAGACAGAAAAAACAATATTTGCAAAACCTTATAGGATGTCCCCACGACAAACAGAAATTCTAAAGAGGGAGGTGAAAAAAATGTTGGATCTAAAGATAATTGAATCAGGAGACTCTGACTTTACCTCTCCACTAATACTGGTGGAAGTACCAGGAAAAGAAGGAAGACCATGCATAGACTATCGTCGCTTAAACAAAGTAACGAGAACACAGTATTTTCCTATGCCAAATATAGAGGAACTTATAGAGAAAGTGTCATCAGCGAAATATATTACTGTTCTAGATTTAACCCGAGGTTACTGGCAAATACCTTTGAGTGAACGGGCCCAGCGTTATGCTGCCTTTGTGACAAGCTTCGGCACCTATAGGCCATTAAGGTTGCCGTTTGGACTCAAGAATGCTCCATATTATTTTAGTAGAATGATGGCTGGGTAGTTGCAAGACTGTGAAGAATTTGCTGTACCCTACTTGGACGATGTTGCAATTTTTTCTAATACCTGGGAAGAGCATGTGAAACACGTAGAACAAATCTTCATGAAGATGAAAACAGCTCATCTCCACATAAAGCCTTCCAAATGTCAGTTCGCTCAGGAACATGTCAAGTACTTAGGCCACATAGTTGGACAAGGGGAACGGAAACCTGGAGAACTTAAAATACAAGCCATCAAAGATTTTCCCAGACCACTGAACAAGACCCAAATTAGATCATTTTTAGGTCTTGCTGGTTATTATCGCAGATATATTCCTGATTTTTCTGTAGTAGCAGCTCCATTAACAGATCTACTAAAAGGGAAGAAAGTCAAAACGTCAGTGGATTGGAACAGTTCTTGTGAAGATGCTTTCAAAGAATTAAAGAAAAGACTTTCAGAAAAACCAGTATTATTTAGCCCCGATTTCACCATTCCATTTGTCATTCAATGTGATGCTTCAAACCTTGGGCTTGGTGCGGTGTTGTCTCAAATAAACCAAAGAGGTGAAGAACACCCTATCATGTACTTGAGTAAAAAGTTTTCCCCTGCAGAACAGAAATATAGTACTACAGAAAAAGAATGCGCAGCTATCGTTAATGCAATACAAAAGTTGAGATGTTACTTAGATGGACAACAGAGCTTCATTATACAAACTGATCATAATCCACTGGTCTGGCTAGAAAAGAACACCGGCACAAATCCAAGACTTTTAAGATGGGCCCTTATTTTGCAACCTTTCAACTATAAGGTGGTGCACCGGAAAGGAAAATTTCACCAAAACGCCGATAGTTTAAGCCGCACTGCTTAGCCTTACACAAAAACTTTTCACTTGTGAAGTAGTGAAAAGTTTTTCCGAAAGGGGAGGAATTTAAGACTGTAATGACTTCAATAGTGGCCTGCATGAAGTAGAAGATAGTGACGTAACAGCTGCAACACTTATTAGTGTTGTTTTCCCCACGCGCTGATTCAACTCAACTCCAAAAAGAATATAAGAGGATTTTTAATAGATTATATAAAAATTTTGAACTCGTTGTGTATCAACAAGATTTCTGGTGAATGGATGTTAAATATAATTTATTTTCATAAGAAGAGAATTATTCCTTTCGCCACAAAACACAAACACGCTACAATATATACATATACATATATATATATACATATACATATATATACATATGTATACATATACATATATACATATATATATATATATATACATATACATATATATATATACATATACATATATATATACATATACATATATATATACATATACATGTATATATATACACACACACATATATATATACATATACATGTATATATATACACACACACATATATATATACATATACATGTATATATATACACACACACATATATATATATATATATATATATATTATATATATATATATATATATATATATATATATATATATATATATATATATATATATATATATATATATATATATATATATATATATACTAGCTGTACCCGTCCCGGCGTTGCTCAGGTAATGTAATTGCCAATTTTTTAGTAGCCTTAACCCTTTGTTAATGGGCGTCGCTGTCATCCTTTTCCTCACCACGATACATTATTTTACGCATATAAATTTAATCCTTTCTGGCACATTTTGGCAAAATTTTTGACATAGGATTACTTAAAACTTTCCACAACAGTCAGCGAGACGAAAAACGTATTAAGATGTTTATTATGCTGAAATTCTTTGAAATCTTCATACATTTTTTCCACAAATACACCACAAATTATATGATATTAACTAAGTGTTGGCCAAACAAATTACGGCTAAATGCGATTTTTTAATCGATTATCACTGCAATAGTAATCGATTTCCTTTAACCACCTAATCCCTCATAGAAAAAAAACGCCCCAACACATCACGTGCTTGACGTCGAAAAAGACACGCCTGTTTTCCCCCGCTTTACCTTCGTCCGGAAATGAAGAACGAAATCTCCAAAATGAGATTTCTCGCAAGAGTTTCCGAATCATAAAATTAATTATTAAAAAATAACTACAATTTGTAAATTAATTTTGGTTCTGGCTTTCGAAACTGTGATGTCTAGGGTCTCTGAGATAAAAATTTCGTAAAAATGTAACAACATTTACGTATCGATTCGACAATTTGGAAAAAAGGGTCGCGGCCAAAATCTCGTTTTTTTCCGAAAAACGGGTGCGTACAGGCGATCGAAAAAAAATCACAATTAATCGATAAATTATGACAGACAATTTTAATTGTGATTTTCGTATAGTGTCATCTTTCCCGTATAGGCTCGTCCGAAAAAAAAATTCTTGGACGGATACGTTAGGATTTACGGAGCTTTTACTCGTCCGGGAGCTCCAAATCGCGACTAAATATTTAATTACGGAAAATCTAATTAAAAAATCGAAAAAGGGGTTCGAGGTGCAGAATGAGACCTCGGGGGGCATCTTCGTGTCGAATCGCAAGACTGTCCGACCTGCCGTCTTTGTGCCGTGCCGCGAGCAGACAAAAACTCGGTCACACACACACAGACCTTTGCCTTTTATATATAAAGATATATATATATACATGTATATATACATATACATACATATACATATACATATATATACATATATATATATATATACATATATATATATATATATATATATATATATACATATTTATATATATATATATATATATACATATATATACATATACATATATATATATATACATATATATACATATACATATATATACATATACATATACATATACATATATATATACATATACATATATATATATATATATATATATATATATATATACATATATATATATACATATATAGGTATAAACAATACACATAGTCTCTTAGCAGGGAGAAAAAAAGTTCCAGTCGTTCAACATCTGAGAGCTAACTGCTATTTTTCACATAGTAACCAGCTCATACCATGGCAACAACCAATTTGATTGCAGTAATCAAGGAACCATTGAAAAGTACACACTCATTGCATGCGTGTGTCCATTCCTGTGGTACCAAAACCAGAACACAACATCAGATATAATAGATCACAGCTCAAATTTTCATTATATATATATATATATATGTTTTCTCTATCATCTATTTTATATATATATATATATATATATATATATATATATATATATATATATATATATATATATATATATCTGTGGCTTAGTACAAGAAGTGCCTAAGTCAGTTTTTTCCAAGATGACTTTGTTTGCTTGTGTACTTAAAAAAAGTATATTCCCAATGTAAGAAGTACCTAAGTCTAAGTCTGTACAATGGTTTAGAAAAACTTTTAAAGCATTGGACAGATTTGGGTACTTCTTACATTGAAAATAATATTTTCTTAAAGAGAAATAAGCAAACAAATCATCTTGAAGAAAACTGATTCAGGCACTCCTTGTTCCATGCCACCCTCCCCCCCCACATATATATATATATATATATATATACAGTAGAATCTCGATCAATCGTTTTCGGATCCATCGTTTTTCCGTATGTGTCGTTCATTTTATCCAGTCCGAAAGATTATATCGCTTTGTTACGTTTCCGCATCTATCATTTTCCCACATTTATCGTTCATTTCAATCGGTCCCTTGAAAAACGATACATCGATATTCCACTGTATATATATATATATATATATATATATATATATATATATATATACAGGGTGGCTAATAAATACTGTGACAAATATCGAATCATTTAATTACACACAGATGAAATAGAAAATGAAAAATACAACAATATTATGAACATTATACATGAAAGTTTACCATGAAATAATTTTACTCGAATCGACCGCCATCTTTATCGATTACTAAAGATAATCTCTTACGCCACTGTCCTATTGCGGCACGAATCATTTTATGAGGTAATTTGTACCATTCACTCCGTATGGAAGCTTTGAGGGAGTCCAAACTTCTGTGCTGCTTAGCATTTACTTTAGACTCTAAAATCCCCCAAATGCAATAGTCTAAAGGATTTAGATCTGGTGAAGAAAGTGGCCAATCTTCTTGCTTGATAAACTTCGGGCAATTGGCATGGAGCCATTCCTGTGTTGTTTTGGATCGGTGGGACGTTGCAGAATCTTGCTGAAATATCCAATTCTTTTTGGGATACAATCTGTTAGCATGTGATAATAAACGTGTAGCCAATACTTCCTGTTTGTAATATTCAGCATTGATTTTTACCCCTTTATCGATGAATTTCAGAGGCAGTTTTCCATTGTGTGATACTGCAGCCCAAACCATAACAGAATTCTTGTTCTGAAAGCGTTTAACAGTTCAAAGATTTTCAGGTATATCCTCGAAGGTTGCTGAATATACAACATCATTTTTAGCATTATAACTTTGTTCTGTACAAAACAGCTTCTCATCAGAGAAAATTATTTTTTCAACACTTTTGCTACCGTGCCGGTTCAGCAATTTCTTACATCTTTGTAACCTTTTTACTATTTGTGCAGTAGTCAAACCTTGAACTTTTCTTTTGCGATAAGGGCGAAAACCCAGGTCTTCATTTATGATAAGTTGCATAGTTCTGCGACTGATGTTCTCTTCTGCAGCCATTTTATTTGCAGAACGTTGTGGATTTCTTCGTATCTTTTCACGAATTCTTTTGATACGTTCTTTTGTACGAACAGTGCGTGGACGACCTGACCTTGGTCGATCTTTACATCTATTGGTGTCCAATAATCGATTTATAGTCCTATATATAAACGTCCTATTAAAACCAAGGCATTTTAATTGCTTAAATATTTTACCTGCAGAAAATCCGCGATCAAAAAGCTGTTTAACCATTAACCTTTTGGCTTCCATCTTTAAAAATATTCTACATGTATTACTTTAAACAAAAATTGTCTGCGTTTACAAAAAGTTGCCAATCACACAAATAGATAGATAAATTGTTTTTCCAAACGATTAAAATTAACTCTTATTTTTTGGAGTGTTACAGTATTTATTAGCCACCCTGTATATATATATAAATTCATTCGTGTGTGTGTCTTAAAGGAAATATTTATCATTTCGTAAAAGCTAATTGTACATATAACTGAACAGTATCCGTATTACAATAGTATTTCAATTCAGAGTTTCCGAACAAATGATTTATTTATCGATTGCGCAGCATTTTACACAATTAATGAAGTTTTAGTAAACCATAGCAGGCGAACGGTTCGGTGCATAAACATATCATTAAAAGATTTAAGTACTCAATATTGGTTAAATTGACTATTATGATCCGGAGTTCCAAGTGAGGCAAATTATACAGTCTATGGATTAGAAACGTATGACGTCATATTCTAAGATGGTTCGCTTACTTAAATGCATTACTTTGGAAGGAGATATAAGGTAAGTTATATCGGAAGTTATTGGAAATTAGTCTAAATTACCCTCACTTAAATTTAAAGTACATAATAGATGGATTCTTCTGAATTTTGTTTAAGTTATATTTTTAAAATACCATCACAAATCTAGAAAACAAACATGATAATTTGATGGTATATGTGAAGAAATTGTTCCATAAGCATGAAATTGTACAAAAGAACATTATTTTTGATAATTTACGTAAAAAGATATTTTTAAGTACGATGTTGGAGTTGCAAGTCAAAGTAATTGAACTTTTAATACAGCTGTTTTTTCTTTTCTTAGTGACCATTTTAAAAAGGACGTTAAACGGGTGATGATCTTCAGTTTTGGGATGGACTTCAGAAATTATTATAGGTTGCTAGACAAAAAATCCGTTTGATGAGGATTTGGGCTGCATTCGCATTCTCCATGTTTACTAAATTCTCTTTAACACTTTAGAATGCATAAGTATTTTCAAATGACTATAGTGGGGAAGGAAATACTTATGCCATTTCAAAGAAATTGTGTCTTTAGGGAAGCTACTCAATGGGCTGTGGGAATCTACCCCGTTGACATTCTTTACAATATGTATCTTAAAACTTGCAGTCGCAAGTTCCTCATAAAGTGATTATAGTGAGGAACGAAGAGTTTTATGGCTTAAAGGGCTTGGTTTTCATTTGGTTTGGTTTTGGAGCACTACGGTAATTTTTTTCTTTTTTTTTTTGCTACACGAGGGCTAATTAGACCGGGACCTACTGCTTAAAGCTGATTGCGAACGGCTACAAACATCCATGCCAGTAATGTGACTCGAACCCACCATCTCTGGTACCGAATGCCAGGGCCCTAGCCATTTGGCCATCATCCGGCTGGGCTTAAGGTATCCGACCACGTTCAAAATCAAAATCTTTTCATTGGGTATTATATAAAAAAAGTTTGCCAGCAGGTTTAAAACTTAAATAGATAGCAGGTTGTAAGAGTATAGCAGGTTATAAAACTTTAAAAAATATCAAAATTTGGAAGAAAAAAAATTTTTTTTGATGAAATTTTGGAAATTTTTTTAAAAATTAACCTTTTTTTTACCTTTACGATAACGCTCATAATTAAAATGATATGTGAAACATATCATAAATTCTTGTATAAATGTAGAGATACATTGATTACGCATGCAATGAAGGTAAATAATGATGTTTCTCTTAAGTATAACTGAGTATCAGCCAATCGAGCAATTTAATACAAAAAAATAAGAAAAAAGTGAAATTTCTGATAAAATGTGCCAATAATTTATCTGTAGGTAAGATATTGTAAAGATTTCGGTTCGTTGCATCCACAACATCATAAAAAACTTACATATAAAATTTCATTACATTCTGAACATTAGTATAGTAGTTATCATTGTTGTACTATAACAATACACCAAAAAATTCAGTTTTCCAGAAATTCAATTTAAAGTTTTAACTACAAAAAATTACAACCTTAAAAACTCAAAAGTTGCCTAAAATTCACCAGTTTTGTAGCATACACCTTCTTTGAACTCAGTAATAATGTACTTTTCTTTCTAAAATTAAGAGGAATATTAGCTGTCTACTATTTTTTTATTTTTAAAACTACCAACTTCCAGTTATTTAAATACGCACTTCCGGTTTAACAGCTGATAATAAAACAACTGTATCTCAGCTTCTAATGACTCTAGAAACAAACTGTAAACGGTTTTTGAAAGCTAAAAATTCTATCTTTAATATGAGACAATAACAAAATTTGGAATTTTTTGACGAAAATTATGATTTATACATGGTCGGATACCTTAAAGGGAAGTTACACTTTTGGTGCAAGCTATTTTCTGCGAGAACAGTCCAAAATATCTGGGTATATTAATCTATTTATGTTCCATAGTTACTGGGAAACCGATGCTTTAATTTGTGCGTTAATATGAAGTTGTAGTCAATTATCTGTCAGGGTCATGGAGATTGAGATTTTTGCAGCAGAATCAGAATTTTCTTTAGAAGGTCACATGCTGAAATCTTATTAATAAAAGAGAGTGTTTGCGTGTGTGTGTGTGTGTGTGTGTGTGCGACCCCCAGGCGAATCTGTGATACTTACAGACGTCAAATTTGGCACACAGGTAGTGCAGACTATGGGAAGGTGCACCTCGAAGCCCGAATTTTAAATTTTATTCTAGAATTTTTTTTATTTTATGTTTTGTGCGATATTTTATGTTTTTTTAACTTCAGATTACGATATCTCGGCAAAAAAATGATCGTAGAATTTTGATCTTTTTACAATCTAAGACTACAGACATTTCTCCTTCAAACAAGACCACATTTGTTTAAAAATAATTTAAAACAGACTAATATTTTCATCAAAATATTAAAACCACTTTTTTAATTTTTTTTCGCCCTTTTATGCATCTACGGTCGATGCTCTTCGTGTTTTTATCTTACAAAGAAAATATTTACATCATCTAGAAGATGAAAGCTTTCTTATTCATATGAACCTCATTTCAAGTCTCTATCTTAAAATTTCGATTTTTAATTGAATTTTAAAGAACAATACGTCAACGCAAATTCCCGCTTAAATCTTCCAGTGCGGTTTGAAGAACCCTTTTTCCCCCATCGGCGAGGGGGAGGGGGGGAAGGCTCGAAGATTAAAAAATATTTCGCCCATTCGTGGAGGGTTGGACCGAATGAAATTTCTGGCGGGGGGAGGGGAGAATTTTTCTACGGTCGATGCTCTTCGTGTTTTTATCTTACAAAGAAAATATTTACATCATCTGGAAGATGAAAGCTTTCTCATTCATATAAACCTCATTTCAAGTCTCTATCTTAAAATTTCGATTTTTTAATTGAATTTTAAAGAACGATATTTCATTTTTAAATTAAAAAAACACAAATAACAGTTTAGGTTAACAAGAATTATTGTCAAGAATTATATTTCACATGATTGGACAAGCCACAGGTCAAGAAGTGTTGAAATTAATGGAGGTAAGGTTAATCTTTTTTACATGCAGTAATTTTTTCATGTCTTGATTCATAAATTAGAATCGATAGCTGATTTATACCTCATTTATATTTTTAGAATTTAACTTCTTACTTCTGTTTTAACTTTCTTTTCTATTTTACCATCATGTTTTGTTTTGCTATTATTGAAGTGTGTAAAATATTTTTCATTGCTTACTACGATTTAAAAAATTTTTTTGTACTATTGGCCTGTACTTTTTTATTCATACTGTGTTATTCATACTGTTATTTTTTCTACGTTATTTATACTGTATTTAGTTTTTAAATTGATTTGGTATTGTTTACTTTTCAGCTTTTCCCGAATGATTTTCCGAATCTTTACCCCGGAAAGAGAAGCGAGACTGGAAGAAATCAGACAACAACAGCAAAGAATAGTTGGACAAAAACCACAGGATGGCCATGATTTGTTAGCAAGATTGTTTCATTAAAAACAAAAATCACTCATGAGTCTCATCACAAAGGCAAAGATTTTTGGAGAAGTTAGGTGTCATATGTACACCATAATTGCAGTTTTGGCTGATTTAAAATCTGTATTCTCACATTTTGATGCCCCTGTTGCAGTAGTGGATTACATGGTTAACTGGAGTTACTCATTTTGTTCCATTTTAAAGGAATTAGGCTGTGGTTCATATGGGAAGGGCGTTTAGAAACATACGGCATATGAGGCAGATATTACGGATCAAATAATAGCCAAAGATGACACCACTTCAGTCAGTTGTCACAAAATAACTGTCTCTGTCCACATGTTGCAGAAGCCTCCTCTACACGATTTCTTCATTCGGGAATGGCGTTTAGAAACATACGGCATATGAGGCAGATATTACGGATCAAATAATAGCCAAAGAAAGCAAGTGTCTATAGACAATGCGTGGATTGTCCCGTATTGCCCTCTACTAACCACAATTTTCAATGCCCATATAAATGTAGAGTACTGTAATTCAGTTTTATAGTATGGCGTGTGAGTGGAACACTGGTGTCTGGTTTTCAAATGATTTTAGCTTTTACTGGAAATTAGCAGAACATTAGCATCCAAAACAGTAATCGTTTGGAAAGTTTTTATTTATATACACAACTCACTACCATAATACTCTTAAAATTTATATTTTAACGCATTTCGGTTACTGCTGTTGTTTGTAAACACACGATCTTCATTGCCATGCTCATTTTAGAAATTTCTCATTGAGATGATGCTCATTTAATGCGTGTTTTCAAAAGTGAAATATACCATGTTCTGTAAATGCCCCGAAAATATTTCTATACTGGAAATGTAGACAGATTAAAGAATTTAAGTAAACTTTTGTGTAATTTATACATTTGTGTGTGTTTAATTATTTAAATTAATAGATTTATATTTTTTATACGTTTTATTCTTGCATTCTTTTAGAGGTTTATAGTGTTGCGTGTGAGTGGAACACTGGTGTGTGGTTTTCAAATGATTTTAGCTTTTACTGGAAATTAGCAGAACATTAGCTTCCAAAACAGTAATCGTTTGGAAAGTTTTGAATTTAATTTATTAAATGCTGATCACGAGATTTTTCTTTTTGTGATACTTTAAATTAATTTTGCGTCACGTGCATAACAACGAAATTAATTGACAAAGAAAATATTAAAATACAGTAAAAGATAAAATTTAACCACTAGACAAATTGAGATAGAAATTTTTAAAACGTTTGTTCAAATTAGTATGTTTTATGGATATTAAATCAAATCTATATATAAAACTGTAATTTCCTCTCAAAATATGCTTCGCCATGGCGATAAATAAATCCCAGGGCGAAACTTTAAAATATGCTGGCGTACATTTACGAGAAAATTGTTTCTCGCACGGTCAGTTTTACGTAGCTTGCTCACGCGTAAGTTCGCACACGAGCCTGGTAATATTACTTCCGCCCAATGAAGAAACAAAATATATTGTTTATAAGAAAATCCTCTAAAAAGCAGTTTCACAACATTTTCATTGGAATTATCCTAAAATGTACCCCGTAGCGAAGCACGGGTATTCAGCTAGTAATAGATAAAAATAAGTTTAAAACTACCCTATTCTATCTGCCTACGCAACAGAAATGATGTCACGCAGAAGTGCATCGCTATACACATTATGAAACAACTGCTAGCCAGAAATAAGGATCGAACCCAGACTTGTGGACTTCAAATACAGTAGAGTTTTGAATGTTTGGGAAAGATGGGTGAATCTCTTTGTGAATTCCATTCTTTACTCCTTTTTATTCCATTTTCTTTCGTGACCGAGTCTGAAGATACTTGTTTTACATTACAACGAAGCAATTTAGTGGGCACAGTATCATAATTTTCCGACTAGGGTGATTTTTTTTTACTGTGAATAAATACTTTCTCTGGTATTTAACGGTCCACCAAAGTCCTATCCAACGTTCCAGAGCCCCTGTCCCGCTAATAAGTACGGAGTAGGATACGAAGCCAGCATTTTGACCCCAAGAGCATTTCGGTGTTGAAATGGAATCTTAAGCAACAAGTTCCAGACATTGCAAAGGTCTATTAGTATCTAATATTATAAAGTGGTTAGTTGGTTGAGAGCTCTTCGGTTACAAAGATTTATGTCGACTAGGTTTGAGCCCCCAAACATTAGCCGTCGGTCACAATCTCTAAGCTCCTGAGGTCAATTTTTCAACTTAGTAAAAGAATTAATCCTCGCAATTAAAAGTTCTATTGTTTCCAGATAAAGGCTGAAATATAGTGCAGTCAATTTAGAAAATCATGAACAAGTAGTACATATGTATAGACATGTTTCATTAAAACTCGTTTAAGATCTTTGGCCCGCTTTTTTCAAGAACATATGCTTGTTTCTGGAAATTTCTTGTATTCTATAAACTGTTCTATCTTTTATAATGCACCGATAAGTATTCAAATCCTAATGTTTTTTAAAGTAACGTCAAATCTCGAACTGAGAATGAGGGGATTATAAGGTATCAGCGCATCCAGAAACTAAGAACCGATTGGGTGCAAAATAAATTAAGAAGTTTTTGAAATTTTTTATTGTAAAATGTTAAAAAATATATTACAC
Organism: Dolomedes plantarius; assembly: GCA_907164885.2. NCBI lineage: Eukaryota > Metazoa > Arthropoda > Arachnida > Araneae > Dolomedidae > Dolomedes > Dolomedes plantarius. The sequence continues at coordinate 83,796,363 of OU015496.1, read as the reverse complement.
TACTTTTCTATGTAGCTGCCATATTTATTGAGGTATTTTTCGTATCGGGAGGCTAGCTTTTATATACCTTGGTCCAAGAAACTCAACGCCAACCTATTCAGCCTCTTCCTTACAACGTGTATTGTTTCTTGAGGACTCTGTAAAGTCTGACCGTTCAAAAATCTCTTCAGATTAAGAACTAAATGGTAATAGCTAGGGAATAGGTCGGGACTGTACGGTGAATGTACGAAAATGTCATAACCAAACTATTCAAGCAATGCACTTATATGGACCACGGTGTGCAGCCGCGCGTTGTCCTGCAAGAGACAAACTCCAGCAGACAGTAACCGACACCGTCGAATCTGAATTGCTCGGCGCAGCTTCTTAAAGTGATTCACGGTAGGATTCAGCATTTATGATCGTACCTTAATGATCGTACCTAACCATTTATGGTCGTACAGCACGAACATTTTTTTGCGTTCAAAAATGTTATCACGTACCTCACTTCACAGCAGGCGGGATTTTCGATTTTAATGTACAGTTTAAACTACTAACACAGTGAAGCGACACAACTATATAGAACAATATAATTTACACCAAATGAAGCACCAGACGTTCAGGAACAAAATGATGACAATGTCAGTAAAATGGCGTGACCTGCGCAGGATCTGTGAGCAATCGGTTCTTATTTTCTGGATGTGCTAATATTTGGTGTAACAGAATATTAGAGAGGTAATATGATAAATTAACATATGTTTGCAAGCTCGTGATTGAACCAGTATCTTCGAACGTAAATAGCTAATCTACTGAAAAATGATGGGTTTGATAAAATAAACTACAAAAATCTTTTAAATGTTCAGTCAACTAATTTTAAAATTTATGAAACTGTTAAATTACAAACTGATAGTGTTAAATAACAATGTCTTTTTCTAACATTGTTATTTAACACTATCAGTTTGCATAATATCAAACAGATGTATAATTCTTTACTTTATACCTAACTTTAGCGAATAATGTGATTCTACCGCTCGACATACCTGAACATTTTAACGTAGGATTACGTTCCTCCATATCGGTCCTTCGGAAAGGAAAATTTCAGCCACTAAAACCATCCGTCCGTACCTCGCAAATTATAATTTTGGCAGCTTGCCAAAACCCAGTCTGTATCGCTTAGATAAGCAGTAAGCAGTTAAATAGAAAAGTACCAAAGTGCGTCAAAATTTTAACATACACACACACACACACACACACACACACACACATATATATATATATATATATATATATATATATATATATATATAATATAAATATATACATACATATACATATATACATGTACATATATATACATACCACATACATACATATATACATACAAAAGAGGTAAGCAACGATAAATAATCCTAGGTTAATAACCCGCGGTAGTTTCGTTAGAAGAGACAACCTGACATTTTTTTTCTAAATTAAATTTAATTGTAATTCAGGCACATAAATGTTAATAGAGAAACACAAAATTTATAATGTGTTGTCATATTTATCTAACACCTAGTCAGATTTAACCTAAATAAAAGACGTGATAAATTGTCTTAAAAATCAATCTTCATTTATATTTTTCATACTTACATCTCATTTATTCTGTATACTCACAGCGAAAACAAAAAATAACAAAGAATTAAAAAGCCTTAATAAGTGTTTAAGTTTATATTCTTCCGGCAGAATGTCTGCTATCCCCCTTTGAAAGCAACCCGAGTAATAAATTCTTAAAAAAATAACGCAGTAAATTGCAATGTCTCCGAGATTGTTTTTATAGCCTCATATTAACGAAGCTGTGATATTGTAGTGTGATTATAATTGTTCTCATGAATGAAATTTGTGAATTTAAAATCACTTACCTCGCAAAGTGGGAAGCTACGAAAGCCAGAAAATAAATAGCGGGGTGTCACGCAAAAAGGCTTTAGCTGAGAAAATTTAGAGCCACAAACGACTAGGATAAAATTCAGTATTATTATACAATGATCTTCGTGGAATTTTAAGGAAACGTAAAGTAGAATTTTTTTTTTTAATTTGCTGTCATTATTTACTTTGAACGTATTTTCAGGAAATATTTTTACCGGAGAGTATAAATACATTTTTAGTAAAAATATTTCAAGGTGTATTTTTGTTTTTTCTAACAGCATTGTTTAAGGCTAATTTTTCAAATACAGTGGAGTGCCGATAATCTGAACTTCAGTAATCCGAAAGTCCGCTTAATCCGAAACCAAAAGTCAAAAAGAACTAAGGTTACAATAAAACTACAGTGATACTAATGCAAATAATGTAAATAATTCAACACGAAAAAAAAGATATAAAGAGGGTATAGCCATCCGAACAAATTAACAGAAAACCTACTCTAGAGTTGAAAATTTTAACTTTTCAATAAAAGATTGCGCAGTTGCGACAAATCCCCCTTGAGGTAACTTATTTGGTTAGGCATCCTGATGACGAGACCAGTCGGTTACCTCGATATATAGTTTAGTTCCGTTACTGCTACAGAATCTTGCATTATGGTGCGTTGAGTCCTAAGTGCGTGATTTCTATTTACTTTTGTCTACATTCTCCCTGTTAATAATTATCTTGCTTTATTGAATTATTTACATTTAGTTATAAAATGATACTAAGTAACATAAAGTACATTTCTGAAAATTACAAGAAAATCCAAAGTTAGACTACAGTAGTATAAAGTAGGACACAGTAGAATAAACAACACGTGTTTATGCTAATGCTAAACTGACACTGACAGTAACGACACACCTGTCCAACTGTAGTATTGTTAGAACATCTGACACTCTGCTGTTCTGTACTAGACAGCACTCTTATCAGCCATTTCGTCCCGAGATTTGGTTATGTTTAGACATACCTTATAAATTAAATTGTGAAATTACACGTACTATCAAATATTTATGTAATCCCACGTTATTACGTAATGTAAGTTTATTTTAAGAATGATTTCGCTTAATCCGAAAAATTCGTTAATCCGAAAAGGGTCTGGTCCCAATCATTTCGGATTATCGGGATTTACTGCATTTGTTTATCAGCAGTTTTTATCGAGTTCTTCTACACACGGGAGGATATCTGGGTTGAGGTAACTAATTTACAGGTGGGCGCGGTTCGACAGCGATTAGACAGGAGTAATTATTGGTGCAAAGTAATACTAATTTCATAAGTACATACAGTGTGACCACATTGGACATAAGAAAAAGCAACATAAGTACATACTGTACGGGGAATTTAAATTTCCGTCAATGGTAGTAACAAGGATTTATTTCATATTCAGCTTTAGGTATTATCAACGAAGTTCGGAAATTAGGCGCTGAAATTGTGCTGATTTCCGTCAAGATATGCATCTAGGATATTCTGAAATTGGCAGCAGGTGGCTCAATTTCAGAAAGTGCTTGGCTATTCGACCGCAGTGGGGCATAGTAGAGCGTAATGAAGCCATTTTCAGAGCGGCGCTTTTTGGTGCAGCCAATGACTTATTAATAATAGATGTTTCATGAACATTCCGCATGTATAAAGCCGAGTAATGAACCCTAAACTCATCCGATCGCGGTTGTCTGAAGCTAAAATTGTGAAATCTGGAGCCGTGGCTTGGATTTATCACGGCTAAAAACGAACTAACGAAGTATTAAATATTATGTCACAATTAATTATATAGTCTCTATGGTATGTATATAGTCTATGGTATGTATGTATGTATGTATACATGGTATATATATAGTATGTGTATGGCATATTTGTATACATGATAGGCATATAGTCTTTATATGTACTCAGTGGCGTAGCTAGAACTTTTGCCGCCCGGGGCGGTCTCCAATTTGCAGCCCTTTCTAAGTCAATCAATTTGTGGTTTTTATAAATTAATAAACATAAATAAATAATTGTAATTGAGACAAGCTATAGGTGGGGAACTTTTTTACCATTGGAAGCCATATTTAAATTAGGCAGTAATAAAGGAGGCCGCGTCATCTCCATGCTAACGGTGGTACTAAGCATTCAATAAACATCGAGCACGGAGTAGTACATAGAACTTCTACTCGACGTTGGCACCATTGATGTCTATATCCGAGCAAAATTTTTAGAAATAATATTTTCAACCCTACATTGGCTTGACGATGAGGAAAAATATTCGAAATCATATAGTAATTCATAATTCGCAGAAATCGAATAGTAAACTTATGAATTGAACAAGTGGTTTTTTACAACTAATCTATACTTATATATAAAGAGAGAGAGCGGATTTTTTATGTGGAGGGTGATCTCCAGAACCACTGCACCTATTTGAAAAATTCTTTCACTGTTTGAAAGGTACATTATTCCAGATGGACATAGGCTATATATTATGTATATCTGATCAGTAGAAATAAAGTTAGGGGCTTAATTCTAACAATCTCCATTGTTACCGTTACTGTCCTCTACCACTTTTTGTGCCAAAGACTCCAACGATCCTTAGCATGGTGCTATGGCGGTGGGCTTCTGTTCTGACGTTAGCAGATCGAACCTAGCAGTTCTCCGGCACGCCTTTTTCTTTTAAAAAATTAACTTTAATTATTAACTAACGTAATATTAATTTGAATATTATTTTAGGAATATTATTTAAAAAAAATTTAAATATTATTTTTTTTAAGAATTCTTTACTTAAAATCCTTTTATTATTTTTTTTATTTTTGTCTCTTAACCTCTTTTTAAAAAAAAATTAACTTTAACTAATAACTAACGTAATATTAATTTGAATACTATTTTAGGTGCTTAAAATAATTAAAAAAACATTCTTTACTTAAAATCCTTTTTATATTTTTGCATTTTTATTTCATATCTTATTCTAATTTTGGGATACGAATGTGTATCTATACTTCTATAATAATATACACTAATGGACAAAAAAGTTAGCGCACCAAGAAATAATTGCGGGATCGTAACGAAACTTGCAATGAAGGTACATGTCGGGGAGATATGCAAATGATTAGAAATGCAGCGTGATTGCGCATTACGTATAGCCGGTAGAGGGCGTTGAACATCGTACTCTGTGGAGTATAAAACAGGTAACCAAAGCTTGTTTGAGTGTGCTGAATCATTTACAAAGGAAGAGCTGAGATAGACATGCCATTAAGCCGTGTTCGAAGACAATATAAGCAGTTGTCGCAGTTTGAGAGGGGGAGAATTGTCGGGATGATGGAATCTGGGTGGTCAGCTAGGCGAGTAGCTCGTCAATTAGGCCGCTCTGATTGTGTTGTGAGGAGGTGTACGGGGCCGAACTACGGGGCCGAATGGTACCAAAATCGGCACGCCTATCACTGATCGGTGTCAGTCACTGAACGGTGGCCCCGGACACGATTCAGTGACTGACTGACTAACAGATAACGCACAGACCAAACCGCTGGACCTAAAGGGCTGAAATTTTGCATGGCTATTCTTCTTATAGAGTAGGGGTGCACTAAGAAAGTTTTTTGAAAAATTCTTCTTAGATTTTTTTTAAATTAAATTTTTAAGCTGTTTTAGTAACTTTTTTAAAGTTTGTATTTAAAGCAATAATTTCAGGGTTATAAAATTTATATCAAGAGAAAGATCATTAAAATTCCTTTAAAATAAAATCTCTTTCGAATCTTTACCTCTATTTTCTGATTTTTGGTGAATTTTTCAAGATTAATTTTTAGAATTTAATTTATTAAATGTTGATCACTTAGTTTCTTTTCTTTTTATGGTACTTTAAATTAATTTTACGTCACGTACATAACAACGAAATAAATTGATACAATTTTTTTTTCTTTCTAATGCGGCAGACTATTGGACATTATCCAAAAAAATATTAAAATACAGTAAAAGAAATGTTCCGCAAACTGTACTATGTTATCTGTGCTATATTCTTTAGTATGGTCTATTAGATTTAATTTGAATATTATCTTTTACATTATTTTGTCTATACGAATTTTTATAAATATATTTTTGTTTTGTTTTTTGGCATTAATTGCATACTTTGACCGTTGTGTTTAATTTGAATGTACTCCGTAGCGAAGCACGGGTATTCAGCTAGTACTAAATAAAAATATGCCACCCCAAAATATGTGCCGCCCGGTGCGGACCGCACCCACCGCACCCCCCTAGCTACGCCACTGTATGTACTATTGTTTTCTTAAGTACTTATCACAGGAAATGTATACCTTAAAAAGATAACTCACACACACACACACGCATATATATATATATATATATATATATATATATATATATATATATATATATATATATGTGTGTGTGTGTGTGTGTGTGTGTGTGTGTGTTTGTGCATGCATGCATGCATCAAGGATTTAAATCCATACATTATTATTTTGGAAAATATATATGGTATGCCCATGATATACATTAATGCGTTTCAAAAATATGTTACTAAACTTTAAAAAAAATTAAATAATCAATAGAAAATGATTTTTTTGCATGGTTACGTTTGATGAAATGCCATTTCAAATGATTCTATTCTGAAATTTACCATAGGGCAGGCCTTAAATTGAAATTTTTCTGAAATATACAGACACAATTAACTAAACTCAAATTTATATGCTTTACATGCTCGCGAAAAACTTCATGCTGTTAGGTGCGTTTTAGATAAGTAGTGGTCAGAAAACAATAACACCTCACTGCACAATCTAAAAGTTCTAGCCGCCTAATATCGCAGTTATTTGAATAAATAATCTAAAAGTTGCCATACGTTTTAAGATAACAGAAAAAGTTTTAATCACCATAATGGAAAATGCCTGTGATCATTGTGACAGCGGAATACATTTTCCAGAGCGAAAACACACACAAGCAAAATCCAATCTTGAGATTCAATTATTAAGCAACAAAGTAAAAGAATGATTCAGATAAATGCGAAAAATAGCAAAACCGGGACATGAAATTCATTACAATTTATCTACAAAGTAATTAGAATCCCGCTGCACGAGTTTCCACAAATCAGATAAAACACCTGATAAAGATTTTAAAAGCGCGCAACAAAAGACTGCAGACAGTGGAGCTTTTAGAAATTCTGCCTAAAACCCCGAGTATAAAAGTTCCACTGTCACGAGAGAAGAAAAATTCTAAGAAATAGCCCTCGATTAAGGTTTCTAGAACTTAATTTGTCACCCCTAAACACGCAGGTAATGCTGATTACGCTATGATAAGAAGGAAACTGGAGTTCCTAACAACTGATACAAAGTTTAGAACAACATAGCTATTCCATTATGCTCCAGTGGAAAGGGAACGAAAAAAGAAAAAAAACAAGGCGCAGAAGTAATCGTAGCGATAAGCCACGGCGTTTTCAGGTCATCTCACCCCTAAGTACGTGATAACTTTGATACACGGTCATTAAAATGCACTATGAGAGTTTAGTATTTAAATGAAAGGGCAGAATTTTAAAAGATAATACTTGCATCAAGGGAGAAAGCTGCCAGATCCGTTCGCTGGTTGTTGTTCGGAAAAGGGTAATGGTTAAAAGTTAAGGGCACTAACTAGGTTCCGAAAGAGAATAGGATATGAGCGAATCAATTTGCATTAATTCCTTTCAATAAATGAAGGGGAAATTTACGCACGAGGGCGAAGAGAGATTAATATTTTGAGTACTAGGGGTTTCATTATAATATATTTTTTTTTACTGATTATTTAGGCTCTATTTTCTTTTGTGAGGGAAATGATACAATACCTAGATTTGGAAATTTCACAGTTTAATTTTAATCGACATCGAGATAGAAAAATTATACCTTTTAATATTTTTGTATCCAGTTTTTCAAATACACTAGATATTGAATCCATTATAATATATTATTTTACTGATTATTTAGGTTCCATTTTCTTTTGTGAGGGAAATGATACAATAGCTAGATTTGGAAATTTCACAGTTTAATTTTAATCGATATCGAGATAGAAAAATTATACCTTTTAATATTTTTGTATCCAGTTTTTCAAATACACTAGATATTGAATCCATTATAATATATTTTTTTACGGATTATTTAAGTTATATTTTCTATTCTGAGGGAAATGATACAATAGCTAGATTTGGAAATTTCACAGTTTCATTTTAATCGATAACGAGATAAAATTATACATTTTAATATTTTTGTATCCAGTTTTTCAAATACACTAGATATTGAATACCAGGGGTTTCATTTTTATATTTTTTCCGCTAATTATTTAGGTTATATTTTTATTAATTTTATTTATTTTGGGGGGTGGGCGGGTGGGGGGCTAGAGAATGATATAATAGTTAGATATGAAAATTTGAAAATTTTGTTTTAACCGATATCAATGTAGAAAAATTATACAATAGTTTGATATTTTTTATAAAGATTTCCAGATATACGAGATATTGCATATCACGGGTTCCATCGTAATTAAACTTTTCTCCAAATTATTGACTTTTTATTTCTTTTTATGCATTGATACAATAGTTAAATCTGGAAATCTCAAAATTTTATTTTAATAGAAATCAACGTAGAAGAATTATACAATATTTAAATATTTCTGTTTCCAGTTACCCAAATACGTTAGATATTATAATAACGGCACTTAACGCTTATATATTTTTTAATACGGTTGCAATAATTTTTCCGTGAGGCTGGAATTAAAATGTTTCAATTGAAAGTTTTTATTATGTTTAATTATTTCCTGGCATGTTAAGAATTTCCATCTTTTTTTTTCGTTTTTAAATAACTGTGATTTAATATCGACATTGTTTAAAAAGAATTCAAAATTATTTTACTGACATCTAAAAACCATTTATTACCACAATAAAATATCTTACCAGCGTATGCAATGCAATTCGTTTTATATTTTTGTTCTCATTGAAAAAGAATCAGTAAAAATTTGTATTTCTGCTGTAAGAAAAGTAACAATTTGGGAAATATATGGTTGAACGATGTTTCTAACAAATCAAACAGAATTTTTTTTTTGTTTATTTCATACAACTGATGTTAGGAGAATTAAATTTACTTTGAAACAACTATGTTTCTCATCACAAAACTCAATTTTAATCACGGAGTAAAAATCCAATAACATTGAACCTAACCACTTAGGAAAATCCTTATGTGGTTATCCTATTGCATTGGGAAAAATGAAGCCAAGATATCGTTATATTGGCGATCAAAACACATAATTTCTCAAGAGCTATTTGAAAACAACAAAACACTCTTTTAACCTTTATTCAAAAATAAATTTTATTTCCTTAAAAATATTAAAACCTTCGTGAATAACAATGACTTGAAGTTTGGAAGATAAGGTATGGCTGCCATTGGCTTTAATTTTCTAGTGTTTAGAGCAGGGGGTGGCCAAAATAAACAGTGATTAGAGACATTTTGGAAAGTATACATACTTAGAACAGCTAAAACCCCTCAAACAATGGTTACATTGGATATGAAAGAAATGCTAAGCATTGTTATATCTACTGTTTTGGTTAGATGCATTACTCTCCATTTGTTAGAATAATTAATATTTCTAAATTCTTAAATAGTTTTAATAGCATAAATAATAGCTTTTCTTTTAGTTGTTTTGCCAGATTATTCAGATCTCTCATATATTGAACTGTTTCAGTTCGCGGCAATTTAAATGTTGATTATAACTAGAGGAAAAAAAAGGTGTGAAGAAAGAAAAATTTATTTAAAAAAAATAATATAACAATTTATAAGACTTGCTGCATAAATTATTTGAAAAATTGATCTTTTAAACATGAGCCACAAACAAAAAAGTGAAAAGCGAGACATAGTTTGGTCATCTCTGATTTAGAGTCTCTTGCATTTATACTCAAATAAATATGTGTTTTATCAAATGATCTACTGCAATAGCAGGAGAAAGTGTTTTCAGAAAATAGCGGTATAATTCTAAGACGCGAGACAGTTAATGTTAAAAATTTCCCGCTAGCAAGAAAACTAAGCAGTCAGTGACGGTAATCTTGAAAAATAAAAAAATGCGATGGGTCCATTTAAAAATTTTGAGCGAAATCACTCAAAAAATATTCAAAGTATTAGCTTCAAAAGACGTTTTATGAGAACAGAATAACTTTTAACTTCAGCTGTTTTAAAAATTATTTAGATTACGACTTTTATTATTTACATACGCAGTAGAACGTGTAGAATTTCAAGAATGAATATTTTGATAAGAAATCATTTCCATATCATAATGGTAATAATAAAAGATTTAAACGGAAAATATAAAGAATATATTGACCATTAACCAATCAAATTGATATTTCTTATCATTCACATAAAACTTTTGTGGTTAAATTTTAAGGTTTCAAGATTTTAACCCTTCAGCGAGCGCCAATTTTTGGAACACCAGCAGGCGCGCGTGGCACAAAGGGCAACGTCTCTTTTGACCTTGATTATTTCTTTTGTAATAAATTTTTTTTTCAAATTGAAAATAATAGTTCTGCGTTTTACGACAAGATATAAAATGTTGATAATATATATATATATATATATATATATATATATGTGAGAATGAGTATGGCAACACAACTGAACTATTACTACAACTTCCACTCCTACTACTGCGGCACGAAGGACTTTAAGCGGATGTGTTGTTCTGCAAGCTCCCGATGTTTAGCTCTTTTGATGCTTCTGTGTTTCACGTTCTGTGTTTCAAGTCTAATGATTCACTTCTAAAGGAAGGAGTACTAACTCCTTCCTACATGGGTGCTCGGCCCTCGGACTCGAAAAATACCCCTAGCATGCTGAACTTAAAAAAAAACAACTTTATTTTCTTTCGATGATACGACTTGATTTCGACTTGATTTCGACTTGATTTCGACTGGATTACTGTTGTCTGTCATTTTGGATTTGGATATCGAAAGCGAAAGCCAAAGTGATGTGCCACGGACTCTGATGATACTCTGATGGGATGATGAGAACCAAAACCAGAATTGTAAGTAACTTGGATCATATTAAAATTATTTGATGCATACGTTGACGCTTGTTCAAGAAAATTTTGATGATTAAGGGAATTCTCAACTTATTGATGATTTAAGAAAACTGAAAGATATTTCAACGTTCTTTTGATGCAGGAATTTAATTGATGCTAAATTCACTTTTGATGGTCTTTGACGTTGAATTTATCACTTCTGTTTTCTTGAAGAGAATTCTATTTCGATGAAATTATTTGATGATTTGATGAAAATTTCGACATTTAACTTGAAGAATCTTGTTTCCTTGAACAAACCACAACATAACATATATTTTGAAAGATCGCGAATTGAATACTTTTGAAGATTATTATATTATTATTTTGATGCATAATTTTGACGAAGCGAATGTTTATTTGATGACAACTTTGCTTATTTGATGCGCTTTGATGTTGAACTTAATTCTGCTGTTTTCTTGCGAGAATATTTTTTATTTTGCAGAATGCTTTGATGCTTTCGATTTCACAATTTTGATACTTTCGATTTCCCAATTTTGATGCTTTTAACATTAGAACTTTAACTAATATTTTGATGCTGCATTTACATCCTCTATTTTCTTCAACAGTGATTTATTTTGAAGATTAATTTGATGAATATTTTGCTGAAGTAATATCTAACTTGATACATATCTAAATTTACGTCATCTGTTTTCTTCAACCAGAGAAATTATTTTGAAGAACTTATTATTTGATATTTGATGCTTATTTTAGCTCATAATTTTGTTTTCTTGAACAAAACCTGTTTTAAAGATTACTTATTTTGATGCATATTTTGAGAATCAATATTTTATTATTGAATTGGTATTTGAAAAAATTTCGATTTGAAATATTATTTTCTACTTTTGAATTTGAGTAACTACGTATTATAATTATTGATTTTGGTTTTGAATATTTGTATATTTGTGTACTATAATTGTTTGAACCTAGTATATAGTTATGGCTACTCTCAACGATTACCCCAATATTGCAAAATCATTAAAAATTGGTAGTACGAATCAAATAAAGGTTCTACATCGTTTAATTTTTGGTACAGACGGCGACAGACAAAATCGTACCAGATTACGTAAATTTACAGGTTTTAAACAGCCATTCGTGTTGGAAGCAACGAAACAGAAAGTACTTAAAGAGTTTTCACTTAAAGACTTGATTTCTATTTGTAATCTACTTCATTTAGAATTTTCAACTGACCCAGACAAATGTGCCAATACCATTCTTATGAGTCTTAGTGATTTATCGTTATTAAAAGCAGAATTTTCTGATCTTTCGGAATGCGAAGTGAATGATGACTCACTTCCGGGTGCACGTTCATCCCAAACTAACAGCGTTATAGAGGAAAATAGATCTCCCTTTTTCCCCACCATTGACGCAAAAGAATCTTCGAATAAGCAAAATACACACATTTCCGTTGGTGAATCAGATCAGAATTCATTGCCTTCAGTTGAAACTGCGAATCTCTCCTTCCAGTTGTTTAGTCTGAAAGACGTTGTTGATTTAATAAAACCTTTCTCGTCTCGTGATAATTACAGTGTTGAGAATTTTATATCTGACGTTGAAGAACTTTTTTGTTTATATCAGATAAACAATCCAATTCACCAAATTACTTTTGTTAGAAAATGTTTAACTGGTCCCGCTCAAACTTTAATTAGGTCTATTCGTGGAATTACAAATTGGGAACAATTGAAGCACCATTTATTAGACGAATTTTCGGACAAAATTAACGGTATTCAGTTACATAAATTAATGGAATCTCGACGTATGAAACCGTTTGAAACCCTACAAGAATATTTCTTAGCTATGAGAGATTTGGCACACAAAGGTTCTCTCGATGACTCCTCTCTGTTTGAGTATGTCATAAACGGAATTCCTGATTCAACAAACAATAAAGTTATTCTTTACGGTTGTAAATCCGTCCCTGAATTTAAGGAAAAGTTGAAAATTTATGAACAAATCTTTAACAGATCACAAAATTTCAGACAAAATAATCAGAAAAAAATTGATGCTTCCTACCTCAATGTGAAAGTCGATAATACACGTAGCCCAAATACACAGCCAGTATGTTTTTCCTGTGGCTTGAGAGGTCACAAAAGCAACCAATGTTTGAATAAGTCACATGGTAAACAATGCTACGGATGTAAAAGTTTTGGTCATGTTCATGCTAATTGCCCTAAAAGTTATCGAAATTCTAAACCAAAACCTGATTCTCAAAAACCTATTTCTGATAAAACTGTAAATGCACTTTCTCCTGAAACTTCATCGAAAAATCCCATGCATGTTGACATTCAACTTGCAGGAATTCAATTGACAGCACTCTGTGACACTGGGTCACAGGAAACCCTCATCAATGAGAAAACCTATCGAAGAATTGGTTCGCCACCATTGCAGCCCACCAGCATTCCCTTTTCAGGAATTGGCAAAAACCAAGTTCACAGCATCGGATTCTTTCAGGATTCCATCGAAATTCAAACCATTACTTTACCTGCTAAAATACATGTTCTAGAGGATGACTTGATTCCTTTTGATGTGATTATCGGAATCGACTTTTTACAGCAAACCCAATTTACATTTGATAAAGACGGTATTCGTTTATGCAAAACTCCTGAAAATAACACCTTCGTTAATATTGCTAATGTTTCTGATGATCAAGCTTTCCCATTTGATCTTTCACACATTTTGAATTCTGAAATTCGTGAGGAAGTTCAAAATATCGTTACTTCCTACAAACCCCATAAAGTTCAAGACACTGAAATTAAAAGGACTATTTTATTACAAGATGAAATCCCCGTAAATCAACGTTCTCGACGACTCCCTTTTGCGGAACAGAAAATTGTAGAAAGCCAAATTCAAGATTGGTTAAATGATGGAATTATTAAAGAAAGTTGCTCCGATTATGCCGCACCGATTGTTCTATGTAAGAAAAAAAGTGGAGATTATAGACTTTGTGTTGATTACCGCAAATTGAATAGAAAAATGATAAAAGATAAATTTCCCTTACCGCTCATCGAAGAAGCTTTAGACAAACTTGGAAAATCTCGGGTGTTCACTTCACTTGATCTCAAAAATGGTTTCTTTCATGTACCTATGGAACCTAACAGCACTAAATATACTTCTTTTGTGACTCATGAAGGACAATACGAATTTTTACGTGTCCCATTTGGCTTATGTAACAGTCCCAGTGTTTTCCAACGATATGTTTACACAGTTTTTAGAAATCTCATTCGCGACAATGTTCTTATTGTTTACATGGACGATCTTCTCATACCATCTAATGATGAAGTTGAAGGTCTACAAAAATTACGCCTAGTTCTCCAAACAGCTGCAGACTATGGCCTTGAATTGAACTTTAAAAAGTGTCAATTTTTACAGCGAAAGATAGAATTTCTTGGTTACATTATCGAAAATGGAGTAGTTAAACCCTCACCTACCAAGACACAAGCTGTTCAAAATTTCCCACAACCTCAAACCCCTAAACAAGTTCAAAGTTTTCTTGGATTAACAAGTTATTTCAGAAAGTTCATTCCAAATTATGCGCTGATTGCTAGACCATTAAGTGACCTCCTTCGGGATAATGTAGAATTTAATTTTGACTCTGAACAAATAGCAGCTTTTCAACAACTTAAAAACATTCTTTCACAAAACCCAGTTCTTCATGTTTTTCAACAGGGATGCCCATTAGAACTCCACACTGATGCCAGCTCCTTAGGTTTTGGCGCTGTGCTCTTGCAACAATCCGATGATGGACAGTTTCATCCTATTCATTATTTTAGCCGTAAAACTACAGTTCAACAAGAAAAATATCATAGTTATGAACTGGAAGTTCTTGCCGTTATTGAAGCGCTAAAAAAATTTCGAAACTACTTGTTGGGAACAAAATTTAAAATTATCACCGATTGTGATGCTTTCCAAAAAACGATGCACAAAAAAGACCTACCAGCTAAAATTGCTCGATGGGCATTGATGTTAGAAGACTTTGATTATGAAGTTTGTCATCGACCCGGTAGACAGATGAAACATGTTGATGCTTTAAGTCGTAACCCCATTCTTGTAATTACCTCAAATGATATCACTCAAAAGGTGAAAAATGCCCAAGACCAGGATGAATTTATATCTCAAATTAAATCTATGCTTGAATCTACACCTTCTGATGAATTTTTTGTTAAAAACGGAATTCTTTATAAACTTCATCAGGATGCCGAACTTTTAGTAGTACCACAAATGATGCAGAAAGAAATAGTGCTAAACGCCCATTCACAAGGTCATTTTGCTTCACAAAAAACCGAATTAATTGTTTCTCGTGAATTTTTCATTCCTCAACTTAAGAAATTAGTTCAAGAAATTATTTCGAACTGTATTCCTTGCATTTTGTCCTCGCGAAAATCTGGAAAACAAGAAGGATACCTTCACCCCATTCCAAAAGGTGATGCACCCCTTGAATGTTACCATTGCGACTTTTTAGGACCTTTACCATCGACAAAAAAATGTTATAAGTATCTTTTTACAGTAGTTGATGCCTTTTCCAAATTTGTATGGATCTATCCCGTGAAGTCCACCTCTACGAAAGATGCCTTAGACAAATTATCCTTGCAACAAACTACATTTGGCAACCCTTCAAAAATCATTACTGACAAAGGTAGCGCATTCACATCTTCAGAATTTCAAAGTTACTGCCAGGAACAGTCAATTGAACACATTTCAATAGCAACAGGTGTGCCACGTGGCAACGGTCAGGTTGAGCGTGTTCATGGCACAATTATTCCCGTTTTAACTAAGTTAGCTCTAGATGAACCTGACAAATGGTTTAAATATGTCCCAAGATTGCAACGTATCTTAAATAGTACCACCACACGCAGTACAAAATTCACACCCTTTCAACTTTTAATTGGTGTTAAAATGAAACAACAAGAGGATCTACAGATTAACAATCTTCTTGACGAGGAACACCACCAAAGAATTCTTGATGACAAAGAAGCGTTACGTATCGAAGCTAAACGAAATATCCTCCGTTTACAGGAAGAAAACATACGACAATATAACAAACGGCGTAAACCGGCTTGTAAATACAAGATCGGTGACAAAGTGGCAATACAACGAACTCAATTTGGAACCGGATTAAAGCTCCGACCAAAGTTCTTCGGACCATATGAGATCACGAACATCAACCCCAACGATCGTTACGAAGTTCGAAAGTTAGGACATCACGATGGTCCAACCATAACATCAACTGCAGCGGACAAAATGAAACAGTGGTGCAGAAACTGAACACCAATACCACTGTGTTGAACACTGCTTGATTTTCTGAAATATTTTCCCTTTTTCTGCTCTTTTTTTTTTATCTTTTCAGAATTATTGTTTACAACCCAGCCGCGGACGTCTGGAAAGTCAGAACGGCCGTGTGAGAATGAGTATGGCAACACAACTGAACTATTACTACAACTTCCACTCCTACTACTGCGGCACGAAGGACTTTAAGCGGATGTGTTGTTCTGCAAGCTCCCGATGTTTAGCTCTTTTGATGCTTCTGTGTTTATTTTTTAATTTCATACTAAGTGTTAGTCCTGTCTTGTAAACATCGTCTAGTTTAATTAAATGTTCAAAATAATTAAGTCTAATGATTCACTTCTAAAGGAAGGAGTACTAACTCCTTCCTACATATATATATATATATAATTAAAGGCCAAAGAATGCAGATGCAACAGCCTTATTTCAAAACTGTCTTATTGGATATAAGGGAAACTTGCGAATGGATTTCTATTATGTCAAAAAACCTAAAAAACAATGATAAAGTCCATCTTCGTAATATGCGGGATACCGTGTAATAACTGAACATTTGATCGACTACATCAACTCCTACTTTTGTCGTATTGTAATCTAGTATAATCGCTAGTTTACCACGTTTAAATCGCGACTAACAATGAATGGATAGGAATACAAGGGTTAGAAAATCAGACCTGCATTAGAAAGGGTGTAGCTATAAATAGAAATTGGTTAGAACATTCAAAACTTACATATAAAAAAGAACCATTCAAAATTTCGAAAATGTTGCACTTTGTACGCGCCCGATTGAATGGTTAGAAGAGATTTAGTAAAAATATACTTTAAATCTATTCTCTGTTCTTACATTATATTTTCTAAAACTTAAACAGATTTTGCTACAATTGCAGTAAAAGTAAACATTAATCCATCATGTATATAAAAATATTCATAATACACATAATATCTCTTGACCTATTCATCCGAAAATCCAGTAATGGCTATAAAGTCAAACACTAATAGAGGCACAAATTAAGGTTGATTCACGCATAATTTACAATTATATTTATATAAATAAAGCATAACGAAGAGTTTCACTTCAACGGTTCTCAACCAAAAGGAAATGATGATAAATTTTTCAGCATAAAACGCAGTCGTGTGGGTAACGCCTATCAAGGCATGTCCATAATTTATCTTTAAAACGTCAAAAACCGCAAATTCAGAGAATGCTACGATGCTATAAAAGGCACTATAAATGCACCCAGTCAAATTAATAGGTTTACAAACTTCTTTGGATGATTAAAGTAATACTATAGAAGACAATGCTATGCTATTCCATATTGGGATAGTGGATTTTAAGCGGGAATAATAGGTTCTTTATTCTTTTGAAGATTCAGTTTTTTAATGAAAATACACAAAGAACATAGTTTTAAAAATGTTTAAGCAAAATAAATATAAATATTCAAAACTAATATTTCAATCTATATATAAATAAATGATTATATATATATCTATATATATATATATATATATATATAGCGTGGTTATAAAAATTTTGCCGATATATGGACCTCTAGCAGCTGTTCCGTTCAACCGTTCGAGATGAGATTTCAGATATAGTTATTCAGATGTATGAGCTCGGGGTTATATGAACGACAACAATGTGGCGCTCACGGTTACAGTTATAGGTATAGAAACTCGAAATTTTCGAATGACAACACCCACTTTTTTCCGTCGCAAAATGCACAGCACATGCGAAAACCCTAAATAGCGTTGGAACGGTATGTGCATCACAAAAAACGGACGCGTTATGCAAGCACAAAAAACAGCTCTGCGAACGGCCAACAAAGACACGATGATGGCACCAATGTGGAGAATGTGTAATCCAAATAAAAGATTTCTTTTGTCCGATCAGTGTTGTCGTCAGTGATTGGTGTCTTGCCTCTGTCATATGCAAATTTCCTCCGTGCTCCCCGATCGTGTTTTTGTGGGCAGATCGCAGAGCTGTTTTTTGCGCGTGCATAACGCGTTTTTTTGTGATACACATACCATTCCAACGCTATTTAGGGTTTTCGCATGAGCTGAGCATTTTGCGACGAGAAAATGTTGGCGTTGCTATTCGAAAATTTCGAGTTTCTGTACCTATAACCGTAACTGTGAGCGCCACTTTGCTGCCGTTCACAAAATTCCCAGCTCATACCTCTGAATAACTATATCTGAAATCTCATCTCGATCGCTTGATCGGAACGGCCACTAGAGGTCCATATATCAGCAAAGTTTTTTATGACCATCCTCTGTATATATATATATATCGTCGGTGTTCTGTAAAATAAGTGAATAGCTATGTAAATATATATACATATTCACCCTTTTTACAGAGCACCGACGATGTATATATATATATATATAGTGAAACCTCTCTATAGCGACCAGTAAGTTTTCCGAAAATGGCCATTTGAAGGATGGTCGTGGAAAATATTGGCTCTATAGAATTTTTAACCGATTCTGAAAAAAGTATGGCCGGCTACAGTAGTTTCACTACACACACACACACACACACACACACATATATATATAAATATATATATATATATATATATATATATGTCGAGCGTAAGGCTACGCCCGTCATCTTACAAATTATGGCAGTCATGGTATATCCGGTGGTGCAGCAAGAAGTAATCCAATCAATAATTGAGCAGGCCTCAGTTCAATTTAATCAAATTTATTTCTTTTCAGATAAACCACAGCCCCAACTCAGTGCGTTCATTTTGTGCCATTTCGCTTTTAGAGACGCGGCGAAACACACGTCCGGCAGCATTGACTTTTATCCCGCACTCTCCAAAATTCGGCTCCGCGTGCCAACTCTCCCTGCACATGCGCAGAGCAGAAACTAGACATCTTTCAAGGAGAATTATATAAGATTTCCTCTTCGAACGCTCAAAACACAGACGCACCAAGATTATATAATGAAAAAGGGAATTTCCCTTTCCCAATTCGCGTCTTGAAATACGAACAATTAGAGGTGAATTACGCCACGAATTAATTCCCAAGCCCCCTTTAAATTTAAGTAATCATTATTTTCCCACTTAAGTTCTCACACACACACACACACACACAGATATATATATATATATATATATATATATATATATATATATATATATATATATATATATATATATATATATATATTAATATATATATATATATATATATATATATATATATATATATATATATATATATATATATATTTACGTGACCAGATATTATGATTCTTTTACCACTGGCTACTGCCTTTACTTTCACTGTTAAATTATACCTACTGCTTTTTATTGCACCATTTTAATTATTTTGATGCGAATTAACAAAAGAAAATAGTCTGTCTTAGCTAGACGCGTCACTATAGGAGCTGATCAAAAACTGTTTTGACTGCCAGATAATGAAATAACCTTCATGAAGAGGACATCATTTCCAGTTCCCTCCACGTTTAATACTCCACGAACATTACGAAAAATCAATTAACGGCCGCTCACGTCACTAGTAGAAGCGATCAAATTTAGCCGCCATAACATCCATCTCAATAATTTTTCGCACCCTCTCATTTATTTAAAAACCCTCACAGCCGGACGGGGACCTCTCGCATGCAATCGGCGATTTCAATTTCGGAACCACTGATAAGACCTTGGGCGTTCCTCGGGAAAAACTCTATCACTAGAATTTTTCCCCGGATTGCCGCATGCAATTCCTTATCTCTTAATTATTTTCCTTGTTCGGGAGATTTTTCCAGGGTAACGAATGAATAAAAAGGGCTAGAAATGAATAATAAAAAATAAAAAAATAAAAAAATAACAGAACTTGAAGTGAAGTGAGAGAAAAAAAAATTTAAAAACAAAAAAATGCAAGAATCTCTCTGGGCCACAACAATATGTGGTCTCCATGGTGATACGGTCGGGGCAGAAAAAAAAAATATAATAAGATGTAAATTGAGAACTTGTTTTCAAACTCCTGTTATTCTTTAAATTATGTTTCGTTTTCGCATCTAGATTCATATTTTGAATCTTCTTTTCCTCTTTTCTCTCCTTTTTTGAGTGTTTTCTTTTTTCTCTTTTTTAATAGCTCGAGACTCAAAAGGGTAAGTTGTTACACAGTCTAAAATGCGAAGGAATTGAGGAAGAATAAAACTTCAAACAGCAGACGCGATAATACGGTGGAATTTCTTTTTTACATGTTTTTTTTTTATTTTATTTTAAGAATAGGTCATATAAACATCGGGAAAAATATTACTTCGGTAAGTGCGTCTGAATGAAAAAGAAGCGACTTTTTTTTTAAAACTTTTTTACATATTGAGGGAAAATTAAAGCTGAATTACCGACAAAAAATATGTTTCAGATGTAAATTGTAAATTTTCAAGATATGGGACACATAACGCGTTTATATCTTTCATGGGACGTAATATTTTATAAATGACATTGATTGCGCCATGTCAGATATTGCTTGCTTCCATATAATTTAGTTTCTTCAATTCCAATTTATTGAAATAATAAAATATAAACCTCTGGTTTGAAGAAATGATCTTGTATTTGTAGCAAAAATTTCAGACCTCTAATTATATATATATATATATATGGATATAAATATAAACCTCTGGTTTGAAGAAAGGGTCTTGTATTTATAGCAAAAATTTTAGACGTCTGATTATATATATATATATATATATATATAAATGAACATGATAAATCTGTAGATTGGAAAGTCCATCTATGAGGTCAGAGAGGGTGAGGGAAGGTATGAACCCACCAGATGTCATCCCTGGTGCTCGGTCTAAAGTTTTGGTGGCAGCCTATACGTCGGCAGGGATTCAATCTCGAAAGGAGTTAGTTGCTATGTCGGGCCCTTTCTGGTGCATTGGATATTTGATACATATATACTGAGAATTTTTTTATGCATGGGACTCGAAAGGATATTTAAAAATATTTTACGTTACAAAGTCTCTATAAATTTTTCTCCCATCTTTGCCTATTTTGCGACTGAAGTACATTTTTCTAAGAAAAAATAGAGTTTTCGTAATTGTTATCGATATTTCTACACATAACATACAGTTTAATTTCATTACAGCATTTACAGTATTTTATTCTTTTTTAAAGGCCAATATTCATGCTTTTTTGTTAAAAGTTTTTTTTTATTTCATAGCATCGCTTAGTTTTGGAGGCATGAAACCATGAAATGTTAGATAGTTTGAAATGTTAGTCGATTAAAAAGCAGAGTTGGTGTTTCTTTACCAACAATGTTTTAAAATATCTTTCCTTCGAAACACTAATAACTTATTTTGAACGATTTTTACTATTGAAACATTAATGAACGGATCCATTAATGGTTGTATTTATATTCTCAAACGAAATTATCCATTATAAAATATTTATACAATCGATATTAAGGATATATGTAGCTAACAGATATTTCAAATTAATTTTATCATTTTGCAAATGTTTTCAGCGTTTCAGACAACATTCGTAGCCGTCAGAAAGAAAAATATTTGAACGTCTCTAAAAATAAACGGTTTAGACTTTAAAAGAGAAAAAAAAATTAAATAAAGAAAAAGGAGAGAAAATATTTTTACCGTTTGCTTGAAGAACTGCTATCAAAAGTTACTTTTATTTGGAATTTCCATATGTATTAATATATGTTTTCTTTTAAATAAAAGCGAAAGTCTGTTTCTGTTTTTCTTTAATGAATCAAATATTGTGCTGTTGTCGTTTCTTATGCCCCCTATCCGGAAGTAATTCCATACCAGGTCTATAAAAGTCTAGCGGGCTGAGGGATTAATTGAACGGTTTATAATTGAACAACAAAGGTTGGAGTCCGATTTCGCCTGGTGCCACCTCAACTCTGACCGAGCGGTGTCCACCCCGTTTCGCCGACACAAAATTTCCTTCCCCCTTTTTTTTCCCGTTCAAGCTTCCCTTTTGAGATATTTAGGGATTTCAAGTCGGAGAGGGTTGGGTCAACACCTTCTCTCACCGGAGAGAAGCGGAAACTGAAAGAAAGAGCCGTCACAGAAATGACAGTTCCAGTTCCAAGAATATATAAGTAACTATATATTTATACATAAGCCAAAGCATATTTAGTCTATATTACGAACTAAGGAATATTCGACTTCGTCAAAAATTGTGACGCAAGGAGCATTTCAAAGACTTGCAAATCTCGAAATGACTCATTTTGATAAAAAGCCCTTTAAAAGATATTTTTTTCACCTACCTTTAATATTTACTTTTCTAAAACCACCAAGTTTTCATTTTACTTTTCATTATATATTTTAAATGCATTTTATTCCAATTTTTACATATTTTTAAAATATTAATACACCACAAAAAAATTCCAATTTTCGTTCGATTTTTGGTAATTTGAAAGTCCACCATCCCCTTAAGACATCTAGATTCCTTCTTTATGAGTATGCATAGCAGTGGTGTAGCTACATATTCAGCGCCCTGGCTCAAGTACAATCAGTGCGCCCCATTGTTTCTCGGAAGAGTTCTGGCGAAATTTGTTTTCTATCTGATCCTCTTATTTCGATTTAAAATCTTACTTAATAACACTTAAATTGAAATTAAAGACATTTCAACATTAAGATATTCAATTTAATAAATATTACTATAATAATAAAACAAATTATTATTCTTTAAGTACGGAGTACCTACTAATATTTACTACATATTTTATAAACTTTATTGTCAAAATGCACTTATACATGTTTAGTTTCCACATCAAAGAAAAAAAAACTTAAATTGTCGTTTTCTCACTTTTTCGTTTGCAAATCGATCAATCAATTTCTCCAGATCAAGTTGGAAAGTTATTGTTTTTCAATTTATATAGTGGTCATTGAGTTAAGACGGTGTTGTGACATGATGCTTCTAAAATGTTTTGATTAATTTTAGCTTTGAAAAACTTCTTTCTGCTGTCGTCATCGTCACCGGTAAAGTGAAAATATCAGACAAGCTGTAATTATGTCAAAGAAGCTACTTGAGTCTGCAGTGTGAATTAAAAGTAGTTCAGCAATTTCACGTATTAAAGTAATTTGTTTTAATTGAATATAAAAGCACATTTTAAATCGAAGCAATTGAGGTCAAAAATTAGGTGAAATATTGGAAAGATATGCTGATTGTAACAATTCTGATCCTTCCAGAATACTTTTATCAAGTGACGCGGCGAGATATAAACATTTAAGGCAAGTGATAAACATTTTAAAAGTGCACATAACTGTCGAAAGGATTCAAATCTAATAGTAAATTGATTAATTATTAAATCCATTAGTTTATAAAACACCTCGACTTTGAAATATCGTTCACTGTCTCCAATGAGTTCATCTACTTGTAATTAAGCAAAGAATCTTTTTACAAGACGCATCTTTTTGGGGGAAAACAAAGTTTAATATTCCATACAGCTGATAACTCAAAGGTATCGTTTTTTAACAAACTTCCAATTATTCTATAAGTTCTGGAATTGGGTTAGGAGTGATGAAAGCATCTCAGCGGATTTCTCTATATCTTCATGAGTACCTTGCAGCATTTTCGAGACTGTATTAATACTAGGTTCGAGTATTTTACTTTGCACAAATATCAAAATAATTGTTCCGAAAATTTTTCTTTGTCAGACGAGTCTATTTCTATATCAATGTGTTGTGGAAGAATTTCACTTTCTGTTTGAATTGTTTCAGGCGCAGAAATATTCGTAATATCTGTATCTGTTTTGTCTGGAGAATTATTGCCTTGAGCTTACGATTTGTTTCCATTAAAATTCAACGAGTGCATTATTTGAATCGACCGTTTTAAAAAATGTTCATATTTTGGCAACTTTCATTAAAACTTCATTTTAGGCTTCTTACATTTTTATTCTTCGTTTTCTAAACTGAGCCCCACTTAGTTTTTTTTTTTAACATATTTAACTACCTACAATACATATATAAATATATGGTATTTATTAACAGAATTTAATTAACAGAATATATATAAATATATCTGTTAATTTCTGATAAATTTTTATTTATTACTTTTAGAAATTTTAAAAACAATTTTATTTTCTTACGTTATAAAACTTAATATTATTCTGTAAGTTGCAACCTCAATTAACATAATAATTTATAAACAAACCATTTACTTTTAAAATTATACGTTGATGAATCCAAAAGCACACTGTATATAAGTAATTTAGTAAAATAGTCATAAATTTTACAAAGTCAATTAAACGGAACAATAAATTACAATCGCCAGTGCACTCAATAAGTTTTAAAAATTATATAACACATTCATTCCAGAATCAACTTTAAATCCTTACACTGTACAAAATAAACAAAGGGAATATGAAACTCTAAATACTACGCTTGCTTTAAAAAAATCCCGAATATTTGCCTTCTTCTGCGCCGATGTTAACTTGCGCTCGTGGGATTCCCCGGATGCATGTAACTTTTTTGCTATAAAACGCAACTTACGATACGCATAGTAAATGCCTATAGTAGTGATTTCAAACATTCTTAGCAATCATCATGCATTTTTATAGGTCTATAAAATGTTAAATTTATAGTGAATATTTTCTGAAATCAAAGTTATGATTTCAGTCAAATGCATACTAATATATTTAAAAGCCTTGTTTTATTTATCTAAAAAATATTTCATTTATTTTTTGTATATTTCATAGAAAATCTGACAAATCAAATTTTTTATATAAAAGTTTTCACAAATTTTTATTTTACCCTTTCTAATTTTGCACCCCCATGATTCGTGAGTCTGGAGCAGTTCGCTCCAGGCGAGTAGTGTAGTTTGTAAATAAACATTTGTCAACGAGAAGGAGGAGGGCATTTTTGTGTCGAAACGGGGGTGGTGATTTTCCTCATTTTGGGGATTTTTACAACGAGAGGGGGAAGGAAATTTCAGTGTCGGTGAAACGGGGGGTGAACCGACCGAGCAACCCTCCCAGGAAGGACATCTGGGGGGGGATCGTACCTTCTCCCCCCCCCCTTTTTGACCTAATAGGACTTTCCGGTGTACGGATTTAACAAGCCCATATCCGGCCTAGACACTGAGGAATTGAATGCCGCTTGCTGGGATTCTATCCGGGGACCCCCAGCATCGAAAGTCGACTCGCTACCACAGGCTCATAAAATATTGTAATTATGCTAAAAAAAGGTAAAATGGAAATAGTTATTAACCCCTTAACGATCGCATAATTTTCAAGAAAACGGTAATAAAAGTGCCTATTTTTTCCAGATGATTCCATTCATTTCTTGATCTGCCACATCTAGTTAAAAAAAAAGAAACCATCCCCAATTACATTATAAATAGTCTGGTGCTGCCATCTGGTATGTAAAATAAGAAATAATATTTTTTCAGAGTAAATGAAATGGACTGTTTTAATCTTTTTGTGCGTTACTTTTTCCAGCCCGGAAATATCACAGGCACGAGAAATAGAAGGCGAAACCTCACCCCGTGATTTTAAAGGGAACGAGAAGGAACATTTCTTGCTACATTGGCTTAAAGCTCGTAACTGCTTACCGAAAAACAGTCAAAACGTATTTTTTAAAATTTTCAATGTGTTGTAACAGTTTGTGAAAATATATGAAATACAGTTCCCAATGTGGGAAAATACCTCTCAA
Organism: Dolomedes plantarius; assembly: GCA_907164885.2. Taxonomy (NCBI): domain Eukaryota; kingdom Metazoa; phylum Arthropoda; class Arachnida; order Araneae; family Dolomedidae; genus Dolomedes; species Dolomedes plantarius. The sequence goes on along the minus strand of OU015496.1, from coordinate 83,770,523 downwards.
TTATAATGTACTGCATAAAAAAGCCAATCCTAAAGGCATGAATACATACAGCTGATGAAGGCGAACGAAGGGTAACACTAAGAACGAAGTTTTTCGCTAAATGTAAATATAACTGGTAACGAACGCATTTGTTTGCAATTGCCACTGTTCTCTCACTTAGCGGTAAATCAAAGGAAGTCCAATACTCTTCTTTAACCGTCGTTCGCTGTATGAGTACAGGGCATACAGTTTAATTTGGAATATTTTTACTTTTTGCTTGGAAGTTGCATTTCGTGGAAGAAACTTAAATTTCTCTAATTGTTATTGGAGCCTGAGGTGCACAATATAGTGCAGATATACTCACAACATCTTCGATTACTCACAACAACAATTTACCTCTCGAAACTGAACGAAATGCTGCAAAAGCATTCGGTTTGTTAATGCGGATCGCCAACATAATTTCAAACCCAAAACCGAATTTGTTCGTTGAAATTTGGCCCAATGAGTTCCTTAAACTTCGTTCACCGTTGTTCGCTGTAAGTACACACGCCATAAGTTACATTTATGAGAACTGCAAATCTGATACATATTACCACTCATTCCTACAATTTTATATTACTTGAAATTCTAGACGACTAGCAAGAGATGGTTTTAAATTATTATATATTAAAATCATATTAAGTATTTTCTAACCCTCCAACACTCGCTTGGGGTATTCCCAAAACTATTAGTAAATGATATCTACTAGTAAAAGAACGAATGCTTTTAACTGCCAACCACCACATTTAAATGCTCTCCTAATTTGTACATGTGATAATGCCACACACAACTTTATGTCCGAGAGCTTCCTCTTCCAAAATTAAGAAAGAAATTTCCTCTGGATGTTGAGAAAGCTCGGGAGTAATCCCAGAGCAGTTATTCTCAACACTATTAGTAAAATAATCTATTAGTAAAATATATCTATTAGTAATAGAATGAATGGCTTTAACTGCTAATCACCACACTTATATGCTCTCCTAAGTTGTACATGTGATAATGCCCCACAGAACTTTATATCCTAGAGCTTCCCCTTCGAAAATTAAGGAAGATATTTCCTTTGGATGTTGAGAAAGCCGTGAGTAATCACAGAACAGTAATTCTCAACACTATTAGTAAAAGAATCTATGAGTAAAAGATATTTATTAGTAAAAGAATGTATGTCTTTAACTGCTAACCAGCACAATTCTGTCCTAAGCAGTACATGTGATAATGCCACACACAACTTTATGTTCTAGTGCTTCCCCTTCCAAAATTAAGGAAGAAATTTCCTCTGGGTGTTGAGAAAGCACGTGAGTAATCACGGAGCAATTATTCTCAGCACTATTATTACAAGAATCTATTAGTAAAAGAACGTATGCTTTTAACTGCTAACCACCACACTTAAACGCCCTCCTAATCTGTACATGTGATAATGCCACACACTGTCCTAGAGCTTCCCTTTAAAAAATTAAGGAAGAAATTTCCTCTGGATGTTGAGAAAGATCGTGAGTAATCACGGAGCAGTTTTTGGAAGATTGGCAGAAGTGTAGGGCAACACCATAAGGTATGGCATTTCCATGTTGATGTTTTTTTACACTTTTAAAAAATAAACTTATCATTCACTTTTAATATAAAATGCCTTTAAAATGTTCCGGGTGTTTTATTGTCAGTTTAAAATAATTAGAGTTGTTCTACTTTTTTTCCAAGAATGTAAATGTTTGTTTATTTAGGGAGCAGAGAAATATCGCATCTGGCTTTTGTCTATCCGAAGATGTTGCATAGATGAATTTTGTAGAAAATATCCCCGCACCATAATGAAGATGAAGATAAAGCAAAAAAAAAAACACCTTATCAAGCCGTAAAATCCAAAAAAGTCAATGAATTACTGCTTCAAGAATCATTTAAATACCCACCTCTTTCGTTTGAGAAGATATGAAATCGAAATAAATTTATTTTATTCTAAATCATTCAGCATTGATGAATACGGAAATATTAAATTTAAAGAAAAGGATGGATTCAATCTCGTGCAATCCCAAAGTCACAGCAGACTTACCAAATCTGAATAAAGCATCGAAAAGAATCCTAGCTGAAGTTCTAAGCACTAATCCCATCCCCAAATGCTCTTTGCAGTAAAGGCTCTCAAGTGAGACAGATAAAGATTAATTTGTACTGAGTTTGTTACTACAAAAATTTGCGTCTAAAACGTATGTCGAAAATTTCAGTAGCATATTGCAAAAAAACTAGTGAACGTTTTAAATATTGTAAATAGTTTTAATATTTTATAATTTATAATGTGTCTGGAGATTATCTCATAAATATTCATCGAAACTGGGAAAAATTCATTTTTACAAATATGAATTTCAATTACTTTTTAATGTAAAATTTCACCGTTAACTCTTAAAGTTAATTTTTAACATAATATTACCCATTTTAAATTAGTAGATTTTTTCCCCTTTAATTATGTTAAAAATGCTTTAAAATTGTGTTTCCTTTTATTCGCACTGATGGGAAAAATGTTTTCATATGTCAAAGAAAATTTTAGAAATTTTCCTGGAGAACACTATTTTACTAAACTGATCTAATTTTGGGGTATTTTCTTTACTCAGGGGAGAATTTACGTAATTAAAATAGACGCGAGTGATTTATGGTTAATATTTGTACAAGTTGGGAATTCTATAGGGTATTTAAAAAAATAGAACTCAGCTTTCCACTCAGCTGTCTATCAAACACTCAAGCCCATAAAATCAAACGTATAACAGCAATTTATTTTTCCCAGAATGGATAATACCGGCTGCCTAAGATGCGACCCCAAAACTGTCTACTTTTCGGACGTATGTAAATATATCAAAACTGCTGCAGTGTGAATATCTGTAACGCAGAGGTCGGTGCTAATATTTTAGTTATTTTCCACGAGAAATACGAAAATTCAAGTAAAAGTGCTTATTAAAATAATATAAAGTTCTTGTGTAAATTTGTGATCTTGAAAATATTACTCATACTTCCTAGTTTATTCTGGTGCGATTCTGTGCTTTGACTAACTATTAGTTTATTAAGAATTTAATAACTTTCCTCATTTTTGATTAAATATTAATGACTTTGCAAAAATATTTTATTAGGTATTCTAACTATTTTTAAGTCTTGAGAATCTAGAACGAGTCTTAACTAATAAATATAAATTACTGAATTTTTACTTAACTCGGGATCTTTATACTGTATTACATGCTTATATACATGTATTTATATATCTATCACACACACACACACACACACATATATATATATATATATATATATATATATATATATATATATATATATATATATATATATATATATATATATATATATATATATATATATATATATATATATATGTATATGTATATGTACGTATATGCATATATATATATATATATATATACACACAGAGAGAGAGAGAGAGAGAAACTTATCTAGCCTGCCACCCCTCAAAATGGCCACTTTTTTCGGAACCATTACTGGCCACCATAGAGAAATTTTACTGTGTGTATATGTATATGTTTATATGTACAGTGGAACATTGATCTGTCGTTTCTAAAAGGACCAATTGCACTGAAAAATAAATATGGGGAAACTATAGATGCAGGAACATGACAAAGAAATATTATTAAGCAAACGGCACATACGGAAAAACAATGACTCGGGGAACGATAGATTGATGCTCCACTTTGTATATATATATATATATATATATATATATGTGTGTGTGTGTGTGTGTGTGTGTGTGTGTGTGTACAGTGCGTGTGTGTGTGGAACAAGTGAGCTTGACGGCAGAAAGAGTAGATACGCTTCTCATACGTTATTTCAAATCAAATGACTTTTCACAGCATGAGTCTACCGTTTTATTCCGTACCTAAATTTGAAGATTCGACCCTTGCGACAGATTCCTCCAAAACTTTCTAATGCCTCGTAAATTAAATAGGACGTTGACAAAAGTGATGATCCGCGCACAACTGCTTGTATTTTTGACTGAAACCTAATCCAAGGAAGCAGAATCGAAACTCTTTAATAACATTCCAAGGAGGATCTTTGAAGTTCAAGTGATTTCAATAAGTGGTTTACGGACGAAACGTGTGACAAGATGGAAAGAGAAACATCAAAGGTTCACTAAAAGCATCAAGAGAAAAGTTTTGTGTTTACATTTGTTTCAGCATACAGTCGGAAAACTACAGAAATATTACATTTAATGGTAAAACGTGTGAATGGATCATGGGATTACCATCAATCCTTCGACGCAGGAGGAAAATTTTGAAGTAATTTAAATTATTTTCTGAGATCTTGTTTGATTAATATTATCCTATTTTATCTGGAAGATTGTTTCATTTTGTAGAGTAGCCATTTGTCTAAATGAGTTTTGGGTCATATAATGTTTGTTGTTCGGGTGGGATTGGACTATAAATGCATGTAAAATACCTGTAGATTTTTATTTACATCACAGGTGATAATTATATTTATCTATATCTATCTATCAATACATATATACATATATACTTATATATATATATAATACATTTTTATGTTATATTCAAATATCTACATTAATAACATTTCCAGAAATCACCATTGAATATGCCCATTACAAATATGTAAATAAAATAGATAGCACATTATGCTAAATAATTATTATTGTGAAAAGTTTGTATTCATCTTTAATATTTTATATTTAGCTGCGATATCTTATATTTTGTTGACACTGAACAAATATTTGTGCTTCATGACCTATATTCTATCATAATAATACTATGTTACTATTAAACTGAGATTCCTAGGTATAGATACTTTAAAAAAGCATCTGGAGTGGTGTGGTCTTTGTATATTAGCAATTTTATGACCGCAAACTCAGTTTTTCTTGATAGGTGAACATAATTTTGATTAAACATTTTCTTTCTTGTCAAAAACAGTAAGGTAAAATAAGCTATCATTCAGGCATTACTCTTTTGAATTCTTTATTATTATAACAATGAAACAAAATAAGTTTCAAATACAAAACGTTGTATGACGGGAAATTAAATATCTAAGATAAATAAAGGCTTTTATGGTAACAAAATAGCCAGTAAATAATATTCGATATTAAGGAGTTGTCTGCAGGGACCATGAATACGTTAGTAACTGAGTACCCACAAAGATTGACCATACTACACTCTTCGACGATTTTTTTTCCTTATTTAAATATAAATGGTTCAATATAACCCAAAATCTAAACAGTTGACAATGAGGATGACCCGTTATTAAAGTAAAAGTGAACATTTATTTTTGAAAAATATGATTTTAGGTAAATAAAAGATGAAAACATTCTGTTCATAAAACTCTGTTGCATAGTAGATTGACAAAAATGTTATTATTCTAAATCTGCAAAAATATTTAACTGTGGACCTCATGTGAAAATGTTTATATTTCCTTATATTTTGAATTTAAAGTATTGATCAATATTATCTATGTTCATATCAGGTAACGCTATTATTTTCATAACCGTATGTCATAAATTTAAAGACTTCCCACGAAAAAAACCACGCGCTCGAACCCTTTGCTATGTGAATGCCTATCCTACAATATCTTGGAAATATTATTTGGATGATAAAACTAAAATCGAAATATGGGGTAGCTCAAAAAACAAAATTTAACTAGTATTTAGAAACCTAGGAAACAAATATGATTAAATAGATGCATGCTACTCATACATTTCTTAGAAATTTTCTGCATCATGAAGTGCTGTATAAAAGTAATCCCCTTGTGCCTCAATATAAAGCATGTCTACGGAGTTTGACGTAAAGCATTTTCTAAAGGAATATTAATATTTGAATATATATCAGGAATTTATACCAAAAGAAATCCCCAGTAACTCAGAATGCATTAAAGTAATATGTCCATTTAGAGTTCTAAATTGCATGTTTTTAAGTCTTTTCTTTCATTTATGATCTTTTATATGTCTCCGGCTTAAAAACGCAACGATCTCTACCTCAAAAATGAAAAAGAAATGAAATTTCAACTTTCAAGTATTATTTTTCGAGATCCTGCCGGTTTCCTTACCGACAGAGATCAAGTTAAAAGTTGATCATTGAATTTTTTTTTGCCTTGTTCCTTTTTGACAGTGCAAAGATTCAAAGGGAAAAAAAGTATCAGCATCTTTTCTGCAGATTTTAAGTTCTTTTCAAAAATAAAATGTTAAAAAAAAATAAAATAAGAGGAATGAACGTAGGTTGCAGTATCTTAGTTTGAAAACTTCTCGTTGGTAGATGTTTTGAAATTGCTTTTTGAAACGTCTGTTTGGAAGCAGAAGATACTCAAAAGGTTCTCAGAGGAAATGTTAAAAAGCGATGTCTGGTTTTTTGAAGATAAATAAGTAAAAAAAAAAAAGATTTTTCAAGTTCTTGGTAGATGATCATGTTTCAGAAGACCTTCTTTAGGTATGTAGCAGTAATTGGGCAATTTGAATTTACGATGCTACAGCTTTTCTTTAGAGCTTTTTGAAAAGTATGGAACTTTTATGTACTGGTCTTTTTTTTATATATCCTGATTAATTTTATGCATGCCATTAAGGTTAAAATCATTCCGGGTGTTTAAAATGCATATATTCATCACAAAAGGTAAAGTACACACGTGTTTTGAAATATATTATTTTTTTCTTCTTTCCTTCATAAAGATTTTTACATTTTAGGATGAGTGAAAAATATCATATTTGATAACTTTGTACCTTAGTGCCCCATTTTGTTTTATTAATGTTGAAACTTGTGTATAGATGAAATAAGCTGAATGATATAATAAAAATATATATTTCAATTGGATTAATTATGCATGAATTATTCATACAGGTTCAAAGCGAGACGTCAAAGCCAAAAAATCCCTTCTATTGAGCATACGTGATAACTCTTTCCTTAAAATAAATTAGTACATTACATATTAAAGACGAGTAAATTTAATCAATTTTTATATCTACTAGGGAAAATAGAAGCAGAGATGTATGCCTAATGAAGATCAAAGCATCGCCATTTTAATATTAACAAATCTTTTCTTCTTGTGAAACTTTCACATTTTCTGCTAATGCAAAAGGAAAGTGATGCGTCAAAAATTCTTCTTGGATAAATTCATTAACTTTGAAAGAAAAACTTCAAATATGAAAAATATTTTAATATTATATGTAACGAGGAACTGGATTCCTGTTAATGTATAAACATTTTATCTCTGAAAGTAAAACTAGTCTCTATTTCAATAGAATTAGGAGATATAACTTAATAACAATATGAAATAAAATATCGGCAAAGCTTATCATATACGGTTTAAGAAATTATATCAGCTATTTTATAGGAATTTGAACGTTTCTTTTATTTAACTTCCCAGTATTGAAATGAAATTCCTCATTTAAAAAAGTCAACTTCTTATATTATATTAATTTATCTCAAATATTATAGAATGAATTTACATTACAATTAGAACTAATTTGATATTTGTTCTTTTAATTTGTATTCGTAGACTATTGCACGTATTGTACTATATAATTTGTGAAAACCAGTTTTAACATAATGTATCTTAAGGAATGGTCATTAAAAAAGTACTGTATATTAGTATTATATATACTTAATAAGTTAAATAACCCTGTTGTTTTAACAAAATAAATCACTCCTTAAATTAAATAATTACATAAATTTCACTAATGCTTTTTATACGAAAATAATGTTTTTCAATAAAAAAAAACTTATTGTTTTTTTTTTAACCGTATTACTTACTTGCAGTTGACGATTAAATATTACGACCATAACTCAAGCCGAATCTGATATTAATCAGGAAGATCAATCATTGTTTCTATTAAAAATCCAGCTTCATATAAGATGAAACAAAACAACGCTGTTGGAAAAGGCTATTTTCAATAATATATATTTTATGTCATAGATTTTCCTAATCCAATAGTTCCAGCAACCGTCCTACTGACAACACAAAATGTTTAGTGATGACGCTCTCATTACTCAAAGATCTAAAGACGAATAGTTTCGCATCTGCAGAATGTCGTGGTGAACGGATTATCCTAAATTTAGTTGTAGATTGGTCCGTTGAGAATATCTCTAATATAATGGGATGGACAAAACTTCCTGAACGAGTTTCATCGTTAAATGTCGTGATAAGTTACCAAATATAAAAGGTGAGGTATTTCCTACAATATCTAACCCATTTGGTATCTCAGAATGACACTCTAACCAATAAGCGAGACACCAAAGCACTTACGACCTATTGGACAGTCTCAATTGTACGATATGCCATTTTTCAACAGGAGAATTCAGCAGTTAATACGACACAGGTTTGCAGGCCTGTCACTGAGCTATCGCCACTCTTCCTTCTTCTACTATGTCTCAGAATCTTGCAATTTGCAATAAGAGGAAAATAAGGAAGATGCGTTTGCAGCAACCATCAAATAATTCAAAAGAGCTGGAGTAAGAACTTGATTTTCTTTTTTTAACACGGCAAAAGATGGTTTGGTTTGGCTTGGTTTTCAGCGCTACGGTCAATTTTTGCTACACGAGGGCTAATTTCACCGGGACCTACTGCTTAAAGCCGATTCCGAACGGCTACGAACGTCCATGGCAAGAGTAGGATCCCACAGACTTTGGTACCGAACGCTAGCGCAGCCAAAGAGGACTTTAAGAAATTTAAATGATCTGAAGTTTAAAACTATAAATTCTTTGTCAAATCTGGAATTTATTTGAGTTTTAAAAAACTTAAACGAGATGGAGTTACAACCGAAAACGCATTATGAGACCTGGCTAAAGAGGATTTTAAGCAGTATTAGCGAGATGGTGTAACGTCTGAAATTCCAGAGCAAAATTTAACGAAAAATGACTTCCGAGGACATACCACGTTGAATATTCGCCAACAGTTGACGGCCCAAAAGGCTTCACTTTGAGTTGATTCTCGTGTAATTTTGTAGTATTTTCTTGCAACAAACTCTTAGATAATGAAAACCAACAATGCCTTTTCTCTTTGCGCGTTAGATATTACATTCAGGTTGACAGATTAACAGGCTACCGTAAAATTTTCGCTCCTACAAGCAATTTTTAAAATAGCAATCGTAATTATTGCTAAGCTTAAACTAAATTTCCAACAAATGACACAAAGTAAATATCTCAGAACATATTTTCGTGCATGAGGATAGGAGGGATATTGAATGTCGGAATGTGCTCTATGTAATGTGGGTATGGTGCATGTCTGCTGAATAAAGCCTTAGTTCTTGTAGAAGAGAGGCGTTTCTTTGTTTTAAGTCTGTGTATTAAACATTAAACATGCAGTGACTGATCTCCGTTTTTGCAATGACTGTAGCTCAGTAACTGTCAATCTACAAAAAACGACGTTAATTGTTACCCAGTGCAGTTAATTCTTTTTTACAGAAAAGACATATAAGCAGACTTTTCCTCACCCAAGCAGGCTTGGGTGAGGGGCAGATATCTTCGGAAGTCACATGTTTTCATAGCGAAATAATGCTTGCCTAAGTCTCTCCTTTTCATTTTACTGCTTAGTGTATTTCCACAATTTATGAACGCATTCAAAGAAGATTCTTTTAATTCCTAAATATAGATCCTTTATTTCATAGAATGTGCAAATATCTCACTAATTTATAAAAAGTGCAAATGATTGTGTGATATGCATATTATTATAGTTCCCACTTGTATAGGAAATCGTATAGGAAATTCCTTTATCACCTAATATTGCCGACATTGCTGTTCCAATATTGCAGCATTCCGAATCGGAAGAGTTGCCAAGAACTTAACAGATATTCGAATTCTTCTACCAGACAGTCGACGTTCTGAATAATCGTATCGAAAGAATTTTAATTAGAGAGTAATTTTTAATTAGAGAGTGTATCCGTCCACGGCAAGCCGCAATAAATTGGGCGATAATCGATTTATTCAAAGGAATCATGAACTTTTGGAGTTAGAGAGCAAATTAAAATACTAGAAGCATTAATTTTCTACCACAGTTCATTAAGTTGACATTTCTGGAGTCGCAGAAATTTTGCATTGCTCTATAGGGAAAGTAGGGTTTAATAACTCCAATAATAAATATTTCTGCAGAAATCGGCCTAATAAACTGAATCTATATTTGAAATTAATTTACGGAGGTCAGAAAAGCGTGAATGGATATTGAAGTTACTAAACTATTCTTTTCCTTTGTGCGTATGTGTTTAAGTTTACGGTTGGAAATGGTGATACCACCTGTTTTACTTTTGATTGCAATGTATTGAAATTAATAATACTTTATTACATAAGTAAACAAATTAAAGACGATAACAACAATTGTATATCATTCAAAGAAAACCATCTATTCAGACCTGCGTCTATGAAATCTTTTTCATTCGGGGATAGCTAAAACATTATCCCCAATTAAGTCATTGAACATTGTCCATTATTAATAACTTAATTAGATCGTCACAAATCTTGCAGTGGTAGAGATCGATTTAAGGCCAATATACCTCTAATAAGTTTTTCGTCGACTAAACTATTTTGAATATGTGAAAAGTTCTTCATTTTTTGCGTTTTCAAATTCAATTCTCAGATAATGATCCTTCTTTTATTTTTCGAAACAATGAAAGAGTAAGTTGTGATATGCATGTTTTAGGAATAACTACATTTCTTGTGTTGTTAACATCCCCTCATGAATCTTTCAATTAAACCCTTGAGTAAGAGTGACAGAATGTTTGTTCTAAATGAAACTTTAAAGATATATAAGTATAAAGGATATGAGTAGGGGATGGAGTGCCTTTCATGTTTTTCTAACTGAAAAAACTGTGGAAGCTACTAAATAACATGAAGTCGTAACTGAGTGCCAGAATAAGGAGGAGGTCTTAGTTAAAATGATAATTAGATGAACAATATTTTGGTAATTTGGATGAAACTCAAGACTTCAAAAATATTGATGAGGACAATTTTTATTCTGTTGCAACCAGCAGTTAAGATAAACCTATTTCCACTTATGTTATGTGCCCTTATTAAGATTGTCGTTATAGACCTAGCGATTAAAAAAATCCATTAAAACAGCAATAGGATATAGAAACTAAAAGACAGTTTGGTATAAATAGAATCTGATCAACAAAGAGCGCAGGACAGTTTGCGATATCGTCACTAACTACAAGGACTTAAACATATTGCGGAAAGATGATAAACCTCTAGACCAATATTTACGAGCATCTTAAATTAAAGCATTTCTGAAAAAATGCTAACCGTACTGACGTAAAGAACATACTATAATTAAGAAATAAGAATGTTATTAAAAGTAATTTAATATACTACTTTATTCTTCAGTACATAAATTTCTCCTTTACATAATCGATTACATAACATAAAAAATATAAAATAAAAAAATGTCACAAAAATCCCTCGCGGGGCCCATGGGGTCTAAAATAACCCCACGCGACTGCCTTTGACTGTAAAAGGATGTACCTACTTATACAATTTTTTTTTCATAAAATTGCAGAAAATATAAGTTAAGGAAAGGCAGCCTCTGAATCACATTCACTAAGGAGTTACAAAATAGAAAACAATTTCATAATCCATTGATTAAAACTCTCGCCCCTTTTTCACCTGATCTTTCAAGGTAACATAATTATATTTACAGGACTTTCGAAGAAAAGCAGCGAAGAGAGAGAGATGACTTCCTGAAAACACTGTGATTCTAAAGATACATTTTCTAGAGAAAAATATAAAAATAAATCTTCCTAGAATAACAGTGCGTTCCAGTTTCAATACCTAACCAGGAAAATGTCTAACGAGATCATTACATTGTTCTCAAGAATAACTCGTTATGGATAAAAACAACTTCTTTCGTTTTGCAAAACAAAAACATGTCTTCAGCTACGAAATCGTTAAAATTTTCAAAGCGTATGAATATTTTCTAACGAAATCACACACGCTGCCAGATATTTCTATTTAATATGCGAAATCTTTGCTATGCATTAGTGAGAAATAAGTTATTAAGTTTTTAACTAGCTAGATAAACTGCGACCGTGATAAGGAAGTGGTGCTAAATCGAATGATTACCAATTTATTCAAGAGCGCTATAATTTCTTTTCGTGAACGCACCGTATTAACAAATTTGAAGCTCTTGTGTTTCAGCGGGCAGCTCATTAACATGATATTTCAAAATCGTCCTTCCGAAAGAAATTTAAGAATTGCTAATTGGCACTTATCTTCAGAGAAAGTCCGCATTAAATAGTTTGCTTGTGAATATTTTATTAACAATTATCTAGGCATTCAGTATAAACATATTTTTCTGTTCTGTATGAACATCACAAATAAAGGCATCGATGAAAGTTTAAACAAGTGTTATGTTAGGTGTTGGCAGGAAATGTATGAAAGGTTTTCACACGAATATCAAATACAAAATAAAATACTTGCATGCAGAATACATTGCAAATTCCCAGACATGTCTTTTATAAAATCTCACCCGAGTACCTACATTTCTTCAAAAATTAAATAACTAGGTTTCAATCATCGTTTAAAAATGTTATGATGGTTTGTGAAGGTAGATATCAAACATTTTTATTATGAGGTAAAATTTTTGAAAAATTAGCTTACGGCATAAAGTAGTAGTACGTTACTTTAAGAATGTAGTTTTGAAAAAAAGTGTTTTCAATCATTTATGTTAATACCTTGTATACACTATCTGCTGTACATGAAGGAAAAAGATAAATGAAGCAACTATTTAAAAGAATCCGTCAAGTGGATTTGTTTGATAAGTTAAGAGAATCACAACCGTGACAGATTATGACAGCCCGTAAGAAACATACCTCGACGAACTGCAAATTGTTCCTCTTTATTTCCTACGATATTCAGTTGATTCAATACGATATTCAGTTCATTCAGTACGATATTCAGTTGTTTTATTGTCTTTCAAAAGTACTACGCGTAATCTGGTGTTATATCACTGTAGCACACAGCTGATGTCAACGGATTCACGAAGACTCATCTACAAACAAATATTTCAGAAAGCAAACATAGGAATACGCCAGCAACGGGGAATCGAAGTTTAGTGTTCTCAGCATCTAAAGATTTGTTGAGTCTTGTTCAACGACACATATATTTATTCTCCTAATGGGTTTTATTACAACGAATCGTGGGAAGGAGGGGTGCAAAACACAAGACTTCTAAATTGGTTGGTCCCTAAGACGTCAACGATCAAAGTCTTATGACAAGAAGCACCATCTTTATTGACGCCTATACTTGGCAATCCTGGCAAACGTAAAATTAGCGATGGTTTTCACTTCCTTCTTGGAGCACATAATAAAAGCAATCGCGAGCTATCCGACGAGAAGATACCTGTGCTGATGTCATAATATAAGAAGACAATTTACTATACTACAATATTCCATTCTTTACTTGAAGATACCCTACTTCTGACGAAAAATAGTGTAAATCCTTATAAAACGACATGAGAATACAGTTAATACATTAGGTATTGCTCTGCTGAGGAGCCATATAGAACGATCAGCGATACGACAAGATTGAAGTCTTTTTAACTTCCGAATATTAGTGTTATGTTACCCTAAAAACAGTTTCAGTGAAGTTTCGGACCTTTTTTTTCAATACTGCAGGCACTAGTGCTTAAGACATTGGCACGTACAAACCACAATTTTTTTCCTGGCAACTTTATTATAAAGGCCCTTCTTGAAGGCCCTTCTTATACGTAAAGCAGCTTTGACACCTGTGAAATGACAAAGGATAAACATCCAAACCTAGCCGGATTCAAACCCGAGCCTATACGTGGAAACCCGCGGAGCGTACCACCATATCATGTGAGCGGTAGAATCCCGACCATTGAAGGCATTATTTACGCAATTATTACATCATCTCTATTACATCACTCCTGCTTGGTTTTTCATTATGCAGACTTGGCTAAAACATCTTATTATAGCATTTGTCATGCGTTCCAATGATATTCGCTTATCAGCATAATATACTTCGAAATAATGAATGGAAACACTCTTTTCAAGAATGCTTTTGAAAAAAAGAAAATAACACTCTAGATCTTTCGAATGCTTCCGAAATCCAAACTGAATCTTTTCAATCTTCATTTCCATAAAACATCAACTCTCATTAAAAAAGAATGACATCGAAAAATCAAATATTCGATCGTACATACTTCGAATAAATTGCTGGTTAGGCTGTTTAAATTCACTGGCGGATTTTATCTTCATGAGAAACCAAAAACAACATATCTGAATAATTAATGCGATTTTTCGCCGCGGAAAATTTATGCTTCTCACGAGATATATAAATTCACATATAAATAGAACCTTTTTCCCAGTCTTATTTGCATCACCAAGGCATCAAAATAATTTTCTGTAAAAATGGATTCTCTTTTGATAATTCCGTTCGTTTTTTTTTTTTTTTTAAATATTTATTTTCAGCGTACCTGTTTCAATTAAGGACTAAATAAATACGGTTGCAGATGCTTCTTTTATTCTCGATGCAAATACATTCTTTTGAGTTGTATTAAATATTTATGTGCGTTTTAGTTCATACTCATCAGTGATAAATTGCGTGGGCAAAATGAATTACTTTTCATCTCATTAAAATTTACTACTACGCACTTTCGCATGAACAAAAACGCAGAAAGTTAAATACGGGGGAATCTGACATGAAATTGTACGCATTTCTCTTTCCAGGAGCCAAAAAGAAACATAGAAGTTGAAAGCAGTGAACTTTGACACTTTAACCAGCTCATTAAGGAAAAGAGTAACCGAAAAACATGCCATACATTTGTATCACTTCTCTCGAAGCGAATTTTCAGCATTTTCTGCTCTTAAAAAAAATATCAGACCACTTTGTGTAAAATTGTAATAAATTTTCTCTAGTTCTAATAAGATTAATTAAAAGCCTCTCAGATTTGAAATCAAATGTAGAAATTCCTTTTAAGTGAACACGAGTAAATTGACAGAAGTCTTTACAATTAGAGTTAACATAGAAATTCGCTAAAGAGAAAAAAAAAATTCCAGGATCTTAGATCCTTTAATTAAAAAAATAGTGGAATATAATTTAATATGTTTTTCATAATAAAGAAATTCCCTAATGAAATGAACTTAAATACCCTTATAAGTGCGATTAAACTTAGTTTTTTTTCTTCCTTAGAAACTATGTAAAATTTTCGAAATTAATCTTTCAACACATTGTTTTATAAGTTTGCAAAATAAATTTGTCAATTAAAAAACAGTGCTCAAAGACTTCATCTTTTGAGCTGTATGATATGCAGCTAGAAACTTAGCCTAATATATATATATATATATATATATATATATATATATATATATATATATATATATATATATATATATATATATATATATATATATATATATAAATATACATACATACATGACGAAAAACAAATTGGCTGAAGCAATGAGACTTACTTGACATCAGTCCCCATGCGAAGTGACTGGTGAATAACAAGATCATTGAATTGATAACGTTTGAAATTACCACATGATAAAAATTTAATTGATTGGCCTTTAGATAAACCATGTGATCTCCATATACCAAACACAGCTAAAAATCAACTCAACAAAATGGAATGAGAAAGCACCATCAAACACAACTAAAAAACAACTCGATACAAACAAATGAGAAACCACCATACTGAAATATTTATTGCCAAACTTCCGGCACCACATATATACACACATACACACACACACACACACACACATATATATATATATATATATATATATATATATATATCCCTTTTAATGGCCGTTCTACAAGAGGGATTTTGAAAAATGAGCCTCGTAAGCTAAAGTTTAATTGTTGCTGAACTGAATTATTAAGTTATTATTTTCTTAAGAACATATCAATAACATTATTCGAAAAAAACATAGTTCCAAGATTATATGTCAAATACTGCAATAAATACCAGGCAAATTATTCCAAAAATTGAGGTCAAGTATTGCAGATATCGGTGATTGTCTATACCAAGGGTGGTCAAGATAAACAGTGTTAAGAGCCATTTGGGAATGTCTACATAATCAGAGGAGCCAAACACCGAAATAAGTTATATTTGACATGAAGGAAACCTCAAGCGTTTTTTCTCTACTGTATTTATTAAGTGCATCATCGTTTTCCAATAGTTAGAAATAGTTTAGAATAATTAACATTTCAGAATTCCTAAATAGTCTTATTAGCTGTAATAACTACTATATTTCTGTGGCTTGGTTCTAAAAGGGCCAATTTGAGAATTGTTAGTTTCGAGAAAAAGGCATTCAAAGATATTGAACATTTTGTTGAATGTTATATCTTCCTTATATTACGCCTCATGTTATTATTTTTTTCTTGCTTATTGTTAGTGTAAAAAACATTATTTTTATCATATAAAAAAATTTCATCTGTTACTATTTTATATAAAACTTATGTCTTTGGAACTTTTTGGATCTAAAGTTACTCTATATTAAATAACGTTGGATGATATTGTTATTTGACATTGGCCTTTATAGGATTAAAGATTTACTAAAATGGAAACTTTTGGTATAAATAACTCAAAATCTGAAGAAAATGACATTGGCCCTTTTAGAACCAAGCCACAGATTTATTTTAATTTCCTTGCTAAATTATTGAAAGCTGGCATTATTGAGTTTTTGTAATTTGTATCAATCCACTTAAATGTCGGTTATAAGTAGAGAAAAATGTGAGAAGTAAGATAATTTAAAAAATCGAATGTCTTCACAACAAGTGCCTCCGCACTGATTTGAAAAAAATAAGAAGATAATTTAAATAAAAAGTTCAAAAAACAAATTTGAAGACATTCTTGTATAAATTATTTTTTTTTATGATCATTGAGCTATGAACCACAACAAAGCGAACAGAACCCCATGCGGCTCGCGAGACAAAGTTTGGCCACCCCTGGCATAAACCTTAAATATTATCCAATGTCCACGGAATAGCTGCAGCATTCAGCTCTTTAGTTCAGGCTGGTATAAAAACGCTGGCTCAGTACTACCACAGTTGATAAGTTTATACATCTATAAAACTACTCCCGTTTACAATAATTTTGCGTCCTATTAATTTTTAAAAAAGAAGTTTCTGGTAAAGGAAATACAAACGGAAATAAAAACTCTATTATATCTTGAGAATTCAACAGACGAACTACCAAGAAACAAATAATTCTACCACACTACGACATGTCAAAGATTGTTTTGTCATTAATACAAGATGAACTGTATTTTCAGATTTTTAAACGTCAAGTCGTATGCCATGATTCTGAACTCATTAACATGCACCCTAGAACAAATGAAAGAAAAGCTTATGCACTTGAGTTCTTCTGATTTTCTCTTCAGTGGCTTGTCTACTAAGATTTTGATTTAAAATGATTTTTCCTCCAAAGTTGGCAGAGAACTTATTTCATTGTATTTCAGTGCTATAATATACTTCAGAAATCCTCTACACTTCCGTATAACATCGTCCGTATACGAACCTTAACCCTTCAGCAAGCGCGCCAATTTTTTTTGAACACCCGCAGGCGCGTGTCGCACAAAGTGCAACGTTTCTTTCAACCTTGATTATTCCTTTTGTAACAAACTTTTTTATCAAATTGAAAATAATAATTCAGATTTTTATGACAAGATATAAAATGTTGATAATATTGCGATATATTTATAATTAAAAGCCAAAGAATGCAGATACAATCGCCTTATTTCAAAACTGCCTGGTTTATTGGATCTAAGGACAACTTGTGAATTGATTCCTATTATGTCCAAAAACCTAAAAAACAATGAGAGAGTCCATCTTCGTGATATACGGGATACCGTGTAGTAGCTGCACATTTGATCGACTACAACAACTCCTGCTTTTGTCGTATTGTAATTCAGTATAATCGCTGGTTTACCACGGTTAAATAACGACTAACAATGAATGGAGAGGAATACTGTACAAGGGTTAGAAAATAAGATTTGCGTTAGAAAGGGTGTAGCTATAAATAGAAACTGCTTAGAACATTCAAACCTGACATGTAAAAACAAACCATTCAAAATTACGAAAATGTTGCACTTTGTACACGGACGCGCCCGGTGAATCGTTAAAGTGTATGGCGTGATCTATACAGGGCCCGATTTAGAAAATTCTGGACTGTACGCACAACTCGAGATGGGGGTCCCCTAACACTGATGTGGGAGTAAAATTTCACGGTTATTACGGTTAAATCCCGACCGACAATGAAGGGAAAGGAATAGAAGGGTTAGAAAACAATACCTGCATTAGAAAGGTTGTAGATATAAATAGAAACTGCTTAGAAATCGAACCCCTACTTGTAAAAACGAACCATTCAAAATTACGAAAATGTTGCACTCTATACCCGGGCGCGATCGCTGAAGAGTTAAAGCCTTCAAAGTTGAATTTTGTCCCTCAAACAGATAATCTGAAAGAGCGATAGATAGAAGTGATAAAAGGAGACAAATAACTATCGGTATAAATGAGCGGAACATCAAAATGAGAGGTTACATACTCTTATAAAAATATTTATGAGATATAAATGTTTAGAAATATGAGCTTAACTTGTTTTGCCGATATTGGGAATTCCAAAATTTAACTTTTATAAACAACACCACTATATCCGCTTTAATTTAAATTATTTTAAAATCTGTCTTAAAAAGGGCGATATATGGAGGTAATAAATAAAGATATTAACTTTTCTTTTGTAAGAAGTCGGAGCATTAAAATGAGAAGATGTTCTGTTATGCATAAAATATAATTCTGATAGAGATGTGAAAAGATAGAAAACTTACACTGGAATAAAAAAAAGATTTCAACTGCGGAAATATCTTGAAAATAGCAATAACAACAGTAATTTTTTAATCTATCAATTTCTTTTTTTTGTTGCCATATCAGGGCAATATTAGTTACTTATCAGTATGATACAAGTACTTTCTTTGCTAGTCTGTAATTCAATACAGGAAAAATGGTTTACAATAGTAATATGTGTATACTAATAAGGATCCTAATAGATAATACAGGTTTAATAACACAAGTCTCGGTAAAATGGAGCTAAGGATTTCTATGCTAAAAGTAAACTTTCTTTTATAACGTCCAACTAATTATTAGAAAAATGGGTATATTATTTGAAATTTCTTTTCTGAAACTTCCGGCTGTAAAAGAAACCTCGTTTACGGGGCAAGTATTTAATATTCAGTATGAGGGGTGTAATGTAGATCACCTTCTCGTGGTGCACCCTGGATAACACTTAATGATCTACAGCTGAAGCATGATTTTGGAGCTTTTGTTAACTTGATGTTAACTAGGAAAAGTCTTATGGCTGGCCCTGATTACCTGAGAGTCTTTCATTGGAACGCCCAAACTGTGCTCTTTGTGGTGGGGAAGTGACATGGATGTCCAGCATTTGCCACTGTGCTCCGCATTATTAAGGAACTGTCTTTATGGCAGATATTGGGAGGCAAGGGAACTGATGAGGACGAATTGATATCAGCCCAATTAGACTGTTGTTTCTTCTCCAAGATATCTATACGCCTTTTTGTTTTGTGTTTTGTTACTTCTGTTTGCTTGTTGTATTTTAGTGGCATATAATAGTATATAGATGTATGTCCAAGTGCTATTGCTTTAATAAAAAATTATTCAGTGTGATGCCGGGAACGTTACTCTAACCAATGAAAAAGGGGAAATGTAAATTTTCAAATGATTCAAAAGCTAGCAATTTAGCGATGAAGGTTATCATCAAAATATCTCTTTGTTGAACAAACAGATCACATATCTAAATAACGGGGAGTAATTAATTTAGACTCCTAAATTCTGAATTGTGCTAAGGATCTGAAATATTTAACTATATTATTTCAAAATAAGTTTTTATTCTCATGCAGTATTAAAAGCGGCTTGAAATCGTTATAACCTATGAATTAAGATAGACCCAAACAGCTTAGGTAGTCTAATGTAAACATATATTAAAACATTTCGTTGCATAAAGAGTAAACTTTGTTTTGCATTTTATTATTTGTCGAGTGGTTGTTTTTGTGGCTATGGATTAGTGAGTAAACACAAACGTTATAATGGATAATTGCCGAAAATTTGTCTCTTATTCTTCTCTACATTTTAACAAAAAACAACTTCATATCAAAGAGAGTGTTGGAGATAGTCCCATTCTTAATCTTGGGTATCTATCAAATTCAATGCAAGTATGAATAATTCATTCAGAAGTTGTAGAAAAAAAATGTTCCCTCGATTATTCATTTCAGCCCCCTATCACATTTTCTCAGTTTAAAGTGAAAATAAATTGAAAATAAGTAACTGCGATCATATGTCTCTGAAATTAAATTTTCCAGTTTTCGCTGAATAATTTAACGTCAAATCATTCAAGGAATTTTTCCATTTTCTGAATACATATCCCATTACGTTATCTCGTCCCAAAAGATTCATTTCAACAATTACTCATATAAAAAGAAGCACGCTTCCCGGAGCTGCTTTGGATACCTGCAAAGAAGGTTTTGGGTTTCGGTTATTATTATAACATAACTAGCGGCACAGAGTGACAAAGAGTGACATCTGAAAAATTAGAATTCAGAATATAAATAATTGTTTAGTGGAATGAGAGTTATTTTGTTTTAACTCGCAAGTGAATTCCGTCTTAGACGAGAAACACTAATTCATGTTTATGAATAATAAATAGGATTTTTCTTAAGGGATTAAGTAAGTTATTATTCTTTTTTTCAGAATAAGAAGCTTCCTTTAAATTAGAAACATTTTAATATAGCTTTATAAGCATGAGTAAGGAAAGAAAATAAATTACCAGTACCAAATTTGTGAGCATTTGTAATACGATGTTTATCTATGGCTACCACATTCAATTACCACGGGACCACGGAGTTCTTTAGTAAAAATCTGTTGTTCCCCTATTTAGATAAAAGACATTTAAGATGGTCATAGTCACGAATTGTCCATGTAGAAAATTATATTGAAAGAATCTGAAAGAGATTTTCTTTTAAAGTAACTGAATTTTTACATTTTTATGGTGGATTTTAAAGAGCTGTTTGTTTCTATTTCCCTATAGAGACGTCGATCTAGTAAATTTTCCCTTTTGTTTTTAGTATAGGGGCGCAAAATGTACTTAATGTCCGTGAGTCTTACAGAATTCCTGAAAAGGATGCCTTCTGTGTGTGTATAAAACAGTTTTTTATCGTTAGATGAGGTGTAATGTAATCGTTATACGTGCACATCATACACTTATGAATCCGAAATTACGATGCAAGTCTATAATGATAAAACCATTCGGTTGTATGAATAGTGAAAGTCTCGATCTCTATATTACGTATGAATTGCCCTGTTACCTCGCACCTTCGTCACATACCGATACCATTTTAATGAACTCTGGAAGTGTTTGTTGACTTTGCGTGGTGTTAATTATGCGCAATTCCATATTGCGACCAGCCTACGGAGAAATTTAGTCTGTGATAAGGCTTTTAAACATCTGAAAAGTGCGAGTTTCATAGAGAAATATTCAGAGAGAACAAAGAGTGTAAATAATTGCTTAAATTCTTAACAAAGGTGATTAGTATAAATTGTAAAACATTAGATTTTCACAAAATTCAGTGGAGACAGCGGAATTTGAAAATTTTCGGAGAACCGACACATCACATTTTGCAACGCGTTTACGTTTTGGAAAATTTTCCTTTTTTGAAAATTTTAAAGACGTATTAAAATTGTATTTTGAAGATTAATGATAATTAAGATAATCTGAGGAAGGAACTAAGAAGAATGTTCAAGACTTCAATATGGTTGACTTCTTTTTCGAGGAGGGTTTCTAGAAATTGGCGTTACGATGTGCATTAACATCAATGAGTATTACGCTGAAAAGTGAATTACACGTGTGGATTTGAGGAAAAATCCTAAATTATCAATGAAGATCCATTTTTTTTCATTCTTGAAATGGTACTTACTGTCTGGACATCTTACATCTGAGAAAAACTTTACAACTATTCTTCAACAAAATAAATCCTACTATTACTTTAAGAAAATTCAATGGCAACAAACTTGATTCTACTTTGACCTTTTTTTAGCACAGTGTCGAGAAATTGCCTGCAGTCGCTGAATTAATAACATTCCAATTACTACCTGTTGCAGTTTGATTGTCTACAGCAGGGGTTCCCAAACTTTTTCCTACATCTACCCCTTTTAAAAGAATGATTTTCTTCATCGACCCCCCTCGCATTTCTCTCTATAATATGCAGCATATAACATACTCATAATACTAATAATTGCACATAAAACACTTAAAGATAACAATTTTACTAAGAATATGAACAAAAAAATAGAAAAAGTGGTTCATTAGGTTTATGTTTTATTATTTTTGTACTATTTTAATTTTTAATTTCACAAATATAAAAAAAAATTCAGAAACACAGATTGTAAATGCGCAAAAAATCGATTTCAATTGATATGGTGGTCGTGCTTGATGCATTGATACAATTTTTTTAATGTTTGGCCTGAAATTGCTTATCATCGTATAGTTACAATAACTAACATAACGAATATAAATTTATATTTTACTAAACAAATTTACTGACTTATATGTAAATACAGTATAATTTCATTCGACACATATACAAAAGCGGCATGAAATTAGACTTCAGATGGGCGGATCACTCCACCCTATGCAAATCTATATTAATACATATTAAAACGGATTTTAATATCTAAAAATTACATTTCTAAAAAAATAAATTGTAAAACAGAAAAATTTATCATCGACCCCCACTATACCCCTGGATTACTATAGACCCTTTATAAACTTCCATCGACCCCCAGGGGGTCCACCTGGACCCCGCTTGGAATCCCTAGTCTACAGGATCCTACATGTAGCATCGTGGGAACACCATACTAAAAGGTGCGCCCATAAAGTAACCGGACAATTTTTTATAAATAAGAAAAATATTACTCGCCTTCAAATAAATTTATGTCCTTCAAAATAATTTCCAAAGGAGTGTATACAATTTTTCCAACGTTTCTTCAAGTCATCGAAGCACTGTTTATAGGCGTTGGAACTAACCGTTCGCAAAATACGCGTAACATTTGATTTAATATCCGAGACGTTTTCAAATCTCTGTCCTTTCATGGGCATCTTAAGCTTCGGAAAATGAAAAAAATCAGCTGGAGATAAGTAGGGAGAATAGGGTGGGTGATTTATCACTGTAATTGAATGCTTAGCAACATATTGTTGTACAGAAATTGCTGTATGGGGCCTAGCATTATCATGTAAAAGAAACCATTGCCCAGAATGAAACAGTTCCTTCCTAAACTCGCCTTATCCTGTTTCTTAATCGAAAAAGCTCCTCCTTGTAAAAATACTGATTAATTGTTTGATTTTCAGGAACAAATTCGGGGTGAATACGTCCTTTGTAATCAAAAAATGCAAAACCCATGAAAGGACAGAGATTTGAAAACGTCTCGAATATTAAATCAAATGTTACGCGTATTTTGCGAACGGTTATGTCCAACGCCTATAAACAGTGTTTCGATGATTTGAAGAAACGCTGTAAAAACTGTATAGACTCCTTTCGTGATTATTTTGAAGGAGATAAATTTATTTGAAAGTGAGTAATATTTTTCTAATTTATAAAAAAATGTCCGGTTACTTTATGGGAGCACCTTGTATTTCATAAATTTGTGTCATTGTGCATTTTCTTTTTTTTCATTAATTACATTTTCACCAAGTTGCTATGCCTTCAGATTATTTATTGAACATGATTCCCTAACATTTCACTTGCACTGATGACCCTTTTATCTGTTACAAGCATATAATAAAGATTCAGGGTCGTTAATATCTGATGAAGAGAGTCGTATGGGCTTCTGAGACACGCGAACAAACGTTCTCTTAGCTAGCTTCTAGAGAATATTTTAAAGTTTTTTTTTCTTTTCTATCATAACTTACTAATTTTCGCGCATTCTTCTTTGATAATAATGTGCTTCTCTCAAATCATTGTTTTCTCCAGTAAGTGTTTCTTCGCTTGCTACTTTATATTTCTTAATTACCATAATTATAACTTATTCTTTTCAGCTTCTG
Source organism: Dolomedes plantarius (assembly GCA_907164885.2). Classification (NCBI taxonomy): domain Eukaryota; kingdom Metazoa; phylum Arthropoda; class Arachnida; order Araneae; family Dolomedidae; genus Dolomedes; species Dolomedes plantarius. Next base: position 83,746,457 of record OU015496.1, on the reverse strand, counting down.
TATAAGGCTTGTCCAGAGTTTTACGAAATATGGAATCAAGAAAATTATCAGAAGAAAGTAAACAAAAAAATGTTTATAGGAACAAATAGTAACGAAGAAATACTTTGGAATGTAAGTAGAATGTATATAAACACTTTTAAACTATTACATTACATTAAATAAGGGTAAGGAAACAAATTAAGACCCAATGTGGCAAACATGATATATTTAGAGATACAGTAAAACCTCGTTTATTCGGACTAACTGGGACCGTAGACAATCCGGATAATCGAAAATCCACGTATAAACGGGTAATAGGGGTAATAAACAAAATAAAATCATCAACTAATCAGACTTACAGTTTATTATGATAAAAAACTAATTTTTGTAATAAAATTATTTAGTATTGTTTACAAGACATTAAAAATATAATCTAGCAAAGCTTTCTTAAACTCAACAAAAAGCATTTTATTACCATAATTTATTGTACAATCTATGCCGGAACTGTACATTGAATCAAACTAAAAAGCGAATATTTGGCGTACTTGTAGTTACATTCTTGCTATTATAGTTAAAAATTATTATCTAATGTGAATTAAATAAAAATAATGTCTACAAAGTTGATCTGGATTATCCGGAGATCCGAATAAACGATGTTTTACTGTATTTTGATATGTATACTGATTTAGATTATATATTTTACATAAAATAGGTTTTCTATGAGAGAAGAAAAAACATTTATTAAACCGAAGACCTTTGACAGTACGTAAAATAAAATGTTTGGATATAATTTTCTCTTATTTTATATTGAAGTTTGACGCGAAGGGAGTAAAAGATACAAATAGCTTCAGAACCTCTGTATTATTGATTTTTCGAACCGGATTTCATCAATGCCTTATCGATTTTTCCCACACAAGAAATACTTTATGAAAGAATGGCAGTTTTGTAAAGCGTTCTGATATTACGAGATGCTACAATCACAAGTGGAAGTCGATGCTTGGTTTCGACGAATTAAAAAGGCATCGAAAGGATAGAGAAAATTTCGATGCTTTTAAGTGAATGCCCATAATCTCGGGAAATGCATTTCGTTTGCAGTAAATAAAGCATGGTAATGTAACAGACACGATGGAATTTCAAAAGATGAATAACAGTTGGTAAGTGTATAATTAGCTGTGCCCAATTATCGCAATACATTATGGGAAATAAAACTCCGAATAAATAAGTTAAAATACCAGCTACATGAACCAAATTATAGATAGTGGAATTTACACCAAGACCATAAAAAATATAAACAAATGTATCTGAGAGCTATGCAATATTCAAATCTGAAGAAGATTTGATACGAATCTTTTCACTTGCATTAGAGGAAAGTTGACCGTAGAGCACTCAACCAACTAACGAATCAACTACAGTCGAACCTCCATATATCGAACTTCCACATATCGAAATTTTCTATATAACGAACTCTTAGCAAATCTCCATGTTCAATACATAGAAAAATTGTTTCTATATATCAAAAAATCTCTATATATCGAAATTTTTTTCAAGACAAATTGGGAGATTTTATTCCACTTTAGAATAAAATCTGCCAATTTTTGGCATTTGAAGCAATACGTCGTGGACTTCAATTCGCAGAAAATGTCCCTCATGAAGTTTTTAGTGGACTGAATAAATACGAACATTTGCTTGAACTTTCCGCAAAACTGGCTATTCAGCAAGATATTCGTAGTTTTTTTTTAAAACAATGTAACTGTGATCATTGTAACCACTGTCTGCATTATTGTTTTTTTTAAAAGATATGTAGTACTCAATAAATCTTTCATATTAATTCATTTTTTAGCCATTAACTTTCATTTAATGGGATTCGCATATAAATTAGAAATGGGTTTCGTATACGAAAATTAGCTTTAATTAATTTTTTTAGGAGAATTATGATAAAACTAAGCTCAATTCTATATATCCAAATTTCTGTATATCGAATTTTTTTCCGGCAATTTGCTACTTCGATATATGGAGGTTCGACTGTATATGTTTTATAAAGTAAACTAATCATTAAACAATTTATTCCATTTCGGCATCATCGCCATGAATTTGTATTAAAATAGAATTCCCTTTTTAATTGTTTTATCGACATCTACAATTCTGGAATAATGTCAGTAACTGGTTCCATTCCTTTCTACGGTCTTTACCTCACGGAAAAGATGGAAATATGATAGAGGATGATGGATCCTCTATGGCAAGAATGACAATACCCTTTTTACTTGCTTACTGATCCTTCTTATTTATAATGGAGTGAATGCTTTAAAATGCGTATAAGGCTAAAATATAGAATACTGTAAATCGGATGTAGTAACTCAGCATACGCAGACAACCTGATTAGGAGGTGTTGCTTTTGAGATTTTTTTAGAACGACATATCTGTGTTTCCAATGTAAAGAGCGTAAGTCCAAAATCGTAGTTTTGAGAAAGACGGCACTGATAAAAAAGGCTTTTGTAAAGTCAGTATTTTAAAGTTTAATTTTTAATATTTTTTTTAAATAAATTTTTCCAATTTTACTTTTGTTGAGTAAAGAGTGTTAAGTTCTTGACTGGGACGTAACCTCTTTAACACTGGCATGTTTGTGGTGTGTGTCACATATCCCAAATTTTCCCTGATGAATAAAAATATTTAGGAGTGGAATTGGGCTTAGCTTTCTGTACCCTGCACTAGCCCTTGATTTTTCAAACATGCCTGGTTTAATAACTCATTTTACCCCATTTTGGACTTAGCACCTTTTGCACAGCAAATACAAATATATCCGGCTAAAGAGGAAAAGTCTGGAGAATGTGAACTATTACCTAAAAATCACGAGTGTAACGAAATTCTTATATCAGGCGCTAAAATTTTGTTTTCAAAATTTACAAAAATATTCTTTACGTTACAATAGTTTACTAAAAGAAGTTGGGTAGAACATATATCAAGTTAATCACTTGCAAGTATTTCCCTACCGATAATTAAATCCTCATGAGTGATACAAATTAATTTCAAAGTAAGAGAAAATCAAAATTCTATTTGAAATTTGAAAAAAAAAATTATGTATGTACTTATTAAACACTGATAAGGGATAATATAAGTTGGTCAGGACATTATGATATTACAGTCAGTGATTATTTTTTAAGGTAATATAAACAATGTAGTGGTAAATAAAAGGTATTTATGAATTTTTTTAGCTGGAAAGTAGATATGTAAAACGATTTTTAAATTTAAAAAGGAATACTGCGTAAGGATTTTTAGAGTCACATCCCATCGATAGTTTAACACAAGTCATAAATTTGTGAAAGATTGTTACTTATGCATTATTGAATTTATAAGCTTTTCTAACACTGGACACAGAGTTGATGGATAGTCAAATCAGGACAGTTAACCCCTTAACATTATATTTATGTTATCATTTTTTAAAAGGAATCTATGTTTGCTATTTTGGCTCCTCATTAATAACAGAGTTAATCATTTTATGTAACTTTTGCTCTTATCTCTATAAAAATATAAGAAAGATGATTTTATGCTATGACTGTCATATTAACATTCATTGAACTTGTCCTCATTTCAAGTGTTTACGTCACATGGCGACCATTCGGAATATACCATTCGGAATTTTTTCAAGCGATATCATATGGATTTGTCGACACACCAGTGAAAATGCCCCCAGCACTTTCAACGCTACTTGGATTTTGTAAGATAAAGTACCCTCTTTAAGGAACTAATTTAGAGACAATATAAGTTGAAAAACAAAGACATGCGGCTTAAGAATTGAAGCTCATAAATATTAACTTGACACATGAGCTAAATACATAGATCCTAATTTTTTTACTTCTGAACTGGCTTCCACACTTCGCTTCAAGCTAAGATCTCCTCCTAGCCTCTTAATCTCCACTTATTTGTGGACAAGTCTCACACTGTCTTAAGAAGAAAAAAATCCCTGTTCACAGGGTAGCTTCATTACATCAAATAAACTGACGAGCATTTTTTTAAAAGTCCGGTAGAGAAAAAAAGGGACTCTAGCTTAAGGGTCCGAATGCAAACGGTAGAATCCTATTAGTTGCCTCCTATTGAGTCACATTAAAAGAGAAATATATTCATTCAGTGGTATGAAAAAAATCTTTTTTTTTTGGAGTGTTCCCTTAGGGTGATTCTCTCCCAACTTTTAGAACTTTCCCATATCGATGATTGCTGGCCCCCGGCCTACATGAAAAAAACAAGAATTTTTCAGGATTCTTCATCTTTTTAAAATTTTTTTTTCAAGTAAAAGTATTCTTGATTTTATTACCTTAAATTTATTTCCTATTACCCTCATATATCGGTACTGAGTTTCTTTCTTTTTCTGTTTGAAAGTTATTAGCGAGCTGTCAGATTTTAAATTCAGTGTATTTTCATCATCAGAGTATTTTTAGTTCCTTTTGTAACTTTTCTTAAAAAGAAGGAAATTGACAAAAACATTTCTATGTGTCCGACTAAGAATCTTTAAAGCTTTTCGAGTAACTTAAATAAACTTTATAAATGTATAGTCTTCAATGAATCAAAGATCTTTACTTTTAACGTCTCTTATGTAGTTAGGTTTACTACAATAAAAATTATACATCTTCCACACGTAAGAAGGAAACATCCTGGAATCCATATATATATATATATATATATATATATATATATATATATATATATATATATATATATATATATATATATATATATATATATATATATATATATATATATATATATATATATATATATATATATATATATATATATATATATATATATATATATATATATATATATATATATATATATATATATATAAATAAGAATAAGATGAAAGAGAAAACCAGTAATAGCTCTAAAGCTACATGAATCCATGAACATCCAACATGTAAAGAAAAGTATGAATAAGGCTTTTGACAGCATTTCTTCATCAGCGGTGTCAATACTGTCTAAAAACCAATGGATTGTTTCTGATGAGTATGATCTATTAAATAAACACACTCAGACACCGTACAACCCATTATTAACATTAGAATTGAATAATAAATTAATAAAGTTTGAATAAAAGTACTTAACCAAAGAACACCAAGCTTGGCGCTAGTCAGAGTGGAAGTTAAGATCTTGTAACCGCAAGATGACTGACGTCATATAAATTACAACCATTGAGGTAGTGGATACTCAGTTACAGACTTACTTAGGTTACCATATTTTAAGACTATTATTCCTTTATTTATTTAGTTTTTATTATTGTTACTACTATGAGTTAATTATTTTTTTATTTTTCTTATGTTTTTAATTTTGTTTTAGTAGTTATTATTTTTATTTTAACCTATTGTTATGTTTAACTTATTAATGCAACAGAACAAACTATTCATTAAAACAAAAACAACAAATTATGTTTTTGGATAGACTAACTGGGTAATTATTACGAGTTAGCACAGCTTTCAAGTCTATAATATGCTTAATCCTATATATATATATATATATATACACACGCACACGAATAAAAATATCTGGACATGTGTGTACTTCCTTTGAGGTATTTTTAGAAGTTTTAAATGATGTTACTAGTAAGTATACCATGTAAGAAGTCCTCTCTGAAGATTTAATCTGATTCAAAATACATTTCTTCCTTTTTCATAAATTATAAACAAGAAAGAAAAATCTCTGAGCATTACAGGAGTTTCTAAGAAATTCCAGTAGATTTAATATGTGAGAAAATGTAGACTAGAAGGTGCCGACGAGACATTGAATAGTTTTTATGCGCTAAGTGTTGAAATTTGTATTGACATAAGATGAAAAACAATCTACGTAGAAAGTATGTAGATATGTAGATAGGTTAGGCAAGGAGGTTATGAATGTTTCGGAGAAATTTGAATAGCAAACATTTAGGATATTAACATATTCGCTACCAATGAAATTAACCTTTAGCTTACAAGGCCTATTTTCCCGACTCCCTCTTTATAATGGGAAATTTCATACCCTCTTTGTAAGAATGGCTATTATGGAGTTTATATATATATATATACAGGTGGTTGTCAAAATAAAGGAAACGCTAAGAAACATCATGAAAACCTTTATTAATGAGGCTCAGGATCACCTTTGTCATGTAATACCACCTGATTCACCCTGGAATTGGATTATACAAGTCATGAATAGTGGTTAAGAATATATTATACCACACTTCAGGGGCAAATCATGAAAGTTCCGGTAGAGATGCTGTGGTGGATATCGACATCTGGCTCTATCCGATTATACAGATAACTGTGGTTGTCTCAGTTTAACCAACAGACTGATTAACTAAATATTAGTTTAATTAGTCTAAATTTTAATAAGCAATAAAAAATTATGAATTTAAATATGCAATAAAAGGATATGTATTTTTGTTCTGTATTTACAAATATTTTAGATTAAGAGGCTTTTCAATGTCTGATATCAGCTTACACAAACACACACACACACACACATATATATATATACAGGTGGTTATCAAAATAATGAAAACACTAAGAAACATCATGAAAACCCTTATTAATACGGGGCAAGATCACCTTTGTCATGTAATACCACCTGATTCACCTTGGAATTGGATTATACAAGTCATAATTAATGGTTAGGAATATATTATACCATTCTTCAGAAAAAATCCTTAAAGTTCCTGTAGAGATGCTATGGTGGATATCGTTACATTTATCTATCCACTTATACAGATCACAGCGGTTGGAGGATTTATAGTCGGGGGGATTGTACAGGGAAAGATAAGATATTTGACTTCTTTCCATGCTCTTCAAACCAATATTTGATAGATTTAGCTGTATGTAAAGGGGGATTATCATACCGGAGAACGCCATCTCCTGCAAGAAACACTGTTTGCACCATAGGATGGACTAGTGAGCTAAAATTCCGACATAGTCCTTCTCATTCAATCTCCCTTTTAGGGTTACAATAGGGCCTAAAGAAAACCATGAGATGCCATCCCAAACCCTGATAGATCTACCTCCATGATTGACAGTTGAGATGAGACATCGAGCATCTTACGCTTGTGTAGGGATTCTCCAGACATACGCACGTCCTGTTGCGAGGTACAATGTGAACAATGATTCGTCGGACCAAATGCCGTTTTTCGACATTTAACGAGACCAGGATTTGCGATCGTTGCATCATTATGGACGATATTTTGTATTGGCATTTATTACAAGTGGCTTGGGAATAGCTACTCTTCCGTAAATGCTTTGTTTGTGAAGTTTCCTTCTACCTCTAACGGTTGATAACGGAACATGCAGATGCAGATTGAGCTCTTCGGTCATTTTAGTTGCAGTTGTTTTCTTTCTTTATGCCACAATCTGCTTCAATACTTCGTCCGTCTCGTTCAATCAGCTCTCCCTTTCGTCCACTATTATGTTTGACAAAGATGTTTTTCCGTGCACTTTGCATGCTATCATGACTTTCAATACCATATCTCGAAAAACACCCATTAGCTTGGTTTCAGTAACAGATACTCCAAATTAAACGCGCTCATACAATTTGCCCTTTTCGCAAGATCTGCAAGGTTTGACATGTTCCCCCAAAGCAAGTTCCCCAAGCTGTTCCCCCAAAAGCACGATGCCCTTAGCTTCATTACTGCTACCTGACAGTAGAATAATACATACACTATATTATATAAAAAATACCGGTGGCCAGACTTGTTTTTTTAAGGAATACGATGCACATTCATAAATACCACTAATATTGATAGGTGTTTCCATTATTTTGATAACCACCTGTATATATATATATATATATATATATATTCATTCTTGGGCCCGTATTCTTGGGATACATGCTACTCCACCCCGTAAGGAAAAGGTTAAAATTAAACATTATTCCCAGCAACTTACTTTGTAGAACTGACAATGTTATTTGCAAATGAGGATCACTTGGAATCATTCATTAAAATTTAAAAAAACAGCGATATTTACGGAATGTTAACGATGAATCCGTAGTGTTAGGTAGCATCGACGTTAAAAATTTTAACCAAACATAGAGCTCAATTCATTCAACACGTAATACGTCATACCAATCACAGGTTATGTGAACAATCTCGGAGCCAACGTTGTAAGGCAACATAATGCAATGCTTTGAATGCAATGTGAACAGGCCTTTAACCTCTTAACATAAGACTTCTGGGATAAGTCATTTCTTTATTGCGTTATCGTAAATGTTATCGTCTTTGCGACGAAAAAAAAAGTCATCAAATTCACTTTCAGTGCACCTATAAAACAAATATTACAGATATATAATTATATATATTCAGTATTACAGTGTGGATCGTATTAAGCAATGTAGATATTCATTTTTTTTTTGAAAAGCTTAAATAACTGTTAATTTGAGATTGTTTTAATACATCGAGTGTCATTTTATTTGTATGTAAAAGCTTAAAACGAAATCGAAATGCTTAAAAGTAATAAAGATGATAGTAAAACTATAGGAATATCGAATGTCACAAAATATTTCTCATAAAAAGAAACTTAATCGAATATTAAAATAGACTGTTTTACTATGGATCTAGATAGAATTCCCTTCCTACTCTCCCCCCCCCCCATTAAATTTGAAAACTTATTAAAGTGCTACCATTTAGGATTCTGTAAGAATCGAGTAAAATTATTTCTTTAATCCATAACATTTTTATTTTCCCTAGCACAAATCTCTAATTAAAATTACATTCAAGAGTAGATGAAGTCAATAAATCCCCGAAATAACTTATGGATGAATTCGAAATGAAAACATTATTTGCGTGCATATTATTTTGAAAAGTGATACATCCCTCTAAATCTGAATAAATCTGAATTAAATGAGTTCCATTAAACAATTGCATATTAATATGTTTGCTATCTTGAACAAAATGTTGCCATTGAAAGAACTGTATTATTAAAATGAACTCATTATATTGAAAACAAACTGCATTTATAACAAAGATTTAAAAAAAAAAAAAACATTTTCTAACCATCTATGATTTATAATGCATTAAATTGTTCCAAGCTTGAGTATTTTAGAAGAGATAAAGAGCTTGCAAAAATAATTAATGTGCAGATAAAATTTTCACATATTTTTTAAATGTATCTCCAAAAGGATGCTCAAATGTAATTCCATTCAAATAAGTCGATATATATATATATATATATATATATATATATATATATATATATATATATATATATATATATATATATATTAAAGAATAAATAAAATGACTGTCTAAAAAAACCATTTTGTTGACATTAAAACCATTTAGTTAAAAATTCATATTGTGACTGTTTCTTTAGCTTGTAACACAGCAGCAGAAAATAGATTATTTTTTCGCAAAAACTGTACGAGTATCGAAGCATAAATTTTTATGCTTTGGGCATTTTAAAAATGGCATTTCATGTGTATTTTGATATAAAACACATACATATATGTGTCGCCTCTGAACGCAAAACATGTTCACTTTTTTTTTATATGATTTATAATGGTTATGGAGGGTAGAGGACTTTTTTTTTTTGCAAGCATGCCCATTTAAAAAAAAAAAGCATGTCGCCTATGCATGTAATAGTTTACGAAATCGACTGGAAACTATTCTATATATTACGTTAAGATAGTGAAACACAGACTTTCTAATTTTTGAAAAAGGACTGTTTCCATTAAATGGATACTTCATATATATAGTTCGGTATGTGCCAAAAAATCCCTGTACGGTCTTCGGCGAGTCATTACGTAACTATTTTAAATATAAAAAACAATTAAAATTGCTTTTAATATTTTTTACGTTATAATTCATTGGAACTTACTTTAAGTCCTGAGCTGAAACCTCGGCATAGAATGCGTAAATCCTGTCATCGCGAAAATTTTAAATTCAACGGGATGAAGCTCATGCTTAAACAACAAATTATGTTTCGCATGCACTGTGGTATTTTTTTTTAAAGTTTTCAGAGTATATCAGGCTTTTGTCACGTATCAGAAGAGTCCTGAGGTGGCCAAAAACGGAGAAAATATATATACACACACACACACACACACACACACATATATATATATATATATATATATATATATATATATATATATATATATATATATATATATATATATATATATATATATATATACAGTGCCGTAACTAGGCAGGGGCAACAGGGGCATCCACCCAGGCCCACTTCGAAGGGAGACCCAAAATGCTGCATTTGTTAAATTATTTTCCCAAACCTAATTAATTAAGGGGCCCAAATGCAAATTCTTGCTCAGGGCACAGGAATGGCTAGTTACGGCACTGTATATATACATATATGACGCGAGCTTAAATTTTCGTACTCCCTCTTACTCGTTCCCCTGCTACTTACTCTAAAAATATGCAGTCAGTAACATCGTAGGTCTGTGGAATTAAAGACAATTAGTTTACAACTAAATCCTTTATTCAATAACTATTAATTAACCCGATTCAATCCGTGCCATTGTTTCGATCTCTCACCTCGTGAAGCGCTCAGCCCAAACCGAAATCCAGAGACGCTCTGCCAATTAACCCTTTTTAAAACTTAGGCGCGGGCGCGGTAGCCCGGTTGGCAAGAGTAGCGGGCCAGTGATCTGAACGTCCCTGGTTGGAGGCTCGTCGTGCAAATCTACAGCCGTGTTCACTAATGGTGGCTGGGGCACGTAAAATAGGGCGTGGCTACAATATCCTCCATGTTCTCAAATTTACCTCTGGAGGTGCGGGGTCAAGTATTCCGGTCTCGTCACTTGGCTCGGTTCAAAATTACGGGACCGGTCATTTAGCCAAGTCGGACTCCGACCCTTGCGGTGCTATTAAAAACCGGAGCCGCATCTTCATCGCCCATAGCCTTCGGGACTTGACCTGATGCTACTTGTCGGTCAAGGGGCATCAGCTACAACAACAACAACAAAACTTAGGCGCAAAACTTTCGCGCATGCCCTGTGATGTCTATAGAATATTCGGGACGCTTCCATATTATGTAATAGTTTCACTCCTCGCAGCCCGTGCCTGCTCTAAAAATAGATTCGTTTGCTCCACCACAGACGCGAGTCAAGGTTATATCTCTCAAAAAAGGGTATTCCCCTAAAATCACGGCGCGCTCGTTCTCTGCTCTGTTGAAATAGTGGCGTTCGGTGCCAATAAATAAATTAATCACGAAGCCCCCTTTAAATTTAATTTAATTATTCCTTTCCCACTAATTCCTTGACATATATATGTATACATATATATGTGTGTTTGTGTGTGTGTGTGTGCGTATGTGTGTGTATGTATGTATGAATGCATGCTGAAAATTCCCCTTAATTAATCTCTAGATCCATATGCAATTACTATTAATACTATTCCTCATTATTTTTCCTAAGCAGAGGCTTTGTAATTTTTAAAATATTACCTATTTTAAAGCTTGATTTATCTCCCAACGTAACTGTATGCATGTAATTTTGTATCTATTGCTACACATCACTTATCTAGAATTTCCGGCAAGACACCATTCTGGTCTCCTACTGAATTAAACTCCCAACTTAGTGATCTATTAAAGAAAGTTCATACCGCTTATCTCCCTCATTCTTCCTATATCCTCTTTTATACAGGTGATAAGTCCACAGGGACTAAATTTCTGACATCAACTGCTGTTATTCTTCGTCAAAGGAGTAGATAAATTATTAGCTGTCAGCCACATTAGGCATGTAATTAGTTTACACTTTATTTTATTGGAAAGGGTGATTAGCTGCATATTATAATAACAACAGATAAAAACTAATGCTGATCTGACTCAGCAATTTCGTAATAACTTTATATATATAAAAAGATATATATATATATATATATATATATATATATATATATATATATCAAAAGAGAGAGAACATCTTTGATATATATCTTTATATCTATCAAAAGAGAGAGAAAAATCTTTTATATATATATATATATATATATATATATATATATATATATATATCAGATTAGACGACATTTAACGCCAATATCTGGGAAAACAGCAGTATGGCATTTGGCATCGTAGTCGGGCCTTGGACACAAACTCCAAATCGAATAATAAAATTAAACTGAATAATTCTTTTAGTACTTTAACCCTTTGAGGGGCGCCGTTTGCTCAGTGCAAACGCCTAAATCTACTCTCTTTTCACTTGCATTCAATGTATCCTAGTTAAATTAGCATAAAAATGGTTAGTATTGCCATTTGTTATCAGTTTAAATAAATAAAAACATTTCTCAACCATTAATTGGGAAAATTTTCAAGATTCTTTAGATAAAAAAAAACGATAAAAAAATCAGCACCGTGAAAACGGTAGAGTTTGTTGCCCCTGAAAGGGTTAAACACAGTATGGTTATCGAACAGTTCAACATATTCCAAGAAATGTAAAGGAGAAGAAGTTATTTACATATTTATAAGTAGGGAGAATGGATAATGTCATCCCCACAGTCCCAGATTCAATCTCAAAGTTCACAGAACCGACGTTCACACCATCATATACTAAATTTAGCATCTGTTTACCACGTGACCCCCTATGGTGCCATAAGCCCAGACGACATCCAGGCGCATATATAAAAAACGCGGAAGTTAGTTAAATAGAGCGAAACAGAAGATTGGAATGGAATTATCCCACTAACGGCAAAGTGGGGGACAGATCCGACCCAAGGGTGTGCCTTCCCATTCCCGCACTCTCCCCATTCATTGCAAGAGAGCGAGTTGACAAGGAACCCTACTAGATAGACCTACTAGACCACCCTACTAAATATAGGAATAAGTAAATACGAGTGTCTTTGTTGAAAAACATTATTTCTGATCACTAGTCATTTTTGAATTTTTTCTTAGGCCAAAAATGTCAGTATATATTATATTTTACACTTTTGTGCTCGGAAAGTTGGTTTCATAAACTTTGAAAACTAGGTAGACTGAATTTCATATTACACCTAATATATACAACATTCTATGTAAATGCGAAAGAGTCTTTCTTTGTTTAGATATAGATAAATAGATATAGATATATACCTAATGGAACTTATCTTTGGTGGCTAGTAATAGTTCCGAAAACAAATTAGCCATTTGACGGGAGTTTAAAAAAAGTTTATTCCATAACAATGGCTCTAAGGATTCTTGAATTGGTTCTGAACCGAGTACGGGCGATTAGTGGGGTAGGGCCGGCCAGCTAGAGAAGCTTACATCCCATCATACACACACACACACACACACACACACATATATATATATATATATATATATATATATATATATAATGAAATGGCCTGAATTGGGTCATCTCTTGAAGAAACACAATCGAAGCCGAAATTAAATGCTATTTCAATTTACAAAGAACAACTGAAGTTTATTCCATGAAAACAGCAACACGTTACTCTCATGGAAGCCAACAAGCGTCTCTCGTTCCTCGCGAATATCGAATTACGTCAAAGAAGGGTTGACAGGAAGTGGCGGAGAGAGTTAGTATATGGAAATGTGAAGCATCTCGCCAAGGTGTCAGAAGGTTACCAGATTTAGAAAGAAAGTTCAGATAAGGGCGATTAAAGATTATTAATAATGCCACACATACACACACACATATATACATACATATATACATACATATATATATATATATATATATATATATATATATATATATATATATATATATATATATATGTGTGTGTGTGTGTGTGTGTGTGTGTGTACATACACATCTTGAGAATTGCGTATTAGAAAAGATAAATATAACACTGCTTTAGAAGGAAATAAGCACATAATTAAGACGTAAGTATGTTTTATATAGGAGTAAACGTATTAACTGAACGGTGTCTTTCAAACTAAAAATTATAAAAACTATCCTTTGACTTCTGCAGATTTTCTGTCCCGATCATAAACATCCTGATACTATTTATGAGTATTTTAATAGTATATATAAGTTTCATCGAGAAGAGTAACTTTCATTTCTTTGAAAAAGATGTTGTCGGATTATCTAAAAGTCTGCTAAAAGAATCTATATCGCAGAAGGATATGATGGCCAAAGATATTCTCCAAACAATATACAATAATATGATCGACTGATTCCTGCGCATAACTGACGGCTGAATGCATAAATCAATGTCTCGTTAGAGTTGCACTGAGTCTCCTTAGTCAGCAGAAAAACATTGACTGCATGAGATAGCGTGTAATATCGAAGCCCTTAATTAACTAGTTTGACTATATCGGCCGCTCTGCCAATCAATCACAATATCTGCAACCACGCAATCAGCAATCTCAATAATTAACGGAATCACTCACACTAACAATCAATCAAGATACACATTTCATCAATCGCTTAGTTTCGAGGCTTCAATGCTGTTAATTTGTGTATTCATTTACCGCTTATGTAATCTCAAAAGCCACTGAGTTCCTGTTTGAGAAAGGCTTGTCAGCATATAAAGTTAACCATTCTCTCTATATATATACAAAAAGGACACCAGGAGATTGTAACGCCTCAGTTTACCGAACAGACTGATTAACTAAGTATTAGTTTAATTAGTCTTAATTTTAATAAGCAATAAAAATTATGAATTTTAATATGTAATAAAATGATATGTATTTTTGTTCTGTATATACAAATATTTTAGATTAAGAGGCTTTTCAATGTCTGATATCAGCTTATTCTCTCTCTATCTTTCTCTCTCTCTCTCTCTCTCTCTCTCTCTCTCTCTCTCACACACACACACACACACACACACACACACACACACATATATATTTATATATATATATATAAATACACAGCAGTGGCGCACCCAGGATTTAATCTTGGAGGGGGGCGAGTTGAGAATATAAAAATATTTATAATGGAAAGTCAATATTCATAATGCAATATCTATATCTATTGGGGGGCCCATCCCCTGTGTGCGCGAATAATAAATAGATAGATAGATGTGGTGAAATTTTTTTCACTTTTACTGTAAGAGGCACTGAAAATAGATTTTACTGATATGCGTTATACGTATAGACGTACCTATCCATGATTGACAATTTCTAGAGAGTCAGACAGATATAACTGTTTAAAGAATTACGCACTGAATTTTTCCTTACTGGAAAATTATTTTACTCTATGAACTCAGCATAGACACAAAAAAATCAAATGTTATCAATGAACGACAAACTGATAAAATCGTGTCAAAAGGGTGTTTTGAAGGGTTATACAAGGCGTGTTTATCTGAAAGATCACATATCTTGGAACTTCTTTTTTTTTTTTTTAAGCGACAATGTTGGCACTGTACATAAACAGATATTATTAAACTTGAATTTCCCAACATTTGTCGGTATTTGTTCATTGATTAATTTAATTTAATTTGTGTAGTTCTCTTAAACTTTAAATTATAACTTTAATTTTAATCTTAAATCTGCTAGTTATATTTCCTTTCCTTATCTGATAGTAATCTATTTTTTTCCCAGGCTCTTAGTCATGGGAGGTCTCTGTAACTTTTAAGTCCGTTCGGTCGGTAATTGAGAATAGCCTATCTTCTAACATCTGGCAGTGCAATTTGCCGTCCTAAATTCTTTAAGTCTTTGTCAGCTAGGTCCCCTAATTGCTAGCCTCGTGTCCACGAAATAAGATGTCTTTTCTTCCCTGTTTCCGTGTTTTTGTTAACAGCATTGATGGGTCTTTTTAAGCTATTAAACTCCGTTTATGCTAAAGGCTCCTGTTTCCCCTTTCCGCGCCTGCGGCGAACGTAATTTATTACGATTCTCTTGCATGGGAAACAGTTTTTCTCAGAACAGGCGTTTGGGCTTCGCGCTGTTTGACCAGCTCCTCTGATTGGTTAAGCTCAGCCAGTCTCGGCCAATGAAACTCCTTAAAAGGGTTCTTCTGGCATTTTCTTCTGGCAAGAGGAATGTGGTACCTAAGGTTTCCAGTTTTGGCGATGCTTCGCGTGTTTCATTTTATGGACACAAGGTGTTGGCAATGTGTTGGGGCGCTGTTAAGGTTGTCTTTCTCCTCTCCCTTCTGCACGCCTTGGCGAGATTGGTTGTACGGCAACCCTTCTCTCCTTGCGTTGTCCAGGGCTGAAAAAAAAGAGATGCGATGCAGAGATTCAGAATTTTTTGGTAGATAAAAACTTGCTCTAAGAGACCCTGATCCGAGTTTTCGGTCCTTTTTTTTGTTTGGCCGTGGCTTGGTGAGGGGGATATTTTTTTTATTGTCGAATAGTGAGTACCAGTGTATTCTCGTGATCTGATATTTGTGTATATATTTTTAAAAAAATTAATTCAATACTATTATTTTATTTTTGATGCTCTCCTAAGTGGTCGTGTAGACCGGAAGCTCTTTTCCATTATGTAGCAGACTTTTATTTGTTCCTGTTATAATTCAGTAGTCAAGATATATTCCTTATTTTCATCAAGATAAATAAATATTGTTATTTCTACCAACAAGTCGTCTTGAAGGAGTTTTCTTCCTCAATAATTATTTTTGTAAAAAGTAGTTGTTAGCAGTATCAGAACCTGAAAAAATTCAATCCTGCGGCGCAATGATCTTCAACGTTTGTTTCCTCAGCAAATCTTGTACTTCCACTAAGTAAAATCTTCCGGTTCTCTACATGTAATGTACCATCACTAATATTTTTTTTTGAAGAACCATTTACGGCTACAGTTGTTGGAAGATCCTTTCTCCGTAAGAGACGGACTTGCGTCTTAAATTTTCCGGCCTGCCTTGACGAACTGTCATTTCTACATCTTAAACGATAGACAAATCTTCATTTTTTTGATAGAACTTTCGTGCTGTGAACATTTCTGGTGTACTTCATCTTTCACTCTACAGAACAAAGGTCCTTCGTCCATCTAGCTAAAAATATTTGACTCTACAAATAAGTTTTCTTGTACAAAAAAAAGTATTTTTTTTTTCTTGTACAAAATATGGTGCCGTGACCAGGATTGAATTATTTCAGGTTCTGATACTGCTAACAACTACTTTTTACAAAAATAATTATTGAGGAAGAAAACTCCTTCAAGACGACTTGTTGGTAGAAATAACAATATTTATTTATCTTGATGAAAATAAGGAATATATCTTGACTACTGAATTATAACAGGAACAAATAAAAGTCTGCTACATAATAGAAAAGAGCTTCAGGTCTACACGACCACTTAGGAGAGCATCAAAAATAAAATAATAGTATTGAAGGAATTTTTTAAAAAATATATACACAAATATCAGATCACGAGAATACACTGGTACTCACTATTCGACAATAAAAAAAACATCCCCCTCACCAAGCCACGGCCAAACAAAAAAAAAGGACCGAAAGCTCGGATCAGGGTCTCTTAGAGCAAGTTTTTATCTACCAAAATATTCTGAATCTCTGCATCGCATCTCTTTTTTTTCAGCTCTGGACAACGCAAGGAGAGAAGGGTTGCCGTACAACCAATCTCGCCAAGGCGTGCAGAAGGGAGAGGAGAAAGACAACCTTAACAGCGCCCCAACACATTGCCAACACCTTGTGTCCATAAAATAAAATACGCGAAGCATCGCCAAAACTGGAAACCTTAGGTACCACATTCCTCTTGCCAGAAGAAAATGCCAGAAGAACCCTTTTAAGGAGTTTCATTGGCCGAGACTGGCTGAGCTTAACCAATCAGAGGAGCTGGTCAAACAGCGCGAAGCCCAAATGCCTGTTCTGAGAAAAACTGTTTCCCATGCAAGAGAATCGTAATAAATTACGTTCGCCGCAGGCGCGGAAAGGGGAAACAGGAGCCTTTAGCATAAACGGAGTTTAATAGCTTAAAAAGACCCATCAATGCTGTTAACAAAAACACGGAAACAGGGAAGAAAAGACATCTTATTTCGCACCGACATATAACGAACTCATGGATATAACGAACGAAAATTTTGGTCCCGTCGTTTTCCTATTATACGTAATTTAATTAGTATTGTGTCAGCTTAATGTAATCGATTTTAGTCGATTTAATTCATTAATTTTCATTTTTAATAGATTTTATCATTTTTAATACATCATTATTGAATACACATTGCAACGAGTTATATATTTTGTGAACTCTAGCATTTTTCTTAACGGTTGGAATAAAGCGAACCACCGGATAAAGCGAACAAAACCTTTGATCCCTTGAAGTTCGTTATAACGGGGTTCAACTGTATACTTACATAAGGTCATTCTCAGAGATTTTAAAGCGTCCTAAACTAGCTCTCAAACTCGGAAAACTGGCCGAATGATTTAGAGATGACAGACCGTCAAACTCGTCTCTGATTATTTAAACACGTCATTCACCTAGGGGAGAATAAGAGTGGCCCAAATGAAAGTGAGACTTTTCTGCAATGGTTTATAATTTGGAATATGTGAATATATTACATGAAGTAATAGCGATACTGGAGCTACATATCCGCTAAACATCGCATCCTTGTCGGTTCAAGTAAATGTTTTAGCGCTTGCTAGATTTTGGATACCCTGAGTGAGGAAAGTCCTTGAACAATCTGCACCAGTACTGAACCAGTCTTGAACAATGACGCGAACCTCTGCATTCTTAGCAAACCGGTGGTCCTTGAAAGCCTTTGCCAGTGGACAGGTTGGGGCTATGGGAGAGACAGTCGTGGACCGTCCAGCGAAAACGCCGCAGCAAATCTTGTCCACGGCAATCGATTTCACGGTGATGGCAAAATGTGCTTCAGCATATCTCGGCATGTCCCGTGCTCACATGGTATTTGCGAACCACCTGAATACTATGTACTTTGACAGTTGGTTGGTTGGTTGATTTGGGTTTATTGGCGCAAGGTCCAGATATGGACAAGATGCGCCAAACACATGGTAGGATTAGTAGAATACATAAAAAGAAGGTATATTGTCACCTCACGGATGTAAAAAGAAGATAAAAACCAAGATAAATCGGAGTAGATAAAACCAATGTTAAGGAAAAAAATAAGAAGTGATGCAGAAACACGAAGAAATTCATATAAAAGGTGATAAAACTATGAGCAATTCAAAGAAATTTAAAAAGATGACACAAACAATGAAATAGAATGGAAAATAACATGCCACGTGATTAGAACAATGGTATAAAAATTATAAAAAGGTTCGATGGCTTGAAACGGTGATATAAAATACGATTCGTGTTAGATATTTCAGTCGAAAAGTCTAAAAAGGACGAGTCTCGCAAAATACTCGTCGAAAGTATAATAAATGCCCAGAAAATGAGACGCATATAAATCAAGCAGGAGTGGTAAAAGATGTGATAAGAGCAAAGTTAAAAGCAGTGAAATGTAAACGCGATAAAATCAGTCAAAATATATAGCTTATGATAAAAATACTGTCGTATAAAATGGTTAATAAGAACTATAATACAAATGGGCATATAAAATTATGAAATGACAGTCAAATAAATTATGGAATGTAAAAAAAGTAAGAGCAATTCAAACAAGAGAGAAGAAGAGAAAAGCTCAAGAAAAGTAAAAAAACGAAGAGAAAGGAAAGAGGAGTTAAGACTCCTCCAAATCAACGTCGATGTCCGAGTCCTCGGACACGTACAATTTTAGATCCGAATTTTCTGCGACTCTGCGGACATACTGGTTATTTTTCAGGATGTAATCCGGATCATTAGCTTTCCTAGAAAGGGCAACGCACTTTCTAGGAATAGCCACTTTTTTTCTATTTGTGTTTGGTGGAATAGGTGAATTCATATCTATATGGTAGGAACATGACTGATTGGGTTGAAAATCTTCAGAAACAGGAGGAGGCGATGATGCTCTAACTTTTTTGCCACGTGGAATAGGTGAGGTGACACTTGTTTGTGTTGGAGAAGAGGTGGGTTTATTTCTATTGGGTTCGATAACGGTACATTTAGATTTTTCGAATGGTTTAATTTTGCTTGATGTGGAAGTGGATTGAGTTGATTTCTGATGAGTTTTTGGGGAAGTCGGAGATTTTTGCACTGCAGGGATAGGATCAGTTTGTATGCCTATTGGTGCCATTTTTATATTGGTCGCCGCTGCCGCATACGACCGTCCTACAGTCGGGGTTCGGGAATCAACAATTCGTCGTGCTTCGATATATGACAGTTTAATTTTGATCTTCAACGTCTGGATCTCCTTTTCTGTCGACCATTTCAAGCACGACCTAGAGTAGGCCGGATGGTTGCCTGAACAGTTAACACATTTGATTTCGGCTGAGCAGCTGTCGCTTTCGTGACCCACTTGCGCACAAGGAGCACAAGTAAGGGAGCCACGACAAACTTCCTTAGAATGGCCGAACCGCTGGCATTTAAAACAGCGCAGCGGATTCGGTATGTAGGGTCTGACAGGACAGCGCAAGTAGGCAGCTTTAATATGTGTCGGGAGATTGGGGGTGTCAAAGGTCAATATAAGATGTTTGGTGAGAAGCACATTACCATCCCGGCGTATTGTTATTCGGCGTACATTTATTACATTTTGTTCGCTTAAATTTTCCAAAATTTCAGGCTCAGGAACGTTAAACAGTTCCGGCTCCGAAATCACTCCTCTTGAAGTATTTAGCGTTTTATGAGGTGTGACACTTACTTAAAAATTGCCAAATGTGGTAGTTTTAGATAAGATGGATGCCTGATCGGCCGAGAAAATCTCTACCATAAGGTCACCCGAGTGCAATTTTCGAATTGAGGACACATCTCCTATGGTTGACTGAATCGTCTTCTGAATGAAAAATGGCGAAACAGATTTAAAGGTGTTGTCTTTAGCTTTTATAATGAAAAATTTGTTAAATTTAACAGTCTTGCACACTTGTTGCTCCTTCCGAGGAGAGGATGAATGATAATGGTTTTGCAGTGGGGATTTATCCACCGTGGGATTTTGAGAAAAAGAATCCATATAAAGGGGCTTGAAATTCAGTTCCCGGCCGCACCACCCACCACGGAGCCCAACATGGGAATACACATACGTGCACCAGTGCTAACCGAGAAATATACGCGAACGAAACGACCCTGAAACGACCTCCACCCTTAACGAGATGTCCAGAAATCGAAACGATGGCTTGGTTCCTAGCCGAAGACAAAGTCAACGACCAGCCGATTGATACAATAGGGAACCACTATGTACCTCCCGTTTACCTGAAGCGGGGGCCAAAGCAGTGTATTGGGATACCAAAACTGTCCCTCAACTGCCAGGATTCCCTTTTCCAGGGACACGGGTGTCCACGCACGGCAAACATGTGGGTGATATACACTTCATTAGAAGGTAGAAGCAACAGAAAGGCAGCAGCTTTTAATGAGGTGCCCTCGCCTCCGAAGAGGAACCACACCGAGGGAGAAAATAAAGAAAAAAGTACAGGAAGAGAGGAGAGGAAAAGGGAAAGGAGAGATAGTTCGCTGGGGTACCTCGGGATTGCGACACCCGTGTTTACCTAAAGAAGGTAAACCCATTGAGGGCATGTACTTTGACAGACACGCGTGTCTATATGCCTACTACTTACGGCGACAAATTTCGTCTTCACTAAAAAACGGCGTCAAAAATTGAATAACCACTCGCTGGACCTGTTTGGTGAATACATGTTATGAATATGCGTAGTCACCTTGCTTAAACACGTTCAAACAGCATACTGACACTTTCTGTGGATAACAGCTTTGTTTCGTAACATAGAAAGTCATGAACTGACACAAACGCAAAGCTCTGTGTAACCACTGCCTCTAAAACTAGTGTAAATGCTTAAACACTTGCTTAAACACGTTCAAACAGCATACTGACACTTTCTGTGGATAACAGATTTGTTTCGTAACATAGAAAGTCATGAACTGACACAAACGCAAAGCTCTGTGTAACCACTGCCTCTAAAACTAGTGTAAATTCATTTGGTCCACCTTTATATATCAGATATGGAGCTGATCAGAAGGAAGATTGTATTTCAGAAGCTAACTATATATTGTAGAAAAACAATGTCGCAGTTTCATTTTGTAAAAAAAAGGTCATGTTTAAAAAAATTAGAACAATTTAGCGATGACATTTAAGAGATGATATTTAAAACATTAGAAACTTGTAAATAGAAACATCGATTTTTGTAAATTTTAACTTGGGTTAGAGATAAAAAATATTAATTTTCTCTATAGCTTTGAAATTTCATTATTGTGTATCTTTGTATAACAATGCAATGTAAATTTCAAAATTCCTATCATATAACATTCATGAGAATCAGTCTGCATATTAAAACATACCATACAATGGCATATTTAACACGATGATTTCGTGTGCATAAAAAGGATCTTCTCTTCCTATGAAAGAAAGCGGCGAGCAAGTTGATAACTAATTCTGAATTCTTAACATATGATATGCAAATTATTACTTTGTGATGTTAATATGTTGTCGTTGTGGTAGACAAGAATTTAAGGAGACATTAATAATATTCTTTATTGCTTAGTCCGGCTTTTGTTTTGTTCGGGGCATAATGTTACTTTGAGTTCCATCCAAGAGAAATATTTGTTGCATTAAAGGCATGTGATAGAAAATATTTCAGTATTACGCTTTGGGTAAAAGTATAACCGCCGTGATTCCACTCACTCGTTAATCATCAAGTCAAAGCTTCTTTTCATCGAAAGGGATATGCTTATAATAACATACAGATTGATATATTTCATCCAGTCCCTTTCAAACACACCTTACATATGTTATCGAGTTTGATTTTAACGTAAATGAATCACTAACTTATTAGAAAACGCAAATTTTAAATATTCTTTGATATTTATTTAGGAAATCGAATATACTACTGTAGACAAAAAGTATCCGAAATACTTTATTTAAAATACATGTATAGTAGATATCGTATGCAAACTTTTATCAAACATTTTTACGACTTTTATAAAGATTTGGCAATAGTCAGTAATTTAATTAATTTTACCGCCTGAAAGTAAATTCCTTTTTAATGACATAAATTTTACTCGGCCGATTTTCCGAAATGGAGAATGTAATTGAGCAAAAAACAAGCATTAAATTTTGTTTTCGTAATGAAATTTCTGCTACAAAAGCATTTGAAATGTTGCAGAAAGCTTTTAAATGCGACTGTTTATTATAAACAACAGTATTTGATTGGTATAAAAAGTTTAAAGTTGGTAGCGAATCCGCCGTAGATAATCAGCGATCTGGTAGCGCATCCATCTCGATTAATGATCAAGATATCGATAAGGTCAGAGAATCGGTGTTTAGTGATCGTCGTTTGACAATAAGAGATATTATTGAACAAGTTCCTATATCATTTGGTTAATGTAAAGCAATTTTAAAATATCATTTAGGGTTGCGACGCGTCGCTTAAAACTTACAAGTCAGATTTTGCATACGTTATTGTGACCCCCGCGCCATCTGTTTATTAGGCAAGTGGACGTTCACTCGTTCGGCATGCCAATTCAGCAGGTTTAACCCTTGTATTTATGAAAGTCACTCAGAGATAGATATGCCAACATAAAAGGCAATCACTGCGCACTAGAGCTATATTAAAGAGAAAAAAAAGCTCAGATTCGAGTTTAAATAAACTTTCCTGAGAACGGGAAAAATTCTACTGCTACACTCGATCCACAGTTATGGTAAATCTTGTAAATTGATTGCTTACGCCTACTAGGCTAATCAACCAATGATAATGTGCGCTAATCAACCAATGATAATCACTAGATATCGTATGTAGTATGTCCTTTCCGAACATCTACATAGTTTTTCCATATCATGGAAAATATTATGACATATTACCAAGAACTATCTGGTCCATTCATAGAGAGGGGAGTTTACAATGGTGGACATTCATTTCACTTTTTAATCGCTAGATATCGTACGTATTTTGGCCGTTCTAAACATCGATATTTTTCTTGCACCTCACAGACAGTATGTCTTATTGCCAAGAAGTACGGAGTCGACTGATGAAGAATGGAGTTTACAGTGATTGGCATTCTTTCCAGTTTTGAATCACTAGGTGTCGTAAGTACTTTGAACTTTCTGAATATCGACAAAGTCCTTGCATATCATGGAAAACAGTACGACATATTACCAAGAACTATCGGGTACACTAATAAAGAAGGGAGTTACAATGGTGGACATTCATTCCAGCTTCTAATCACTATATAACGTACATACTTTGACATTTCAGAAAATGGACGTAATTTTTGCACATCACGAAAACAATATGATATACAGTACAAATCGTTTATAAGAACATCCAGGGGACTTTAAATACTGGTTCTTATAATCGATAGTTTTTATATCCGATAGATAACTTAAAACTGCTGGAAATACTAAATTCATTGTCCCATAATTTCTATTTACGCCTGAAACATGACGTTCTCAAAAGGGTTAAAAGGTTCGTGTTTGAAACGCAACGTCCTATTCGGGGTCATCCTATAAAATAGGCCAGTTTCATCAGCATTCATGGTCTTCATAGCCTTCTCTTAACGTGGTCCAAACGGTTTTAAGCCAGTTATCAGAAACTCCTGGTGTCACGGCCTTCAATTCTCCACTGATTCTTCCGAACACAATGGAATGCCTCTCCCAAAATCTCTGGATACACGAAGTTGAACAAACGAAATCATATTTTTTAAAGAGCTTCGCACATTCATTTGCTTTCGCTTGCAAAATCGATCCGCTTAGGGGAATGTTGGCACTCCTTTGAATCTTAAACCATTGCAAAAGGGCTTCTTCTATGTCAGCATGTGGACTTTTTCAAAGTTTCTTAATATTAGTCCGATCTTTTTCAAATCCTTTTTTTAAATTTTCTCTATTCTTAAATATATTTGAAGTCGCGGCAAGAATAACCTTTAATTCGTTGGCTAATGCTCCATTTTTTTCACCGTATTCTAATCTGAAAATTCCGTTCACAGTTAACATGTTCTTATAAGCGATATATTTTCCCAGAAACCAATTAATTTTAAGTCGCTAAAAGCGATATGTTCTTATTAACGATGTTATTACAACCGGATTTTGTATCCATCATTACACATGAGAATTGGCCGGGAACTAATAATTCTGTTCTTTTAAGCGATATGTTTTTATAACCGGTGTTCTTATGAGCAATTTTTACTGTATTGCCAAGAACTACGGAATCTGTCGCCCAGTGGCTAAGGGGTTAAGACATCAGCCTGCCACACCGGGGACGTGGGTTCGATTCCCGCATAAGACTTGACTGTATTCTAGGGAACTCGTCAGTCTCCCGCCTACAAAAGGAGCCCCGTATAGAAAGGGGATCTGCAATCCATCATCCATCGCCGGTGTCATCGTTTGTTAATAAAAAATTCTTCTGTGATTGTATGATATATGTTTTTATTTCCTTGTACTCATATATACACCGGACTGGGGTGTGACAATCGTCAACCCCAGGGACCTTAGTTACACACTCACACTACTGAATCTACTCATGTAGAAGGGAGTTTACAATGGTAAGCATTTATTCTCGTTTTG